>SADC01000861.1:0-307856 GCA_004194705.1 Ditylenchus dipsaci | reverse complement strand
AATTAAGTAAGTGGGCGATAAATATATCAAGCAATCATTGAAGCTTAGTTTGCCCATACCTTGGCTGACCTGTGTGCTCATCTTTGGAACACTTATCCTTGCTATAATCCGCTTGTAAACATGCCTTTGTTATTACTGCTACTGCTCTTGCCAATATTCAGCCTCGGCCAAATTACTTGCTGCTTAAATTAAGCGATCCCAAAATTCATTAGTTTTTTTATATTTTTAGTCTTCAGCACTAGATATTCGAAGAAATCCAGATTTTTCAAATTTAACTATTTAGTTATTTTTTTATAGTTTTTAAAGGGGTTGGGGAATTTACGACTAGTTTTAGACATTGATTTTTTATCACGATTTTCACCTTTTGGCTACCTCCTGAAGTTTGGGGGTACTTTTAATGTGGAGCTGAAAATTAAAAAGTAGAGAATAGTATTGAAACGTAGCTGCAAATGTCTCCCCCCTTATGTATTTTCTGGGTTTAACCTCCCTTGCAATATTGTTTGCGGATATAAGCAATAAACAGCCCAAGTCCGGTTGCCTTCGTCTACAAGCTGATTTTAAAAAAAAATCAAAGCTGTGTTTTTTTGTTTTCATGAGAAATTCATAACTTTTAATTTTAAAGATTCGGCTTGAAAGACCAAGGCAACCTAACTGCGTGTATAGTAGCGAAGGCTTCATACTGCAACTGAGCCATGTTTTTTTTTCAGCCCTCGGTTTGAACCCTGGTTTTCAGCCCTTGGTTCAGGCCGACTGAGGAAGCGGTCTTCCATGGTCTTAAAAAGGGTTAAAGCTACTTAGGTCTAAAAATTTGTAGTGGGTAAGTGTTTGTGTTTTTTGCCCGAAATCGTCCACGGTTGGATTGTATGTGGTGGCTCGCTATTTTGGATTGTTTGACCAATGCCTAGGGTGATTGGGTCACTGATTCCGAATCCCGAAAATACGGAACACCGTACTTATTGGTAAAACAAGCCAAAATAAATAGCGTGCCTCCACGAGTGGTCGAAGCTTTTAGGGATTTAGGGCGAAAAAACAAAAAAGCTCACCCACTGCGCACCAAGGCCGAATTTCAAGCCTAAGCAGCTTTCACTCCTCCTTTAACACTCGGCTTGTCACGCGTAGTAATTGCCTCTACTGATACAGAATTTCACGCTGAACACGATGGGGAAATTATTTTGAAAAAGTTGGTATTTGCGGGTCATCTGCCTCTCTGAACCAACAAGTCAGAATTTTCGCTCATGCCACTTCAAAAGGGCAGATCTCAGGATTTTTTTCTCATTTATCAGCAATTTATTCTTAAAGAAAGCACAGATCACGGGCTTTCTTATGAGATATCATGCAGGTATTTACGATTATTATATACAAGAATTTTAGTTCGAAGAAACAATTGCGTGATTTTTCAAAAGCGCTGTTGATGCTTAAATAAGCAACGGAAAGTAATATTTTTTCAATTTTTCAATTATCGATGTATATCATTGAATAAAGCAAGAAAAACTGCCGAAGAACTTTCAGAGCAGTGTAAAAAAGAGGCTTTGGCAGTGTTTAGCAAGACTGTTAAAAAATTTCAAATTAACTTTGACGTAAAACTCATATTTTGCCAGAAAAACTTCAATTTTGACACCAGATTCAAGTTCAGCATGGTCGATTTACTTATGAAACTGCTCTTAAACATGAGAAATTGCTGTGAAATTTAGAATCCCGCTCAAGACAATAGATATTTAAATTTCAAAAAAAATCAGAATTTAAATATTTTTTGTCTTGAGCGGAATTTAAAATTTCACAGCAATTTCTCATGTTTAAGAGCAGTTTCATAAGTAAATCGACCATGCTGAACTTGAATCTGGTGTCAAAAATTGAAGTTTCTCTGGCAAAATATGAGTTTTACGTCAAAGTTAATTTTGAAATTTTTTAACAGTCTTGCTAAACACTGCCAAAGCCTCTTTTTTACACTGCTCTGAAAGTTCTTCGGCGCAGTTTTTCTTGCTTTATTCAATGATATACATCGATAATTGAAAAATTGAAAAATATTACACTTTCCGTTGCTTATTTAAGCATCAACAGCGCTTTTGAAAAATCACGCAATTGTTTCTTCGAACTAAAATTCTTGTATATAATAATCGTAAATACCTGCATGATATCTCATAAGAAAGCCCGTGATCTGTGCTTTCTTTAAAAATAAAAATTGCTGATAAATGAGAAAATAATCCTGAGATCTGCCCTTTTGAAGTGGCATGAGCGAAAATTCTGACTTGGTTGGTTCAGAGAGGCAGATGACCCGCAAATACCAACTTTTTTCAAAAATAAATTTCCCCATCGTGTTCAGCGTGAAATTCTGTATCAGTAGAGGCAATTACTACGCGTGACAAGCCGAGTGTTAATTCCTATCAGAAGTGCACTTTTACATTTTCACCTGTTTATTTTCCACAAATCCTTTAAAAATCTAAAAAACAAAATTCTCAAAACCACATGAAAAATATCTTTAAAAGTGGGAGCACCAAATCTACGTCAGATCCATTTTTTGTAGTCACCGTCATGTTTGTTCTATTAACCTGCTTTCATCATGCATCTTGTTTCCTACTGATGCTGCTGGAAAAGTAATTTATTGACACTCACACGCAAATTAATAGGTAGTGCTGGTATGTAATTAGTGCGTTGGCTCAACAATCCAACCACTTTTTGCCTTTACTTGTCTGAGTGTTGGCCAAGAAAAATTTTGGATTTTTAATAGGTAATTAGCTGGATATTCACACCTGTTTTGTGTTTGTTTCATTTCTTCACATTGGAAACTAATTTTTTGGTGCTTGCTTGTTTCTTTTTAATTGACGTTAGATATTAATTCATAATTTAGTCAATTAATCGAAAAAGGCTAGTGTTCGATCAAAACAACAAAAAACTTGTTTTTTTGCTTTTTCTGTGTTTTACTTTTGAGAAGTTTAAAAATTTCTTGTTTTTGTGTGAAATTATTATCATTTTTCGAAATTTTTGTTGAAACGGATTTCTCAAAATTTACGAATTTTTTTTCAATATTTTGTTGCCTATTTTCTTCTAAATTACCAAATCCAAATCTACACTCACACCTACCAGATCTATTGATACAAATATTATTTTAAAAAAATATAATATAATAATTTTTAACACGTTCGTTTATTTAAATTCGGAAAAACTTAAACCTAAGCCCCTCTGTCAAATTAGCTTGGGGACCAAAGCAATTAACAAAAATGCTTACTGCACTATTTTTCACCTGAACTCTCGAAAAAGCATTTCTTAATCATGTTTATACAAAGAAATATAAGTATACGGATTATAAAAATTTTCAAAAAAGTAACCGTGGTCTCCCAAACCTGATTTGACTGGTAGGGTTAAGTGATTTGATTTTTGAAAGCTAAGGTTGAATTTTGCCTTGAATTCTGAGAAAAATTATCAAGTTCTTGCGAAAATCCAATATCTTTGGGAAGTAAATTTTTTTATTGCTTGTTAATCTCTCTTTTTCATTTGTATCTTAGCAATTTTTTATTCTTGATAAATACACTCATTTATTTATTAAAAAATGCAATTTCGATGTAAAAAATAGAACTATAAATTTTTTACCCGTGTTAGTCATTGTGAAGTTTGACTTTTGCTATAACCTCAAAACACACTTTCAAAATTTGTTATTAAAAAAAATTCTTTATTTTATAAAAAATTAATTTGTTGAATTGCAGCAGCAACAAAACCGCTACCGTGAAGGAAGTAGCCTGTGGACAATGAGCGAGCTGGCCGCACATTCTTTGCGTCAGCCCTTTTACGAGCTGGACCCCACTCAGCGTCAAATTATGCAGGTGAGAACTTACTACCAAAGATTAATTGAAAGATACTTTCACAATTCAAATTTGTAACTATAAACAACTTCTGTTAGAAACAATGGCAAAAATGAGAATTTTTTTTATAAAAATTTAAACATTGGGTGACTCATAAAGAAAATTTTTAATAAAAGAGCACTCCCTAATTCAAAATCGTTTTTGGGCATTGTCTTTTAGGACTCACTTTCTTAAGACTGCTCTAAGGCAAGTCACCTACCATTGACTGGCTACAAAATGAGTGATAACTTGCCATAGAGTAGTTTCTAAAAAGGGGGTAGAACACGATTTTGAACCGTTTTGAACAACATTTGTAATAGGGTTCGGATAGACGGTAAGTTACCACCGTAATTTAACTGTAACTTACGACGGCCCATATACCGTATAATCTCTGATGAGCGCCCCGGGAGCGCTTATTTTTTAACCCTCTGAAAATCGGGAAAATTTCGGGTCGATCTTGAGATTTGGGAACACAAAGCACAATAGGTAGCTAGTAAGAGTTAGCAAAATTAAAAAAACAGCTCTGCAAAATATTTACTCTATCATGACATACAGACTTTCAAAGTAAAGGGGGGCATACTAGAGAGGTGTCGCTAATCAGAGATAATACGGTAATTTACAAAAATAAATACAGTCAAACCTCGATATAGTGCCCCCACCTCAAGTTCGTCCCACCTAGGGTCCGACACTTTTTTTAACCCTGTTTTTGAAATAATTTATCGATTCTGTTATGACAGTTCGGTCGCAAATATCGTAACGATTCCGATTTTGCCGATCGTTTTTTAATAACTAAATAGTTTTTGCATTTAAAAAGCAAAACCTCGATATAGTGGCCCTCTAATTTTTTTAAGGGGGGCCACTATATCGAGGTTTTGCTTTTTAAATGCAAAAACTATTTAGTTATCAAAAAACGATCGGCAAAATCGGAATCCTTACGATATTTGCGACCAGACTGTCATAACAGAATCGATAAATTATTTCAAAAACAGGGTTAAAAAAAGTGTCGGACCCTAGGTGGGAACGAACTTGAGGTGGGGCCACTATATCGAGGTTCGACTGTAAGTTAAAAAAGTAAACTACAGTTAACATAGTTGACTGTAAAGTCTAATCTACGGTCAACTGTTCAGTTTGCTCTACAGTTAACCCAGTGCCCTATAAGTTACCGGTCAGTATTTAAAGCCTAGGGTGCTCTTTTATTAGCAGTTTTAGTAACCCAACCCACATTCCTCCAATACAATTCTTAATGGTTCAGGTGCTCAAACTCAACAAAGAACAACTAGAGCACAACGAGCTCAGCCTTCTTCGCCAACTGGAAGAGCGATACACTGCCATTATGGGTGCTGCTTCAAACTCCAATTCCAGCAACCCTAACGCCAATTTGTCCCATACCTCTGACAAAACCTCGCCTTCTAAATCTCATTCCGACCAAAATACTCAAGACCCCAACCATTCCAGTCTGAAACTCAAGATTTCAAAAGGAGAAATTGCTCAAACCAGTGGACTGCCTTGCCTATCACAAGATGATCTAGAAGATCTGCTGGGAGATACCTCTAATCTAATCAAATCTTCGGAGGACATTGTGTCCTCCGATGTGCTTCTTACCTCAGTGGCTGATGCTACTAAAGCCAACCAAGCCTCCACCAGCCAGGTCCAGGAAGAAAGCGACCACCACCCAGAAGTCCAGTCAAAACCAGCCCAAGAATCCAATACCCAACAATTGCAAGAAGAACGGATATCCTCAACCTCTCATGGAGACCATCCTCCTGCTTTTTCCCTTCTAGCCCCTGTGCACGTCCCAGTCACTGTCACCAGTCAGGAAATCTTAGATATGTGCAAGAAAAGGCATACTCAACCGGACGAGTATTGCAACAAGCCTATTTTCGACGAACACGTGCCTCCACCCAAAGCTCCAGTGGTCAACCTCAAGAAAAAACTGACTAAAGACAAACTACTCCTGAAAACTCCACTAATAGTAGTAGAAAATGGTAGAGAAGCTCTGACTACTGAGCTGCAGAATTTTTGCTACAACTCTCCTATAGCGTTGGTTCACGGCCTGACCGCTGCTTTAAAAATAGATCTGAGCCAGTTTTCGACCAAAGTTTAATCCAGACAGCCAGTGAGCATGAAGTGGAGGTTAGGACCCAGTACAAAATGCCTGGAGACGCCAATTAGACCATCTAGGTCAGCCGACCTGGGCTTGCTATAGCGCCAAGAGCTATACAACCATTGGAAGGTATGGTCAGTACCAGGCAGAGTCTTTCAGACATTCATTGAAAGAAGAGACCGAAAAGTTGAAACAGACTGGAGCAAATGTGAAGTATGTACCTGAACCACAGAAATCTAGTGGTGCTTCTCCGTCTGATGCTGGCCAAGCTCGGCTAAGAAGAGAAAGTTGGGAGGTGGTTTGGCAGGAGTTCCGGCCATGTGTGTTCCGGAGTCAATGGAGAACCGGATTCCACAGTGCCGTTGAAGATGATCAAGTTTGGGACGAATGTGGATCTGTCAGATGAGAGGAAATTTCAGGCGCAGTTGAAGGTAAGGAGTTTTAAGAGTTTTTGTAAATGAAAATATTGGGTCAAAACCTTTGTTTTTTGATTGGGAAAATCTCTATGGGAAATTATCGGATGAATTTTTTTTTCATAAGACTTTATCAGCTGCGTACTGTACGGCGATAACTGTAGAATATCTCGTATATCACACTAGCAGTTCTACAGTTATTGTCGTACAGTTTTCGATTAAATTCATATTATTACAAGAAATCTGAAGTATAGATTATCGACGGGAACATTAACCCAGTATAATAACTGTAAGTCCATAGCAGTAAAATTTGTATAATTAAAAACTTTTTTTGCCCTATTTTTTCAAATTAAGATTTCGCCCGAAAAAAAAACCGGGTAGTTTCGAGAATTTCTTGTTGGCCAACCCTAGTTTTATCTTATTAGTGATTTATAATTTTATTATTTCAGGAACTCAATAAAATGCCAGCTTTCTGTAGAATCTCTGCTGCTTGCAACCTTTTGACCACCTAGGTCACACCGTCCTTGGGATGAACACTGTCCAACTATACATGAAGGTCCCCGGCTGCAGGACACCAGGCCATTAGAAAACAACTCTTTCGCCAGCATTAACATTAATATTGGTCCAGGCGAGTGTGAGTGGTTTGGAGTGCTTATGAGTACTGGCCTGTGGTGAAAAGATGTGCAAGGAGTAAGTTATTTATTCTAAACCACTGAAACTTTTTTATATAAACACAAAATTATTTGTAGAGTCTAAAGCATTCGTGGTGTAGTGGTAGTGGGTTAGGTTTCGTCTCGAATCTTAATCTCGAATCCGCTTCCGCTTGCATGCGGACATCTATAAACAGAGAATGTCTGTGCCTCTTTCTCTTCTACCTGTCAGATGTAAAATCAATATGTTTCATAGCGTTACGCATTTCAGATTCTGTTCAGAGATGCGTGTCAAATGGAAATGCACAACTTTTTTTTTTACAAGATACACAAATGTATTTTACGACAAAAAGATATTCATTTGAAAATACCCAAATACTTTCTTTCTAAGCCCGTTCCTATTTATTAAATATATTTCTTGTTAGTTACTGAATTTATTGATGTATATGCTTTTTTCAGACGCAACTTGACTTTCTCAAGGCGCTTGGTGGCCAAACTTCCAAGACCTGATCAAAGCAGAAGTCCCTTGCTACCGTTTCACTCAAAAAGCTGGAGATCTGGTGTATGGGTGGCGGTGGAGCGCACTGGGTCCAATCTACTGGCTGGTGCAACAATGTGGCCTGGAACGTTGGACCAATGACAGCCAATCAGATGGAGATGGCGCTGTATGCGCACGAGTGGAATCGGCTTAATGTAGGTTTTTAAGACCTTAGTTAATATTTAAATATATTGTTTTTTATTTTCAGACCTATCGCTCTCTGTACCAATGCAGTAAGTGTTTACAAATAAAAATATTCCGAAAAATATGAATTCATAAAAATGGTTTAGGCACCTATGCTGGCAGTTGGCCAAAAATGTTAGGTTCAGCAATCAGAAAATGTTCAATGTGGTCAAAAACATGCTAATCCGCTCACTTTCCTACTGCCGCATGATTGCTGACTTTGTGGAGACCACTGCCAAATCACCTATAAAAACCCAACTAAGGCAAAAAGGCGAACAGCACACTACTGCCATTTGTGCGAGGTAAATCGTTTTTCGCCCAAATAGCGTCTTAAACCTAAATGTATTACAGTCGACTTTCCCAACTCACAACTCCAAAGTTCGTTCCCGCTTAGGGCCCGACACCTTTTTACCTCAATTTTTAGAAATTTTTTTCCGAACCTGATTTGTCAGTCCAGTCGGATATACCGCTGTTTTATTTCGATCTGTTTCGCAAAATGCAATGATATTGGCGTTTTGAAGCGGAACTGTCCCTATAACTTACACCATATCCGGAACAGACGATCGTTATAGGGAGATTTCGCTTTAAAATGTCAATTTTATTGTCTTTTGCAAAAAGGATTAGCAAAATCGGAATCCTCGCAATATTTCTGACCAGTTTGACCAATCAGGTTCGGAAAACTAACTTGGAAATTTGAGGTAAAAAAGTGTCAGACGCTGAGCCGGAACCTTGCTGGAGAGTCGACTCTGTTAAAGAAATTGCCAACTTTATTTATTATTAATCTGTAATTTTTGTGTGACAGCCAATTTTATTTCAGATCGAAGTATTCAACCTACTGTTCGTAAAAGAAATTGGAGGCAAATTCCGCGTATTCTGCGTTCAATGTGCCCGCAAAAATAATATGGACGACGTAAATTTTTTTCAAAATATAGAACCGTTTAATAGTCGAGTTTTATTTTCAGTACGTAGTCTTGCAACAAATACCTTTTGACGAGCTCTGTCAAATCTTTGACCGATTCCAGCTGTATCCGTAATTAATTACCATTTTTTACTCAAATTTATTCAATATATAAAAAATGGGAGCAACAGAACCTTTGGGGCCCCACTCGCCAGAACCAAAGGGTCCCAGTCATTTAAGTCTAATCTATGCAAAAAAAATGTTCAATTTGAATTCGCGCCTTACTTATTTTTCGCATAGATTAGACTTAAAATGACTGGACCCCTTTGGTTCTGGCGAGTGGGGCCCAAAGGTTCTGGATAGCCAAAAATGTAGTTACAGTTAAAATCAAATACAAAAAGAGGCTAGAGAAAAGCAAAAGTGAACAGGTCTTACCCTCAGTAATGAGCCTACCTAAAGTACCAAAACTTCCGAGAAACAAAATCGTAGAAAGACAAACTAGAAGTTTAATTTCTTCAACTACCAAATAAAAAAGATTAGTGTTGAGAATTAATTAGTAAGTAAAAAATAAGTTTTTTTTAAACATTGGTCGATTTTTTTTAAATCAGACACGAACAAGTCTTTTTATTATGGATTATAGATTATTAAGCCTTCGGTTTGACGAGCTGGAGCTGATTTGAAAAACCAAAAAACAGATATCAAAAACAACATTGAAAACTACTGAAAAACTGTACTTGTTCACTTAGGGGGGCGCATTTTATATTTTTTTTAAATTATGTTTAACGGCTCCTAAGTAATTTTTATATGCTTTAAACGATAAAAATTTGTTTTCTAATACTTTCTTTCGTTAAAAACCGATTTTTCGAAAAAAAAAATTTGACTAAAATTAGACTTTTTACCTTGGGGGACCAAGGCATGTTAAGTTTTTGGTCGAATTTCGGTCTAAATTTTTTTTCTTCGAAAAATTGGTTTTTATCTAAGAAAACTCTGGAAAACAATTTTTTGACCGTTTAAAGCATATAAAAATCAATTAGAAGTCGTTTAACATGATTTAGACGATATTATAAAATGCGCCCCCCTAACCTAACAAGTGCCGAAAAACTAACAAAATCAGAAAACAAAAATTTTCCTTCAAAAAATTAGAACTGTTTTTTCGAAATACATTTTTAAGCCACCTGAGCCCTAAATTGATACAAGGGACTTGAGCATTTTAAACTATGTTCAACTCATATCTTTTTGGTCTTATGGAGATACCAACGGCACTTTTTAGATAAAAGCACCTTGGTTCCCAGGAAAAAAGTCAACTTTTGGTGAAAACTTACCTTTTTTGCGAGGCGCAGACTTTCAGGCAAAAAGTAAATTTTTAATAAAAACTTGACTTGCGGCCTTGAGGGACCACATATTTTAATCATTTCAGAAGCTGAAAGGTTGAAAAAGTACGATTTTGGGCGGTTTTGAAACTAAGCGGAATTTTCGTAAATATAATGTAGAAAATATGGAGCACTAAATTTAGCTTTTTGAAATTTTTTAATTTTAGGCAAAATCTTCACTGGTTTGCTGACCGTCCTGTCTTAGAAGAGAGCAAAAGCCATGCTGAATGAATCAGGACATATAAAATATCTACCCTCATCATCTATTCCATTCTTAAAATCGTGCACGAATTTTAAAAACAATGACTTTTGTTTTATACCTAAACATCACACACTTTTATTTACGTTCAGCTCTGGAACTTTCACGTTTTAATGTTTTTTCACTCCAAACTTTATTTTTGTCAGTAATGAAAAAATTTGTTAAATTTTTAGCAAATACCGTGTTGTTTTCCCAAAAGTGATAAAGTGTACCTGATATCGTTTTCATAACCCACCCTACTTGATTAAAACTTGATTTTTGAAAAACTTTTCTGAGGCAATCTACATACCATTTTGTAGGTAGTGAAATGAGCTACATTTCATTAGGGTAACTTGAGTTAGAAAAAAATTAAAAAGTATGTATAAAAACAGAATGCCAAAAAAAAACGATTTCGAATCCGAGGGTGTCTTTCTTTGGGGGAGGTACGGTATGCACCTTCTTGATGTCTTATGGAAGCCGTATTTCCTTGACGACCCGGTAAACATGTAAAAAATGTGCAGAATAAAAAGTTGGATGAGGAATATCAATATCATAATTCCGAAATTTTTCAATATTGGTCTGAGAACAAAGTTTCCATATAAAAAAGGACACTTCAAAAGATTGATTTTTTGCTATATTTTGATGTCATTTTAAAAGTAATTTTAATAGGTATATTTTGTCACTTTTGAGGAAAACTTCTATTAGAAAAAACGGCACTAACTAACACATGGTGTTTTTCGCCTTGGTCCCCCTGTTGTTTTTTATTGTGATTTTTAGGCTAAAACTTAGGCAAGTGTAGGCCAGCGTATGTTAGGACAGACTCAAACATGAGTCTAATATATTTTTGAGTCCATCCCGACATACGCCGGCCTACCCCTGCCTAAGCCTGAGCCTAAAAAAAACTGAAAAAGTTCGACAGGGATCGGCCGAGGCAAAAAAACCCCCTTTGTTGGATAGGCCGAAAATACGGTAATTTTCAAAAAAAATCCTTTTTTCAACATTGACAAAAAAAAGCGTAAGGAGCATATGTACATGTAATTATATCTCAGGTGGACATGTTCAGTCTTATTTATTAAATTTTGTTCGATTTCATTGATACATATGGAAAGAAAGCTCAGCTATTTTTTTTGTAAAACTGTGTGGATTCTCGACGTCTTTTAACTTCTATGCTACACCCACCTGCCAAATTGTTGTTGTATTTATTTGACTGTGTAAAGTTAAAATTATTTCTTTGTATGAATTAAAAATTGTAAAATTTAATTCTGAAGTAAATCTTACTTTGTTTGAAATTTTATTCAATTGTACTGAATGTCTCATTATTATTATATCAGTACAAATTTTTTGAGTCATTTATGAAAATATTCCACATGTTTCTATGAAATAAATCAAATATTCAATTTTTTCACACAAGAATTTTGATATACTTTTTTGAACTGTCCAGCACACGGAAAAAACAAAAAAGTTGGCCATCCAAACACATAAAACAGCTCATCAAAATAAGCGCCAAATATTGGCGGAAAATCCTCCAGTTAACTGTGGGTTAACCATCTATGGTTAACACGAGAAAGACCGTGCATCCCAAAAGTGAATTCGTATGCAGAATTTCTCGCTGAACACGATAGTGAAAAAAATCGAAAAAAGTAACTTTATGGTGGTCAGCGGCGAATCTGAAATTTAAGCGTATACCACCAAAGAGTACGAGTTCTCTAAACACATTTCGGTCAGAGAAAATTATACTCTTTGGACGGCTGCACTTGGTGTGCTGTCGAACATTGCGCTACAAAACTGTATATTTGGATTTTTTATATAGAATTAATTCCGAAGTAGATAGATATCCGTAAATCCAAACTCAAACTTTTTACTGTCGACAAGCTGCCCTTGACAATTTGCCACTTTCCTGTGCTTTATGAGTGCCAAAGCATTGAATTTCTCAATATCGATGATAATTACTCTGAAATGGTATTTATCAATCTTACATAAGTTCCATTCCTGAGGCTCGTCAAAAGAAGTTAAAAATAGAACTCACTTCCAAATGCTACTCTACGGCTTTAATGGAAGAGATTAAAAAGGTGAACATTGCAATGAGCTCATACTTCCTTTTATACGATCTAAAATGCCTTATGGTTTAGATCAGGGCTTCCATATGTCCTTTTTAAAAAGATTTGTTTTTTTGGGACCCCAAATCTCTTTTTATTTTCGAAGTTTCAGTGAATCTTTTTTTTTCGCTTCAAAATAGCAATAAGCATTGAATAAAATGCACTTTTTCCTTCAAATTCCTGTTTTTTTGACAAAATGTCCTTTTTTTAATTTTGAGATGGCAGCTCTGGTTTAGATAGATCCACCTAGTGGTTCATTTTAACCCACTGATTTTGTGAACCCCTATTCCCACATAAATTAACCTCAGAATGGTCATTTAAAAATGTCATTTCGACTTGGCCAACCGACCAAGTCCCGACTTTTGCATGAGCTACTTCGAGTAGGTAGACCATGCTAATATTTGAAGCAGGTTAGTTTAATTTATGTGGAAAGAAAGAACAGATTTTGAGCTTTCGAATGACATATTGTTAAGGTATTTATGACAATCGAACGAATAATTTTTATCTTGAAAAAACTATTGAGTTTTTTCGAAAAACGTTGTTCATTCAAAATATGTACAAAAAAGTGTGAAAGCGCCGTTTTTCAGCTAACGGTTCATACTATTCGACAGAGCAGGAAAAAACTGCACCAGATAATGCTTAAGAATAATCTAAAACGATGCTTTTGGAGTGCTAAGCAAACGTTCAAAACTTCAAGACTTCAACTTCAAAAGGCATCTTGACCTGAATCTTCGATTTTGCTGCATAAACTTGAAATTCTGAAACCGGATTTGTGTTCAGCATGGTCGATTTACTCGAGTTACTGCCCTTTGATTCTCACATTCCCTGCCAAATTTCAAATTCCGTTCGAAACAAGAATTATTTAAAATAAAAAAATTCGAGTTGTTATAGTTCTTGTCTCAGAATTTCAAGTTTATGCAGCAAAATCGAAGATTTAGGCCAAGATGCCTTTTGGAATATAGTTTTGAACGTTTGCTTAACACTCAAAAAGCATTGTTTTAAACTATTTTAAAGAATTATCTAGTGCAATTTCATCTGCTCTGTCGAATATTAATAAATTGTTAACTGAAAAACGGCGCTTTCACACTTTTTTGTACATATTTTTGAATGAACAACGTTTTTACGAAAAAACTCAATAGTTTTTCCAAGATAAATTGTTTTCGTTCGATTGTCATTCAAAAGCTTAGTATCTGTTTTTATTTTGCACATTTAGCTAAACTAACCTGTTTTAAAAATTAGCACGGTCTACCTCCTTGAAGTTGCTCAGTTCAGGTTGGCCGCTGACCACCATAGAGGTACTTTTTTCGATCTTTTTTCATCATCGTGTTTTAGCGTCAAGTTCTGCATATGAATGTACCTTTAGGACGCACTGTCTTTTCCGTCTTGACTACAAATAACCAAAATTCTACAACTAAGCCAAAGATGGTATCTGTCGTTATTAGTAATATTTGTCCATTTTTTGGAACTCCAAATCTTATCATTTTCGATTTTCACGCCAAAATCTTATTTTTTAGCATGAATAGAGCAATAAGCACCGGATAAGATGGCCGAAGTAGCTCAGATCGCATACCCCGAAATTACGTTTTATCAACTTCTACGGGTGTTTTAGACTTTGAAACAAAAGAAAACATGTTTTTAGTTTTTTCCTCGGGGCACCAAGGTAAAAGGTACTGGAAAATAACTGGATACCTTATTCTATATCTACGTAAAAGTATTCCATCGCGTTTTGGTTATCAGAACTGCACAAAATGCATCTATATGCCTTTTTCTGTTATGAGTTGTCTGAGGTAAGTGAGTACGCGCATCTTTAACCCAAAACTCTTGTACTCACTAATCTCAGACTCAAATCACTCGAAAGTGACTCTGGATGCATGAAAAAAGCAAGCATACTCTGGTATGCTAGAGAGTTTCTTTATGCGGTAGACGCCAGTTAACAAAACTAATTCAAATTTCATCTTTTTGGGGTCTCCAGCACCCTCTAGTACCCTTTACCGTGGTCCCTCTAGGCGAAAATTTTTTTTGGCCGAAAATGTGCGAGCACCTTTTGAAACAGGTTTTTTATTGTTTTCACTGCCTAAAACACTATAAAAAATTTATTAAACGCGTTTTTGGCTTATTCGATCTGAGCTAGTTTCAATTAATATTTTTTAATTATTATATCTCTTGTTCAGTATACAAAATTCTTGTATGTCAATAATTATTTATTTCTTATAAATGTTGTCATCCAAGCTAGTCGCAGTCCAGCAAATGGGTCAGCTTTGTCAAACGTCGCCTGGTCCAGCCAGCGAGCAACCTTAGCAAAGCATCAAAAAGTCCTGAATTTTTTTAGAAAAATTCATTTCTGATTACCAAAACAGTTGAGATAACACAACATCGACTTCCACCAAGGACTGTTAGCGCAGCTTCATAAAACAAAGTTGTATCTCTTTGGGAAGGGAATTAAAGATATTTGTGAAAATCAATGTTCTCTTTTTTTATTTTGCATCAAAAGATGTGATGCAGTAGAATATACGGAAAAGCTAAGAATATCTTCACCTCCCTTCCCAAATATCTCATCGGGTGGCCGATTGGTCTAGTGGTATGATTCTCGCTTTGGGTGCGAGAGGCCCCGTGTTCGATCCACGGATCGGCCCTAGCTTTTTTCTGGCTGCAATGCAAAACTAACAATCCACAAGATACTACTTAAAATTCCGTGTCCTCCCCAGTCCAAAGAGTATGAGTTCTCTAGCCGTATAACAGGGTAGTGCATATTCAGATAACCCTGATTGCCCAATCTATTTTTTCAAATAAAAAATAAGGCTCATAAATGAATACAAGTATATCAGCTTTTAACCAACCATTTAACTCTACTGGATGGTTTAGAAATCTAGAGGCTTAAGAGTTTAAGCAGACTAGCTAATACTTTGATAAATCTCATAATTTCTATATTTTTAAGATCATTTAGTGGGTTTTGATAGATGAGATTCTGAGCCACCTATAATGCTAAAAAAAAAAACAAACCAAAAAGAGAATGCAAACATAAAATAAGTAAAAAAGAGGGTTTAGGTAGAAACAAATTATTGACCACTTGCAAATTATCAAGAAATGTCAAACCAATTAAAAACAAGCTAGAATATTTGTGTGACAACTATGCAAAAATTGTGTTTTAAACATGCGAATTTTCAGCATTGCAAATTCCATCCTCACCCCTTAAAAATGCAAGTGCCCATTAAACTTTAGACAAGTCTGAGTTAATTAACAGCCACTTATCTTTAAAGAACATAACATTTACAACTTATAATTGTAAAATTTTGATGTTTTTTATTTACCTTTTCCAGACAGTTTATTGTCTGTAAATTTTGGTTCTTCAAATTTCTCTAAATTTGGTTCTTGAGAGCGATTTTTGCACAAATTCCACTTTTCACAAAAGCCACAAAAGCCACTTATTAGCAATGATGACTTAGAGCAGGTGTTTAAGTGTTTGTCTCAACCAACTTCTATTTTTCAGTCAAATTTTAGTGTATAGAAATAAATATAAATTAGAGAACAGATATGGAGGCGAATTTCAATGGAACTAATAGGGCCAGTCCGTGGAGCTTGGAATTTACTAGAGACGAGCACTTAATTATCGGCATTATTTTTGTTTGCTTCATCCCACCCGTAATATTTTTCCAGATTTCGGTTATAAAGGTTTGTTTTATTTGGAGTTTCAAGATATTTCGAGTCTTTGCACTTTACAAAAAAATAATACATCGTCAGGTTCAATATATACAGTCGAACTTGGATAAAAGACTATCCCAATATAAGAGCACTTTTAAATAAACTGGCTGGCCAGCAAAGAAACCAGCCAAGTTCACCTCCGACATTAAGCCAACCAAAAAAGTTCCCAAACAATAAAATTACCCTCGATATAAGGCCAGTGCTTTTTTTAAGTACCAATTTTAGATTTGCATATAATTTCGTAAAAAATTTAGTTTGATACAAAATGTGCACACGTCACTGTTTTCGCCCTCACATTTTCAACTCTCTTGTACAATCCGGGCCACCTTTTGCCTTGGTCTGCTGTTGTTTGTTTTACAGTTTTTGACTTGGTCCCCCTGTTGTTTCAAGGTGATTAAGAAAATTATGGTTACTGTGATGACCTTGATCACTTAAATCATTCTGATCACCTAAAGCAGTGTCACAAAGCCACCTTAAACAACAAGAAGACCAAGGCAAAAAGTGGCCACGGAATGTACAATGGAGCCGGCGAAGAAAATGGAGCCGGCGCTCGGCGCTGGCGGAAGCGGCGGAAAAAATGGCCGGCGGCGATGAAATTTTTGGATTTACAAGACTGTTGATTTCAAATGCTTCATGTCAATCACAAAAAAAGCGCGAGGCTCTGATGCTGAACGAAAAAAAAGTGTTCAAGGATGCGGAAATACACTTCACAAACATCACTTCTCATACACTTCTCATATAAGGCCATCTACGATATGAAGCCAGCTTTGGTTTTATATCCACGTTCGACTGTACTAGCAAATGACCCACGCGCACAACAATTTTTTTTCAAAATCGTGTTTTTCACTAAAAAGATATTTTTGATTTAATAAAAAGATGTTTCGAGAATTTCACGTCCAAAAAGTCGATTTTGCAAAAAAAATGTTTGACTGAAATTCGACTTTTTGCCTTGGAGGACTAAGGTAAATTACCCCAAAAGGGTACCTAGAGACCGTAAAAAGATGGAATTTGAACATGGTTTTGTTAACTGGGGCCTACCGCATTAAGAAACCTTGGTATGCATACATATTTTATGCAGCCAGAATCACTTGCTCGGAATTATTATGTCTAAGGTATGTGGGTGTGCGCATCTCAACCCAACTAGGATTGTTCAAGCGCCGGTGAAACGCCGACGCTTGAAAAAAAAATCAAGTCTTTAAAAAATCAAAAAATCAAGCGCCTTCAAAGCCCTGGCGCTTACGGCGCCGGTGCTTGGTTGGCGCTCCGCCGGCGAAAATTTAAGCGCCGGCGCTTCGCCGGTCAGCCGGCGCTTAAATAAATCCTGACCCCAACCAAGCCCCCTGTGCATTAAAATTACTTAAAAGTGGTTAAAACACGATTTAAAATAAGAGAGGACGGGGGGGGTGTATGCTATAGTAGGGTCAATATATCCAATATGTGACCCAAATAACTATTAAAATCAGCCACAATGGAGTTCAGCCTCAGTAAAGGCAATCTTTTTTTCACGCGAATTTTTCATTCTCAGTTGGACACGCTTGAGATTCGTCTTTCGTGCTGTGAAAGAGCACAAGATGACAAACTCTGTGCACGCTCTACAAAAAAATTCATCGAAGTATCAGTAGTACATGGTTCAATTTCGTCCGGATTCGGTCTCTACCCACCTAGCCACAATCTTGCCGATTTCAACTTGAGTTTGCCAATTTAGCCGAGCAAAAACCACTTTTGTCTCTGCCGCTCTAACAAGTGAGCTCCCTGTATTTTGCAACAAAAGAGCTTCCTTGTTAGAAGGAAGTTCTTCAAGGGCAGCCAATATCGCACGCGGGCAGGATGTGGCACATCTCTTCCGTGGCGAAATTTTTGTACAGCTAATTTTAATTCATGATTTGGTAAAAGTTTTCAAAATTAGAGGTAAAAAAAGTGTCGGAACCCGGGTGGAAACAAACTATTTGCACCTACACTATATCGATAGTAGATTTGCTACTTTATATTATATTATTTGCCAAAACAATAAATTTTTTAGACTTTTCTGTGCGTCCCAGATTTCAAAGAGCATGATACGTACCGTATCATGGCGCACATGGAATTTTCGAACTGGTGCTACTGTTTCACTTTTTGATTCGCGGCTTTAAAATGGTTACCTACTTGAAACTTTTTCCTATTCTAAATCAGGTTTCATTACAAATACTAACTTTTATTATTTATTTTTTGTAGTTTATGGGCACCGTTTCGTATGCTGCATATAACAGCACTATTCTTATGGCATTCTTGCTAGCGCTGAGCAGATTTGATATGCTTTACAACTTGATGTCGGTACACACTAATAAAACACTTTATATGGTAAGCGAGATGTTTAATTTTAGAGCTCATAGACCGAAAATCATACAGGCAGTGTGTTTTTGTCCCGTTAATTATTGTTTTCAAAATGACTCAGAATGATCACCCACTTCTATTGACTCAGAATGAGACCCAACGAATTAACTTCAGAATTTCTAAAGTATTGTATAAAGAATTCCACAGTTTTATTTCGTCAAAATTTCTAAAAAACAGCAGAGGGCCAATTTCGAAAACCAGTACCTCATGTAAGATAGGGCCAAACAAACTTTTTTATTTATGTTTGGGGAGGGTGGTCTGTCGCAAGGTAAATGATAACCACCGTAAATGATAACCACTTAAGAATGATAACCACCGAATTAACTGTAGAATTTATTATATATCACTCAATAAAATCTACAGTTAGTTCGGTGGGTCTCATTCTGAGTCGTAATGAGTGGCTAGTCATTCTGAGTAGGGTTGGCGGTTCGGGTACCCGTTTTGGGGTAATTGGAACCGAAACCCGGTTTTTTTCGGGTTTCGGATATCGGTTCGGTTCGGGTACCCGAAAATTTCGGTTCTGGTTCGGTTCCTCGGTTCGGGTACCCGAAAACTTCGGGTACCCGCCAACCCTAATTCTGAGTCATTTAAAAAAAATATTCACCCGGACAAAAAGAAGCTTCAGACCCCACCCGAAAGTCAGTTAAAAACAATAAAAATGAGTTCAAGATATATTTGAGTCCATCCTAACATACGCTGGCCTACCGTTGCCTAATCTTAAGTTTAAAAATTCAAAAAAAAAACAACAGGGTGACCAGAGCGAAAATAAGCCGGTAATAAGGATAAGGCCGTTTTTCTCCTTGAATGTGTAATCCTTAAAAGCTGTCTTATAATTTTTACTTACAGGTATTGGTGATAGCAGTTTATTGCTTTGGAGCTTTCGAATTGGCGCTTCACACCCTTCCTGGCAATTCCATAATCACAGATATGACTAAACTGGACTTTCAAATGTCACCTACTCATATTTTAATCCTACAAATAGAGACTATCTGCAAATTATGTATAGTTGGATTGTATGCCCTACTCTATGGTGCATGTGCTTTTTGCTTTACAAAAGAGTTTCGTTATAACTATTTCACATAAAAAACAATTTGCCTAGTTTTTTAGAAAAAAAACTTGCCGAAAAATCGTTTTTTCGTCTCATGAGAAACGCTTATTGTTTCAATCGATGGTGGTGTGCTCGTTTAAAGCCATAGTTACTGTTGCTTATTGGTACTATAAGCCAACGAATAGTCTCGCTGTAGCTTTTCTATTGTCTTTGTCTGTGCTAGAAGCAGGCTATAATCCATTTTTGTATATGTTTATGAGCAAGTGAGTAATAAGCAAGTGATTAGAGTCAAAACCTCGTTTAACGGCCAAAGTTTAACTTATGTTTTTTAGAAAACTACGACTAACAATCCTGCCTCACATCAAGTTTAATCGTACAGGCCCAAGATCAACTGTTAATTTCAACCAAAATTTAAGCACTGTCAGTATGAAACAGACATTCAACCATTAAGCTAGTCTTGCTAATCAAATGTTGGCACTTCTTTAGTTCCCCCATACTCGGATTTTTGAAAAGTGACCCAAAATCGCCCTTAACCCCAAGCAACCAAGCCCCATCAACGCCCCGAAGGGGGCGCAGGGGGCTTGCTACACCTTAGACATAACCTTAGACATAATTCCGAGCAATATTCTTGATCGAAAATGCATTTAGAGAGTCTTTTTGCCCAGCTCCAGCAAGAAAAATGTGATAAATCACCCAAAATGACCCTAAAATACCCGAAAAGACGATCACCCCCAAGGAGTGGGTGGCGAATTTTAAAAAAAATTTCTTATTCAGAAAGTGTTTAGAAATGCTTCTCGTATCTTGTTGTGCAAAAAAATCAGTTCGCGGGTGATTTTGGGTCACTTTTCAAAAATTCCGAGGATGGGGGGGACTAAAGAAGTACCCAAATGTTTTGCGTTACAGCTTTCTTCGGATGACAATTCTGCAAATGCCTACTTCTCCAGTCATAAAGCCTAGAAAAATTGTATAAAATTAAAAATATTTTATTTATTTTCAAAGTTTTTTTAAATATGAATTTTAGTTTTTCGAATGTTAGTCTTGTAAATGAATAATTCATTTTAGTTCGAATCAGCGAGTTTGTTCTCAACAAAAGTTGACTTTTGTGATTTTTGTTTGTTAAAAATGTTTACCAGTCTACAAGCAATAAAATTATTATCGAAAATCATCCGTCATTCGTAAAAATGCACACTGCAGCAGAAGCGATCAGGGATTGGAACTAACTTTTTTCCGACGAAACAATCACCAAAAAAGCTTAAGAGTAGATAACACTAGACATTAGCCTGAACACAAGCCAGGAACAATAATATGTACTACTATATGTGATCTATAGTACACCCAAAAAATATGCCTTGGTCCCCCTGTTGTTTTTTTCGACACAAATTTATGTTATTGTTATTTTTTAGGCATAAGGCTCAGGCAGACTCGTACTTAAGACAGACTCAAATTTTTGAAGCCTAACGAAAAAAGGAAACATGTTTGAGTTCGTCACCCTTGCCTAAACCTATATCAGCCTGAGGGACCAAGGCAATTTTTTTTTGACATTTCACACCGAAATATTTTTTACTTAAAAAGATCAAAGTCTAAGGCTATAATTTTGCTAATATTTTTTTCGAAAAAAATCAAGGGTGAACCAAGGCATATTTTTGGGTGTAGCCTCGAACACATATATAGCCAAAATACTATCTGAGTTCGACAATCAAGCTCTAACAAGCCTAAGCCCTAAAAATGGTACTTTTTTGGTTCCCCCCCCATACTCGGATATTTTGAAAAGTGGCCCAAAATCACCCCTCAAACTTATTTTTTCTGCACAACAAGATAAGAGAAGCATTTCTAAACAGCTTCTAAATAACAAAAATGAAATTCTTTCAAAAAAGTTGGTTGCTTGGGGTTGAGATGCGCACAGACACCTGAGATACAAATAACTCAAAATGACGCTGGATGATATAAAATATATGCATACCAGAGTTTATTTATGCGGTAGGCTCCAGAAAGTGAAAACCTGTTTATCTAGCTTTTTTACCTAGATTTTGCTTAAAATAATCAAAATTTGGTCAAAATACCCTAAACAGACCATCTGTCCCCAAGGGGTAGGTGACAATTTTTTTGATAAAATTCAACTTTTTTTATTCAGAAAGTGTTTAAACATGCTTTCATAGATGTTGTGCAGAAAAAATGAGTTTGGGGGTGATTTTAGGTCACTTTTTGAAAAATCCGAGTATGGGGGAACTAAAAAGTGCCCTAAAAATCAAAAAATTGCGTCTTTTCGGGAAGTTATTTCTCATGAAGCAGGGCAATTTTTACGAATTTTTCATAAAATAATGACTATATTTTTTGGATATTTTTTTGCTGATTAGATACGGAATTCAATATGCTTTGTAATAAATATACATGTGTCTGTCAACTTCGAAAAAGTAAACAACTCTAGCAGTAGCTCACTGCGTCAGTTCATTGAGAGAATTTCCAATTCAGCTGTCCATGATCTGCTTGAAGATCGATTCCTACATCGCAGTATCACTGCGATATCAAACTTGTTTACCGATGAGTGTTTCGTAGAGGGACAAATACCAAAATTACAACTTTATCAGACTTTTTTAAATAATATAGAGGAAATTTTAAAAAAATCAGTGAATTTGTAATATGTTTTCAGACCAAACTTTTCAATCTTCTCCCGATCTACACTTAAGACTCAAGATCTTCCAGAAAAGTAGAGGACCATGAGTGGGAACTAGTGATGACGATTTGCCCTTTTGCAATGTTGCAATGCAATATTTTTGGCTTTTCCGTTTGCAATGCAATATGCAATGTTTACAAAAGCTGTGTTGCAATATATTGCGCAGTAAATTGCAAAATATTCGGATTGCAATATACTGTGCAATATATTGCAAAATTTAATAAAAGTTGACCAAAATTTACATTTTCAAACATGTATTTAGCAAAAATAACATCAATAGAGATTAATTCATATGTATATTTCAACACTGGGAGATTCTTGTTCAAAAATATCAGTTGTTCGGCTGTTTCTGGATTCAGGTTACCGTATTTCCTCTAATAAGCGCCCCCGCTTTAATAAGCGCCCCCCCCTCAACTTTGAGGGTCTGGATCTCAGTGTAGAAGCAATATTTTGCAAAACTGTTTGACACTTTTTCTTAACTCCTACGAGCTCTACCGATTCCAATTTTTAGATTTTGGTTGAGCACCCAAAAATCTCGAAATCAAATTTTAAATTTCCCGATTTCTCAAGGATTAAAAATAAGCTCCCCGGGGCGCTTATTAGAAAAAATACGGTAGATCTTCTGTAGTCATAGACATCCCTCGCCACGGAAAATAGCTGTTCACTTGGCTGACTTGTGGCTGGGGCAGACAGAATGCACACAGATTGCTTTTTCCCCTATTGTTCAGTTTTATTTGCTGCTCACACGCATTGCACTTGGCTTCAGTTTGCGACAGCTTTGTGAAGAGAAATCGAGCGGCTTTTTCACCCTCGAGCAAAAGTTTCCAGAGCAGGCTCATTCTGAAAAAAAAGAAAACACTGAAAAGATTATGAGAGCAAGAAAGAAATAACAGACAAAAAACTAAAAATATCAAAAAATAATTTTAACAGTCTAGAAATGGTCAATTATTTTCCTTTCGGGAAATTTGACCATTGCAATATTTTTGCAATGCAATATATTTTACGATTTGCAATGCAATATGCAATATTTTCAAAATCCAAAGTGCAATACTGCAATGCAATGTATTTTGCCCGAAAAGTTGCAATGCAATGCAATATTGCAATGCAATATATTGCATTGTCGTCATCTCTAGTGGGAACAGTGAAGCACTTTATTATTAATGTAGTGATATTTCTGATATTTGATTAATGATATGTGAGACACACAAATACATGAATAAGTTCATTAAGAATAATGATTATCTCTTAATGTAGAAGCTGTTAGTTTCCAGTCCAATTTGTTGACGTTTGTTTCGTCAAGAGTAGTCAAGATCAACTGATATGCTGATCCCATCCATTGCAGAGCATCTTCAATGGAAACAGTTTCTAATGGTGGATCGAACACATTTTTGATTTCATGACGTACTCCTCATTCTCCAAGTCCAATATGTAGTCGTTATTCTGTGGCCGGCCTTCAACATCCCACGCTCCTCTTTTGTCAATTAAATCTGAACACAAAACAAATTATTAAATTATTTTTTATCAAGGCTGCCATCTGTATATATGTTTATTTGGCACCAAATTCTTTAAAGTTTTGAACTTTACGTGAAAATCTTTATTTTTGAGGCTAAAAACCCAGTAAGCACTGGATAAAAGGGCATTTTTGACAAAAAATGACTTAAATGTATTTTTTTGTGAAATGTACTACAGTCAAACCTCTATATAGCAACCCTCTACATTGCATCCACCTCTTTATTGCATCCGCTTTTTTTTGGTTTGGTTGGCCTGCAAAGAAATTACCTATAATCGACCCTCTATATTGCGTCCACCTCTACATTGCATCCGGGCAGGGCCGGTCCCTTGTGGGATGCTATATAGAGGTTTGACTGTATATTAAAAGATTTCAATTTCGAGCTGGCAGCCCTGACTTATAAATACTATATTTTCTTTAATGTAACGGCCGGCCGATTTTTGTTTTATTCGATCCCTAGGGGGCCGTTACATAAAAGGGTCGTTAAATTGAGACATTACTGATCTTCATCGTGTTCATCTTGTTCCTACTTCATCTTGTTCTTCTTCATCTTCTTCATCTTGTTCCTAGAATTGCCTCTCAATCACTCGTTCTTCATCTTGTTCTTCAAATTGACCTATGATTACTGGCTGATCCACATCTCGCTCCATTTCCTCATCCTTTGTTTCAAACTGAAACTATTTCCTCACTGAAGCGGTCAATCGTATATTGGTCTTGCGGGAAGCTCAAAACAGTTGTCCTATTCACCGGCTCGTCTATACCGCACTTCTTCATAACGGCTACAATCGTATCCAACATGAAATCTTCCTCATAGTCATAGTTCTTCCAGAAGTAGTAGCACTACAAAATGGTTTAAATCCTTAATCTAAAAACAAGTTGAATAGCTTACCCGAGCTAGTTGTTGAGTAACAGGATTTGTCTTCCAATCGCCTAAATAAGCATCTATACAACGATTTCGCTGTAGCCAAGGCGATTTCCTGAGTGATTCTTCTCTATCTTCCTCTTCTTCCTCATCTTCCATCTGCTGCTCAAATTGTTGTTGGACCACTGGAACTTGTGCAACGTTTCTTCTCGTAGCGGATCCTCCTGTTCTTCAATCAGAATGACTTTCTTTAGTCCTAAACGCACCCAAAGACCTTGCATCCTTCTTTTCGTAGATGAACTAAACCCTCTAGGATATTTCATCAGAAACCGCAAGCAAAAGTAGTCAATGGCTTGAGTGGCATGACCGCTTCTATCATTTCTTCGTCCCGCAGAATTTCTTCTTCCACATCGAAAACTTCATTCAGTAAACGTGCTCTAGATCAAATACTAAATAATCGCGTCAAGACAAAAAAACGAGTAGATCCGATAACTAAGAAGAAGCGATAACTTAGAAGAGCGGCGTGGCCACATTTGCGGTTCTCAATTTGCGGAAGGACATTGGCGGACTTGATATTTTGCGGACCGACATTAGCGGTCCGAATTTCGCAAAATGACAACTGCGGAACGATACCGACGGACGCAACATTGTTGGTCCGACGATTGCGGAACGACGTTAGCGGCCCGACAAATGCGGATAAAGATATGCGATCGCGACTTCAGCGGAAGCTACAATTGCAAATTTTGCACACAGGCATTGATTGTGTGTGTAGCCTTTGTGTGCAGTGTGTGTAGCGGTATTACTAAGTATCACTTTATGATGTATCACTTAGGTGTATCACTTTGTAATTCTAGGCCATTTAGTCACAATTTCTTATGACTTTTTTTATAAACTTTGACGAAAACGTCAAAGTCGGATAAAATTAAAAAACGAGATTTGACAAAACAATGTTTGACAAGCTTAACCGAGCAATCGAAGGCATGAGTACCTCAGTTCAAAATCGCCCAAAGCATTTTTTCTAGATCCTTGCTGCTAAACTACGCTCAAAATATGCTAAGCTACTTTGTTTAGCGACAAATATCCGGACACGCCATTTCGATGCCGGGACATTTCGATGCCGCACCAAATCATTCTGCACAAAAAAGTAATAGGGCGGCCGGCCACCCTATCACAGAAACTACTAAACCTTACCTAGCCGAACGCTGAAAGCTAGTGCGGGCACTTCTCGCGACAGGTGGAAATCCGCCTAAATGGCCTGAAATATGAAGTGTTGCTAAATTTAAGACGAACCATGATATCTTACGTGGAAGTGTGCAGGAACTTGGTTTGATATGACCAAATTTGAGGTTTTTCCCATCCTACAGTGCGATACTTAAGTGGGTATGTCCGGCATCGAAAGGTCCCAGCATCGAAACGACCGGCATCGAAATGCCCCGGCATCAAATGGGCGCGGCATCGAAATGTCACGTACCGACAAATATCGGCTTGCCAAAAATCGTTTTGCCAAATCTCGGTTGGCCAGATCTTCTTTTGGCAAATCTCGTTTTGGCATAATCTCCTTGGCCAAATCTCCCCTAGCCAATATGACCAAATATGACCGGATTTGAAAATATTCCAATTTCCCCATGCTATGAACGGACAGTCGGCCGATTTTCTTTTAAACAAAGACGGCAGACGGACGGTGGCTACAAAACTTTTAGACAAATGAAGGTACGCCGTCCGAATTTAAACAGTATTTGTCAGTAGCGAACCAATATTAAGACCAATAGGACCAATTATAGCTATTTTATCAAAATTTTTCTTGACTTTTATAACATCAGACCCAAAAATCTGTTTATAGTCTATGTCTAAAGTGATAATTAATTATTAAATGCTAGAACAATAAATAATCACTACTTCTAAATTAGATTTTTAATTTTAGGTCTTTGGCCTGCACCATTGGTGTAATGTCTACAAATTTTCATAAATACTGTGTTCCGAGATCAAATTTCTACTGAAATATTTTACCCTGCAGCTTTAAAGTTTTGTGGGCAGAAACCGTTTTAATAATACCTTATTAAAATTAAAACAGTAACTTGGAGCAGGTGTTTTGCTATTTGTCTCAGTAAAATTTTCGCTAGTCATATTAAGTTTGGTCGTCAGAAAATTATTTTAGACATCTATGGATACAAACTTTAACAGTACTATGAGCCAAGGTCCGTGGAGCCTGGAATTTACTAGAGATGAGCACTTTGTAATAGGCCTTATTTACGTTTGCTTAATTCCCCTGCAATATTTTTCCAGATTTCGGTTATAAAGTATGTTTTTTAAAGTTTTAGTAAAGTTGTAGTAAAGTTCTGGTAAAGAAATTTTACAGCTACAAACTTAAAAGTTTTCTTTATTGATCGAGGGGTCTTTGAAGCCAGGACTAACAAGAGAATTGCTGACCCTGTACGATCTGTTAGAACCCTCTTGTAGAGCACAGTCCATCTATATAGTGATGCTGGAGTTACTTTGGCGGACAGCGACAAACATTTTAAACGCAAAAATACCTCGAATACCAAATACCCTCATTTCGGGTATTTTTATGTCCCGATTCTCGATATTCTGTTTGTCAATGTTATAGGTAGGGTTGTCGAGTTTCGAACTTTTAATTCGAAATTCGAAACTCGAAATTTTTTACGGCCGATTTTGGCATTGGATTGCAGATCTGATTTTACGATCTATACTCAGAATTAAAAGTTGGGTATAGATTGTAAAATCAGATTGGCAATCCGATGCCAAAAATCGGCCGTAAAAAAATTTCGGATTTCGAATTAAAAGTTCGAAACTCGAAAACCCTAGTTATAGGTCTCTTGCAATGAGCAGGTGTGGGTGCAAGTGTGGGTCGAAGTCGACGCCATGTTCTCACAGTGACAGGTGCGGGTCTAGGTGCAGGTAAAGTGGATATGTTCTTACATAATTTACACCTATATACCTCGACCCTCACCTCGACCCGCACCTGCACCGAAAAATCATTTTCAGCTGGTTAGACCGTTTTTTTTCGCATCACAATTCTGTGAAATGAGTTCGCATGTGAAATTCAGTTTTGAGAACGTCTGTAAAAAAAGATTCGAGATACTGTTAATGCAAATAACTGAATAAAGGCCACATGGAGGTCCCGTTGGATGTTTTCAATATGAATTGAAAAACATCGCCCAGGGTGAGGTCGATTTTTTGTTGATGTTTTTTCTGCGAATACTGTTTCCAACCTAATTTTACACGCTGGTTACTTTTGCCGTAAAAATTCAAAACTGCTCTTATAATTGGAAATTTTACTTCAAAATACACTGTGAAATTCCGAAATCCGCTACAGAGACAACAAACATTTGAACAAATTTTTTTGTCAGCAGATTTTCTAATTTCACATAGCCTTTTCAATCAGAAGGGTATTTTTAAATTAGAAGGGCCGATATATAAGCAAATTGACCATGCTGAACAGGAATGTGGTGTCCAATGCGAAAATTCTGAGTTTTTATAGCAAGGGTGTTGCTAAATCGGGAGTTCACTTTGACTAAATTTTAGTCAAAGCCAACCAATTGGCTTATTTTCGAATGTCGTTTAACCAATGGTGTCGTTGAATCGGAATGTCGTTAAATCGAAGGTTGACTGTATCTTAAAATTTTGCGGCGTAATCGTTTTGTCAATGAAACTTCCGTCAAAGAGATTTTTTTGCCAATGGTATCTTTTCGCCAATGGTATCTTTTCGCCAATGGTATGTTTTCGTAATAGTTTTTTTTTCAAGTATTGTTATTTCTTTGTCAGTCAATAACCACTAATTGGGTAGCCAGTGAGATGAGCTACCGAATGAGTGGTAATTTGCCGGGCAAAAAATAAAAATACTTGAGAAAAGAAGCTATTAGCGAAACATACCGTTGTCCAAAAGATGAGACTGGCCAAAAGATGCCATTGGCAAAAAGATCTCTATGGCAAAAGTTTCATTGGCAAAATGATCACGCCTTAAAATTCTTCAGATAGAAGCCTTGCTCTAAAAATATTTCTTAAAAAATATGACTTTATGTACATTTTGTCACCTTCACCAGAAAGGGGTCATTTTTCAATAAAGAATTTAATTTGTTATATTTTCTCATAATTATGGTATTAAGACTTTCTGTGCGGATTAGATTTTAAAGACAACCACACATACAAATTATGGCACACATGGGAATTTTCGAGGTTGTATGTCTGTTTCATTTTCTTGTTCGAGGCTTCAAGATGGTCACCTACTGCAAACTTTTTTCCCATCATCAACCAGGTTTGATTAAATACAAAAAATATCAAAATTGATGTTTTGTATAGTTCATGGGTGCCACTGCTCATGTAGCTTATATGTGTACCATTCTTACGGCACTAGTCCTTGCCCTTAGTAGATTTGACATGCTCTGCCACTTAACTTCTGCACATACCAACAAGAAAATCTACTCAGTAAGTGAAACAAAAATTTTAAGTGTCTGTATTTTAAGTGTTATCTCTGCTTATCAAAATCAATGAAATCTACCCGAAATTACTTTTTTTTCATACAATATTTACAGGTTGTATCAAGAAATTTCGGTTTGAAACGCCTATAACTATTTTTTAGGTTTTTTTTCGAAATTATATTAATTTTTTTTGCCGACAATATTAAAGAGCCTCTAAACTAACCTTTTTTTTCTTTTTCTGAGTTTCGGCTCAACTATTTTTTTCGATTACTTTCTGCGCTACTTTTTTCAGGCTTAGCGAAAACCCTGAGTCAGATACGTGGTTGACTGTATAATTTTTTGTACGTTAATTTCACAGTTATTGACTTACATTTATCGACTGTGCAAAATATTGCGCAGGATGATTTTTCTAAAAGTCAAAATATACAGAAAAAGTATTTAAAGACGCGTTATATGATTTTAAAGAAACACGATTTTCGATGTCCAAATGTTGGAAAAATTGCCTTAGTCATACCAAGCTAATTTTTGCGTTTGTGATTTTTTTCACTTTTTATAAGCTTTGGAGGTATTCTAGAGTTGGTACGATTTGTAAAAATGTTAGAAAGTGTAAATATATAGGGTATTTAGCGTGTAAATAAACTTTCAGCTTTTGATACTTTCTATATATTGTTTTGGCGCATTTGACCTGGCTGTTCACTCTCTTCCTGGCAATCACGTAGTAACGGACATGACTAAAATTGATTTTCAAAAGTCGCCTACTCACACTGTAATTCTGCAAGTGGAAATTATAGGCAAATTAACAGCAGTTGGATGCTACGCCCTGCTATACGGTGGCATGTGCTTTATGCTCTATAAACGGTTTTAAGATTGTTGTTGAAAATATATTTTTAATTCATTTTTTTTCAGAATAAAAATATTTCAAAAAAAGTTCTTCATCGCATGAAAAACGTCTTTTGATTCAGTCGATGGTTGTTTGCTTCTACAAAGCTGCAATTACTGTGGCCTATTGGTACTATGCCCCACTAATCGTCTAGCTGTAGCTATTTTGTTGTCCTTGTCTGTGCTGGAGAGCGCGTACAATCCATTTCTCTATATATTTATGAGCAAGTAAGCAGTAATTAAAAAGCACGAAAAAAAGGATTTCTAAAAAAAACTTTTTTAATATTGATAAAATGGAGAAAAAAAAATTTTTAAAAGGTTTTATTAATTAAAAAGACTATTTATGAGCGCTAGAAAGTTGAAAAAAGTTCAAAAATTTTGACTTAATACCTTTACTACTTTTGAACTCCTGAGGCGGTTTTGGGCAAAACATTTGAAAAAGCTGATTGCGGGGTGAAAAATTTTTAATTTAAAAATCTGTCCGGTCTTTTTCTCAACGACATTTTTCGGACACAGTCTTATAGTTATTTTAGAAACATATAGAATTTTTTTTGCTTTGTTCCACCGTTAAATTAAGATAAACTAGGGTGGGTTACTGAGTGATAAACTTAAAATTGCACTAAGTCTAAGTTATCATCGGTAAGTCACCAGTCAGTGACTTACCAGAATGCCGGTAAAATTATAACCTGGAGTTGATATTTTTATAAATTAAATGCATTTAATCAATAAACAATTAACTGTACGGTCACAGTTAATGTTACAGTCAGAACTAGGGTTGGGTAATTAGCCGGGTAAAATCTATTTGGGTAAAATCTCGGGTATTTACCCGGTATTTACCCGAAAGGCGGGTAAAATCTTTTATTTCCATAACCAACTTTTATTCGAGAAATCATAATTTTTTCCTTGATTTTTTCCTCGGTTTCCTCGATTTCTTTAATTTATCTAATTGCTAATCACTGATTTCGCAATTTCGAAAGAAACGCTAAAAACGATGAAAGTGCAGTGAAACGCATAAAAATTGTTATGCTAAGACTAAAACACTTTCTGACTTCTGAATTCGCTTTGAGACAAGTCAAATTAAAACAAAAATTTTGTAAAAATATAGTATTTTCGCAAAATCTTTAGTAAAGATTTTACCGATTTCTATACTACGGGTAAAATCTCTGGGTATCTACCGGTAAATACCGGGTATTTACCCGGGTAAATACCCGGGTATTTATCCATTGTCCAACCCTAGTCAGAACCCCTTTTTATATTACGAATTTTTGAGACATGACGACTTTTAAAGGATCTGGTAAGTTAGCGGTAACTCAGTGGTAAGTTACCGTAACTTACCACGGCAACTTACCGTCACCCCGTAGGAGGAAGCCAAATAAGTTTCCCACAATCAAGAGTTTACTATAGGAATATATTTCGAGAATTCGAAAAAAATTATGTTCAATTCTGTCCTAACTTACCTTTACCTATCCTGTTTATAAGCTTCAAGTTAAAAAAATTAGGTGCCCATTCTAGAATAGGGATGAAAATGGTATGGTTAAACCTTGCTATGAATTATAATTCTTAACTAAGACCAGAGTTAAGGGAGCTTAAGCTAAGCGAAATTCGGCGAAAACAGATTTGACTTATGTATGTTTTGGCAAAATCGAAATTTGGCAAGCTTAATATGAGCTAGCGAGGGCATGAGCACACTAAGTTGCCTAGATCAAAAACTTCCGAAAAGATTTTTTTTAAGTTGTAGATGCCAAGTATAGCTCAGCATATATGTTTTGTTGTTTTGTTTGGCCGCAAATATTATCTTGGCAAAATTTCATTTTGCCAACCCATTTTGCTTAAGATCTTTTTTGCCAAAATTTCCCCTAGCCCAGGATTCGTTTAATCGAATTTATTCTTATCATGAAACACTCCTAGTGAGAATGATAATATTGACAAAAAAATTAATCTTAACAGTTTTTCATTTCATTAAAAAATTTAAAAAAATAATAAAATTTTGAAAAATGTAAATTTATTTACAATATTGTTATCTTTTGACGTTTTTTTAGAAAACTGCGCACCATAATTTTGCCTTCAATCAGCTTTTATCGCACAAGTTTACACTGCAATGTTACTTCAACCACAATTTGAGTGTAGCAAGCATAAAGCCGTCTTAGATCAGTTCAACTAAAATGTGTCAACTAGTTGCCAAACTTATGAAATACACTAAATACATTGTTTTTAAAGAAATGCTGTTGCCAATAGAAATATTTTAAAAAATAAAGAAGCCTGTACAGCATCGATACACTTTTTGAAGTTCTGGCTCTACTGCAGAATCCGGCGCCAAAATATGCCTTGGTCCCCCTGTTGTTTTTTCTTGAATTTTGCCTTGGTCCCCCTGTTCTTTTTTACAATTGCCACAAAAGAGATTTGCCAGTATATTTATATGCTTAAAAATATGTTAGTCCGGTTTTAGGACAGTGATTGACCGAAATAGAAATGTGCTCCGTGTCCATACTAACAAAATCGAAGGATTCTGGAATCACGTCAAGCATAAAATCAAACGCCTCAGGGGAACAAGTGAACCGTTAAAAGAAACATATGTGGCTGAAGCAATCTTTCGTCAAAATGGCAAGGTGGAGGGCAAAAATGTTCTGGAAATGTTTTTTGAGCAGGTATCTATGATACACCGTATTGAGAATTATGGAGTTTAATTTTGTGAGTTAATGATGTAATGTGTTGTTCTGTGTTTTGTAATAAATTGTTATATAAAACGTAATTGGGCATTTTTAAATTTATAAAAAAGAACAGGGGGACCAAGGCGAAATTCAAGAAAAAACAACAGGGGGACCAAGGCATATTTTGGCGCCGGATTCTGCAGTAGAACCAGTTCATTTGTGTTGATCACTCTATGACAGGGCTTAAATCTCAAAAAGTTTAAAATAAGTGCAATCTAAGGCTAATTGCTAATCGCTGTCTCGATCTACTACTGGACCGACGACTGGGGAACGGAAAGTGACCGACGACTCGATAGATATCTGCCGCAGCTCCGACGAAAAAAGCCAGGAAGCGATGGGTCGACTGAAGATGGACTGGAGAGAACTGACTGCTAACCTGGAGGAAGCCAAGTTCTATCTCCACGGCAGTCAAGAAGAGCTGAAGGAATCTGAGAAGCAAAAAGAGCGTCTAGAATCTGTGGTAAATCTCCAATGTCTTATGTGTCTTCTTGTGAGTCTGTGTGTAGTGGTTTCGGGAATAAAGTTAATGTGGTCACTCTCCTAGCACTCCGCTACTCAATTGTAGTAATTGCTTAGATAGACCCAGTTTTCACGCTGATTCCGAATATGCCCTTTATTTGAATTTGGTGTACTTCTGAACCCCTAAATGCCCCTTTTAAAAAGTAACTCGGATTTTGAACAGGTTGAGCTTTGAGAAGATATATCTCACAACAGAGATAGTGTTATAGGGCTATCTTTGATTTATCAGAAAGCGCAGAAATTTAGCTTTGAAATGAGGTATCATGCATTTGAATAGGGTCATAAAATATTGTCTATTTACATAAAAGTAAAAGACTGCAAAATTGTAACAATTGACATTTTCATAAAAAGGTTCTAAACTTTTTCTAGGTAAGCGATATCAAAAAACTGACAATGTAATTAGACAGAGCAAAAAAAACTGCACCAGAAAGTTGAAAGAAAAAGCATTTGGCATAAGAAAAGTTTAAAAGTTAGCTCGAAAAAAATAAAAATTATCTAAAAAGTTTATTGACATGAAACATGTAACTTTGCTGGGCAAACCCTTGATTCTGACACTGAATTCGTGTTCAGCGTGGTCAGTTTGCATATGAAAGTGATCTTAGAGTTCGGAGATCGCTGTCAAATTTCAAATTCCTCTCAAGACAACAAATATTCAAACATTGAATTTTCGAGAATTCAAATATTTGTTGTCTTGAGAGAATTTGAAATTTGACAGCGATCTCCGAACTCTAAGATCACTTTCATATGCAAACTGACCACGCTGAACACGAATTCAGTGTCAGAATCAAGGGTTTGCCCAGCAAAGTTACATGTTTCATGTCAATAAACTTTTTTAGATAATTTTTTAATTTTTTTCGAGCTAACTTTTAAACTTTCTTATGCCAAATGCTTTTTCTTTCAACACTTTCTGGTGCAGTTTTTTTTGCTCTGTCTAATTACATTGTCAGTTTTTTGATATCGCTTACCTAGAAAAGTTTAGAACCTTTTTATGAAAATGTCAAATTGTTACAATTTTGCAGTCTTTTACTTTTATGTAAATAGACAATATTTTATGACCCTATTCAAATGCATGATACCTCATTTCAAAGCTAAATTTCTGCGCTTTCTGATAAATCAAAGATAGCCCTATAACACTATCTCTGTTGTGAGATATATCTTCTCAAAGCTCAACCTGTTCAAAATCCGAGTTACTTTTTAAAAGGGGCATTTAGGGGTTCAGAAGTACACCAAATTCAAAATAAAGGGCATATTCGGAATCAGCGTGAAAAACTGGGTCTATCTAAGCAATTACTACAATTGAGTAGCGGAGTGCTAGTCCAGTAGTAGTAAATGTGGGTTCAAAGAACTTTTGTTTTTTTACTTAGTAAAAGCGATAGTATTGTGCTGTGTTTTGGATAAAAATTATCACAAGAAATGGTATTTTAAAAAGAAACCTCGAATTGACCTCCTGGTGGGTCACCAGCATTTTTTTTTGAAAATCTTGAATTTTCTAAACATTTACCGTAAATTCTTTAAAACAAGACCATGGTCTTTTATTTTTCAACCCCCATGGAGACATGGTCGTTTATTAGAGAGTGGTCGTTAATTAGAGAGTGGTCTTTTATTTTTCAACCTATCAGAGCCAAAGACACCGTTAAAAATTTTGCATATATTTTGAAAATTGACAAAACTTTTGTTCAAAAATCTTTTCGTTGTGAAAAGAATTCAAACAAACGAAAATCAGTGTTCAAATTTCTGCTCATTCCTTCAGTTGGTTCTGTCGGTTGGTAGTGTTTTTTCTTGCAAAGCTTTCTTTTTCAGTTGAGAATGAGCGAACGAGAGCGAGAGCATGATGAGGAGTCAGTTCCTGATAGAAACGTGGGTACTTTAGCTTCTTTCTCTTTTCATTTTTTCCATTGGTTTTTAGGCACTGATCTTTGTCGATGAAGAGCTCCAACTGCACGACGACGAGGGAACGCCAAAGTATAGCAAAAAGCGACAGTACTACGATGCAGCTACCAAACTGGAAGCGATCAATTTTGCTCGGGAAAAGCGTTCGATCAAGTCAGGGCACTTCAACGTTCAAGCTGCAGCGAAGAAGTATGGCGTCCAAAGAGTTCGAATCAGAGAATGGATTGCGCACGAGCGCGAGCTGAAGCAACAAGTGTAAGAATTTTGCAGTTTTGTGCCTTTGAACTAAAAAATCCTTTAGTAATACTCCTGGCGGAAGCAAGCGAAAGAAGCTGGATGGCGGTGGAAGGCAAGTCTCTTTCCCTGAACTCGACGTGCAACTGGCTGAGTGGATCAGGGATAAGCGCGAAAATAAGCAACCTGTATCTCGAAGAATCATCAGAAATAAAGCAGCGGAACTATTTCGTGGAACAGACTTGAAGGTAAGTTGAACTTTGAAGGAACTTTAAAGAACTTACTGATCTTTTCAGGTTTCCGTTGGATGGCTAACAAGTTTTCTGCAGCGCAACAACTTTGTTCTTCGCAGAGTGACAACAACTGCTCAAAAGCCACCGGATAACTATGCTGAAGCCATTGCTAAGTTTGTCGTGCATGTCGAGGATTTGCGGAAGAAGAACAAGTTCTCTCAAGTGATTGCTATGGATGAGACCGCCGTTGGTTTGACTGTCCCGATGGAAGATGCATCGATACTAAGGGAACGAATGACGTAAGGGTTATTGGTCTGCTTACATCGATTATTCGTTTGTATCTAGGTGACGGTCTTGACTACTGGTCATGAGAAAATGAGAGTAACGGTGTGTCTAGCTGCCCGTAGCGATGGAACGAAGCTACTCCCGTTTGTGCTTGTCAATAGGAAGAGGCCAGTGCCGAAGATCGAAGAAGACTTCAAGAACAAGCTCGTCATTTCATGGAACGGTTCAGTCTGGATGGACGACAAAACAACCGAGGATTTTCTGCGAAAAGTTGTCAAAGGAGGCGGTACCTTTGGTGGAAGACGACTATTGGTCTGGGATGCTTTTGCGGCACACAAGAGCAAGGGCACAATGGCGGTTCTCAGAGAGCTGAAGCTTGACGCAGCTTACATACCGGGAGGTTGCACTAAGTTCATTCAGGTGTGATTGTTTACTAATAGAGTAATTTTAAACTTGCTTATTTTTTCTTCAGGCGCCTGATGTCAGTTGGAATAAGCCGTTCAAGGGCCATATTCGGGACTATTACACGACCTGGATGACAAACGATGCCGACAAGCAGTATACAGCAGGGGAAATCCAAAGGCACCTGCATTGGAACTTATCTTAAGCTGGGTGGATCGGGCATGGAATCAAATCTCAAAGGAACTTATCATCAAGTCGTTTGAAGGTTTCTTTTTGATTTGGTTTCTCTAATCACCTCTCACTCTTTAGCGTGCGCTCTCAGTACCCCAACTGACGGTTCTGGAGATGGCAAAATCGCATGCTTCAAGCCAGAGGGATCGATCGGCGCTAGAGGAATGACATCCTCCGCAAAATTCGGGCTCAGCAAAACGCTCTTGATGGACGAAACGACTTTGAAGAAGCGGGCATTGAAGAAGGAGAGATCAGTTTCGAAGATGTAAATGAGGACGAGAATTTGTTGTTTGATGTTTAAATATGGGTTGTGCTTTGCTGAATAAAATCTTTCTCAAAAAATAAGCATGTAGTAAAAAGTGGTCGTTATTTTTCAACACCCCTAGATACATGGTCGTTTATTAGAGAGTGGTCGTTTATTAAAGAGTGGTCTTTTATTTTTCAACCCCCTGGGACATGGTCGTTTATTAGAGAGTGGTCGTTAATTAGAGAGTGGTCTTCTTTTAAAGAATATACGGTATACGCCAATTTTAGCACTCTTTTCAATTTTTCTGGTCTTTTCACACTAATTCTATTTGACGTAATTAATTTTTTTTGTGAAACAAAAGTAAAATAAAAGTCTTCAAACCAAGTAACATACTACAAATTGCATACTATGTACATTAAAACTGTCTTCCTTTGTTAATTAAATGTGTAAAGACAGCAAGTAGTTTGAATGTTAGGTTTTTTGTACTGACCTTGACAATTATTTTTGTGCTGAATGTGGGTTGTTTTTGCTGATTAAAATATTTATGAAATATTCAGGAAACGAGCGTACAATGTTGTGTATTTCAATAGGGATTGAGCACGATTTTTTTTAAATAAAAATCAAGTTTTCAGTAATGTACAAATACTGCCACCCAATGTCTTTAATTCTATAGCAGATGTACCACTTGGGCAAAAGCATTAGCAGGTGCAGGCGCTGCTTTTGTGGTCTACAAATCTGTAATCTATCTGCTTGCTCAGAAGCGAAGAGATTCGCCCTACGTGAAAGATTATGAGCCAGGTAATCAAACAGTAACAAATGGATGAGCCTCTGAAATTGCAATTTTTGCACCACACTTATAAGTCTTATTTTAAATGTTTGAAATCCCAGCCACCAGATTTTCATATGAGTACAAAAAAATTCAAAGCATTTGGGTTTTACGATAGTGACGTTGTGTGGTGATTGTCAATCTCAGGTTCCATTCCTTTGTCTGCCCTGTTATTTTTATCATTTATATTAATACATAATAAATGATTTAAAAAAAATTCGAAATTAAAAAAATGTCCGACGCGAATTTGAATTTGCCAAACTCTTATTGTCATCAACAAGTATGGTTCTTTAAACGAAAGGAAAAGCTACTTAGATTTAAAAAGGGGCCTCGGTGGCGCAGTGCGTAAGCGTCTGCGTTTTTTGGCCCAAACTAGTGTTGCAGGTTTGAACCCACGTGGTGACATGCTATTTATTTGGCTTGTTTGACCACTTTTAGAGGTGATTATACTTTTTTGACACCAAATTCGGAATCAGCGACCCAAATTACCCTAGAACTGGTCAAGCAAGCCAAAAAAAATAGCATACCACCACGTAGGATCGAACCTGCAACACCATTTTAGACCGAAAAAACGAAAACCCTGGAGGCCACTTTTTCAAACCTGAGTAGCTTTTCCCGCTCCTTTAAGTTACTTTTTACACTAATTTCGATTTTAATCCACTATTTGGACTTGAACGTTATTTTATTCCTTTATATGAAATATATTAGAATTTTTGGCGCTCTTCAGTTTCTAATAAAAAAGTAACTAAGAAGATAAATTACACTTTGAGTAATAACTTGCTCAAACACTCTTCTCTAAGTACAAACACTTACGACGAAAGAAGCTTTCGACAACTTTTTTGTAGCCCTCCAAATTTGAGATAGTGAATTTTAGCATGGATTTTGGGCAGATTTTCAATGTTCAAGCCCAATCTTTAGCCATTTTCTGCAAACCTATGTCAGATTTTTCTCCGGAACTTTAAAGGAGGGTGGTGAAGGGTACAATAAAGTGTGTAAGTGTTCCAGGAGAGTGGTTAGGGGTGCTAGTAGCTAGGAAGAAGGTAGACAGGAGGACGGTGACCAGAAAAGGGTAGGCAGGAGGGGACTACCAAGAAGGAGAGTAGCCAGGAGGGGGTTGCCGGTAGGATTGTAGCCAGGAGAGGGCACCCGTAAGGACATTAGCCGGAAGGGCCTACTCAGTAAGATGGAAGCAAGGAGGAGACGGGCGGTACCCAGAAAAAAATAACCAGAAGGAGGGGGGCAGGAATGAAGTACAACAAAAGATGGAGTACGAAAACGGACACATAAATTGATCCCATGATCAACATTCACTGCTCTACCTGCGAAATACTGGTACGAGAAAAAGTACCATTTTATCCAGTGCTTATTCATTTTTAAACTCAAAAAAAAAAAGATTTCGACTTAAAACCTCAAAAATAACAGGGCTGTGGAAAAAAAGTTACTTACATACCTGATTCGAAGAATTTTCAAAATCGAAAAATAAGTTTAAATATTCTTAGTTTCAAAATTTGTCCCGAAATGTTTAAAATTCTTATTTGTCAATTTTTTGTCGATGTTTTATGATACAAAAATTTGTCGAAATTGGCAAATTTTCAATATGATAGCGAGCCCTTTTTTACAGGACTTGTTTATCTGTTCCAATTCCCAAGAGCTAGCGTTGTACCCAACATTTCTCCGTTTGCCATAAAACTTGAGACATGGCTAAGAATTGCTGACATCAAATACAAGGTTAAATTAAATTTTCGCGTGAATGCACACAGCAAATTTTTTTGGCGATTTTAGAATGTTGAGAATTTGCCCTTCTCTGTGCGCTCTCGAGAAGGTGTCTTGCCGTTCGTGGAGTTGGATGGCATTGAGTATCCTGACTCCAAGTCAGTTTATTTTTCATTGTCTAGAACTGCACCGAGTCGAACTGAAATCTCACGTTGCTTGACAGTTAAAATGTCCAAAAAGTGAACTTAAAGACAAACTCTATCACAAATTATCATTTTAGTTTGGCTATTCGAGATCTAACTTCGATTCTCAACAAAGAGTCTTTGGAAACGCACCTTACCGACGAACATAAAGCAATGTCTCGAGCCTTTGAAGTGATGGTGGAAAACTCTCTTCTTTTGGGTCATTTGAAGTTTAGACTGCAATATGGCAAAGAGTTGTTCAGTTTGTACAAACCAGGACTTTTGGATCCCGTAACAGCAGCAATGATACCTAGATACTGGACAAAAGCGGTACTGTTTATACCGTATTACCTCTAATGAGAGCCCAGGGCTCTTATTTTTCAACCTCCTCCAAGGGGGCTCTTATTAGCACATGGGCTCTAGATAGGACATGGGCCTTATTTTTCAATTTCTCGATGCCGAAGAAAATTTCATGCCCCACCATCAAACCAAACAAATTTTATTCAAATTTTCTCATAATCAAATATAGTGAAATTCTGGTCAACATCATTGATATCATCATTTACAAAGATCAAAAATTCATCGCTTACGCACCCATTTTCTTAGTCTTCGTCACTGTCGACTTCTTCAGATTCAGCCATCGCCTGTCGAATCAACTAGCGTGCCTCCATCAGCTCAAACTGTCCATTGGAATCGGACCGTGTTCCTTGAAGCAATGCACTTGGTTGTCCTCACTTCGTCATGGGACATCGTAGTCCCGCAGTCTGATAGGGAAGGTCTTGGTTTGCAAAGAAAACAAAAAGCAAACCCCTGAACGACTTTGCAATTGCTTCTGTTGGCAATGAATCCCACGCGTCCACGATCCACTGCAGATAGACATCCATCGAGGGCGTTTTCGGATTGCCGCCAGCTGTCTATTCTTTCTGTGCGTCATTCGACATCCATCAGTCGTAGCTTTTCTTGATCTGCGCTTTGAATAGGCATTCCACGAGACATCTGGGGCCTAAACTACTTTCAAGTAAACTGAAACAAAATTCAAAGTGTAAACCTTAATGAACTTTGTGCATCTGCCTGGAACCACTTGCTTTCGATCAACTCCAAACTTGACGGCGGCTTTCGCTTTATCGTTGTCCTTTGCAAACTTGATGATTTTCAGTTTGAATTCCGCAGAGTAAGACTTTTGCTTTCGTGTTGCTTTGCCTTACTCGTTTTCGCCTTCGGAGACAATCCTGACTTGTTCGCTTTCCTCTTCAGAGCCACTTCCGTAGTTTGCGATACACTCAGATTACACTTAGATTACACCAAAAAATTACGACAATAAAAATTGCGATCTGCAAAAAAAAGCCAGCAAAAAAATACAGTTTTTATGAAAGGGGGGAGCTCTTATTAGGACATGGGCTCTTAATAGGACATAGTCTCTCATTAGAGGTAATACGGTAATAAGTTTGGCTCTATATGTGTTCGAGGGTGTTTGAGTCTGTTTCAACATACACTGGCCTGCCCTTGCCTTATCATGAAGCCTAAAAAGTAAAACATTTTGAAAAAAAAAAATTGTGCCGAAAAAACAACAGGGTGGACCAAGAAACGCTCGAACACATATAGAGCCATAACTTTTATGCAATTTTCTGAATTTAAGGTGACCAAAAAAATTGAAAACAGTTATATTGGTCAACACTCTAAAGAAGATATTAGCCGTATATCTGAGCAAGGTTAGTTAGCGAATACATAATAAAAAGCGTGGGTGTAAATCAACAACATTATGGCATAGCCCACAGTAAATTTAACGTGAAAAGAGAGGCCAACAGCGTCAAAAACGTTAGCTTGTTAATCCAATTCCAGATCTTCTTGCACTTTCGAATTATCTTGGCACTCAACACTACTTCACAGGCTTTAAAGCGACAAAAGTCAGTTGTTTTTTTTAAGATTAATCGGATTAGTAATTTTTTCTGCAGGTGGATGCCGCAGTTTTCAGTAATCTGACATTGATCTTATACTTGCCATTTGACACGCCCCAAAAACGGTTTATAAAAGAGAAATGTGCCAATCTGGAAGAGTTTTGTGAGAGAGTAAAAGGTAACACCTTTTTCAATAAAAGATTTCCGACATAATAATAATAAGACAACTTTCTAGCTAGATACTGGCCTGATTGGGAGCAAGTCACAACTAATTACCAAATGAACACTGACTGGAACTCACGGGTCTAAATAGACATAGAAATACACACAGAGCAGAACTTTTAGCCGTAGTCAAGACTTGATTCCTTCCTGCTGCTTTTTTGGCTTGTGCTTATACACAGAGTAGAAAAGCGTGCGTTTACTAGCTTACTTTAAAGCTTACTTCTATATGTTTTCCCTACTACAGTCGACCTTCTAAGTTGTGCCTTAGCACAAACAAATAAAAAAATATCAGATTGTGTTATGCATACGTTTACTTTTTTTAAATAAAGGTTTTGTGGTATCCTGTTTTTCTATAAAAGATTTTTACAAGTTCTTGAAAGCACACCTTTTCGTAGCCATTCTGATTTTACCTGATTTTGAAAAAGACACGATTCTGCAGTAAAGAGTCTTGGTATATTGGCCCCATTTTTACACAAACGTGTGCCACTGTGTTGAGACCCGGGGTATTACCGGCAAAATTTTTAGCTTTTTCAAAAACGACCTCTAAATTCAGAATTTTTACAATTTTTTAACTAGAGCAACCAATCAGATTTCTTTATATTCTAAATACGAAAAATTGTATTTTAAACACTTAAAATGTTTGTCAACTTTGGCTGAAAAAAAACTGCAGAAGTTATAAAATATTATTGAAAAAATGTGAGACTACATGTGAGAACAATTTATTCACAGAACACCAAACAGAATGTGAGAAAAAGACGTGATTAGCAAACGTAAGCAATAAGTTGAAGTAGGTTTGCAAGCAGTCTACATCTACTGACATAGTAGCATATCTGAACTTTTGGAGGTGTTGAGGTTGCAGAAAGTGGAACAGTGTCAGGCCGCCGGTAAGAAATGACCAACTGACGTCGTGCCGCTGCCCATGGCGATTCAAATTTATCACTTTTTTTTGTTTAAGTAATTTTTAAGAGTTTTTTTTATTGTTTTTTCGTGAAAAATTAAGAAAGCAAGGTTAAATAAATTGAAAAGCGTCGATTGTTTTCGAATTTCGGGTTTTAGAATACATTTCACTCTCGATATAAGGTCAACCTGGGGACTGGTTCAAGGTTGCCTTATATTGAGAGTGACCTTTTATAAAGAGTGGCCTTATATCGAAAGTTGTTTACCGTGAGTTTTTGTAAGATGGCCTTGTATCGAGCAGTGATGTGCTCCCGAAAATTTCGGCTCCTGCTCTGGCTCTTGGCTCCTGCCCGAAATTTTTTGGCTCCTGCTCTGGCTCTTGGCTCCTGCCCCAAAATTTTTGGCTCCTGCTCTGGCTCTTGGCTCCTACCTTCAAAATTTTGGCTCCTGCTCAGGCTCTTGGCTCGGAGCAGGAGCGCTCGGAGCCAAGAGCAGTGCTTATATATAACTATATTTTTGAAAATTTCCACAATATTCTTGAAAGTGTGTTGAAATCCGTTTCTACTTGGAATTTACCGAGTTTTTATATTTCGTTAAAGGCGGGGTGCACACCGAGGAGCGAATATTTTGAACTCTCAGGCTCGATTCCCACTGGCTACACACCCTATTTTTAGTCCATTTTAGCAGGTTAAGTCACTACTAGGATCAAAAAGTATCGAGCAGTCTATTGCAACCGTTTCCAGCACTGCTTTACTGTCAGCAACTGCCTTAATTTTCGATTTCATGCATATGACCATCACAATAAAGAGAAACCAAAAGAGAAACCTCCTGCTCCATAATTTTGGCTCCCGCTCTGGCTCTTGGCTCGCAGCAGGAGCGCTCGGAGCCAAGAGCGGAGCTGCGCACATCACTGTAAACCACAATCTTTTATCCCAGCCATAACAATAACACAATCAGCAATTGATTAAAATGGTAAAAAATATGTGTGTTGAGCTTGTTTTTAATTTCTTTTTCGCTCTTGATAAAAGGATTTATCTAATGTGTCGGTGTGACTGGGAAGAACAAAATGGCGAGAACATCTTCAAACCTCCATACCGCTCCGTTTTCCGTATTTTTTTCTGATTTGGTATTATCTGTATATCCACTGTATCCACAGTATCTAATAAGAAATCTCACTTATCTAGAGTACTTATTGCAGTCGGATATGGAAAAAAGACGGCCTTATAGCGAGAGTGGCCTCATATCGAACAACCTTATATAGAGGTTAAGATTTGCCTAATTTCAGTCAAAACCTAAGAAATTCGTTATGAGATGGCCTTATATCGAGAGTTTCTTTTTGTCCGTATCTATCACATAAATCTGTGAAATACCGTATTTATTCTTATAGAAAGCCATGGCATTCTATTTTTGAACATCCAAAAAATGTTTTGGCTTTGTGTTAAAAATGAGATAAAACTTAGTTTACCCTCTAGTTTTGGCCCTAGGGGTAGCCTTGTATTAGAGACTGGCCTTCTATTAGAATAAATGCGGTAGCTGCTTGTTTGTAAGCATTGTTTTAGCAACACCCCATTTTTCTAATAACTTTTTCATTCCATCTTTTTCCTATTTGGTTTGAATATATTTGAGCTATTGCTTTTTATTTTTCTAATAAAATATTGTGTGCAAATTTAAAATATTGTGTGAACATCACACTCTAAATTTACACACCCACTTATTCAATAAATCACCACAGTGTGACATATACAATATTTTTCGACTTGAGAATCCCATAAATTTTCAACAGGCGGGACAAACTTGAGGTGAAGGGAGGGGGCTAAAATTGAGACTGAGAGAAAAAATTTAAATAAAAGAGTGATGATAAGAATGAAAAAATCTAAATTTTCAAATAGTCAGCTCGAACTGTTTTTCAAAGCTAGCCATTAGAAATCAATAAATTTTATGGTATTTAATTAGTGTTTGATTCAATCCCCTCTACTAATGACGACATGTGTGTGTGTGTGTCAGTCCGGACAACATTGCGTTCAAAAAACATTTCTTTTCGAGACCCAAAATATTTTTTTCGTTTGGGGTATATAAGCAAATGATTCGGTCAATTCATTCATTCTTAGGTTGTGTGGTGTGGCGAGCGGTCGTGTCTGCTCCGAGTTTTTTTGGTGGATCGATTTTGTTTGATTCAATCATTTGAGTTGGTTCATCCAGTTGAATTGATTTAAATGTTTGCATCGATTCAATCTGGATGGATCGTTTGAATTGGATGAACAGGTTCGGGTTGGTTGAATCGTTTTTATTGTTTGGATCGAAATGGTTGGTTTCGATTTAAATAATTAAATCAATTCAGCCAATCTGAATCTGTTCATCCAGTTGGATCGATCCATCAAGATTGAATCAATCCAAACATTTAAATCACTTCATCTGGATGAATCGATCCAAATGGTTGAAACAATTTGATCGGTGTAGTCAATCCAACTGGCTGTATTGATCCAACTGGATGGATCGAGTTTACTAGATGGATCTATCCAACAGGATGGATTGATCCAACTGTATGGATGGATCCAACTGGCTGTATCGAGTTTACTGGATGGATCTATCCAACTGGTTGTATCGATTCAACTGGATGGATTGATCCAACTGGTTGTATCGATTCAACTGGTTGTATCGATTCAACTGGATGGATCGATCCAACTGGATGGATCGATTCAACTGGATGGATCGATCCAACTGGATGGATCGATCCAACTGGATGGATCGATTCAACTGTATGGATTGATCCAACTGGATGGATCGATTCAACTGGATGGATCGATCCAACTGGATGGATCGATCCAACTGGATGATCGATTCAACTGTATGGATTGATCCAACTGGATGGATCGATTCAACTGGATGGATCGATCCAACTGGATGGATCGATTCAACTGGATGGATCGATCCAACTGGATGGATCGATCCAACTGGATGGATCGGTCCAACTGGATGGATCGGTTCAACTGGATGGATCGATACAACTGGTTACATCGATACAACTGGATTGATCAATCCAACAGACTGTATTGATCCAACTGTCCGTATGTATCCTACTGGCGTATCTATTTAACTGTCCCTATCTATCCAACTGGCGCATCCAACTGTCCCTATGGATCCAACTTGCTGATTCGATCCAACTGTCTGGATCGGTCGAACTGGCAATCACTATGTTAAGCAATCGTGGTGAGCTGTGGTGAGCAATCGTGTCTGGTTAAATCGACTCAATTGACTCGATTCATATAGTTGAATTGATTTAAATGTGGATCGGTTCAATCTGTGTGAATCAATTCAAGTATTCGATTACAAATTTCTTCTTTTAACTAAAGAAGGCAGTCAACGGCGCGCGCAGCGCGCCGCGTAAAAATGGTATCAATGGTTTACATCGCTCGACATCTGGATACATAATATTATCATATAATGGTCATCAAATCATGGATCAGCACGAAATACGCATCGACGTCATATTTATGCGAATCAGTTCAATTAATTAGATTGATTAATTCGCTCCGAAACCTCCAATCATTTTTAACCATCACAAACGAACTGTCTGAATCGATTAAGTGGAGCCAACTGGCTGGATCGGTCTGGCTTTGTATGGATAGATTAGGATTGGATGCAATGATTTTTTTGCATGAATCGATATGTATGTCGATATGTATATGTATCGATTTATTTAGCCATTATAATCCAACATCCAATCCGCCAAATTATAGAATACATCATACAATCCAGCCTACATCCTTCTCAGGCCTCTGCTCTTCAGCCACCAATCATCCTGAGGACGTTTCGATTGACTTCGATTAAACCGGGTCATATTACATAGGCAAAATGGGTCGATCCAACTGGCTGTATCGATCCAACTGGATGGATTGATCCAACAAAGTGTTTTGATTGATGTGGATCTTTCGATCCAACGGGGTGTATTCTTCCAACTGCGTGTATTGATTCAAGTGGCTGAATCGATCCAACTGGCCTTATCTTATCGATCCAACTGTCGATCCTTATCGATCCAACTGTCCTTATCAATCCAGATGTCCTTATCGATCCAACTGAGTTGGTGGTTGAGTTGGTTAGATCAATCCAACAAATTTAATCGATTTTTCTGGTTGGTCTGTCTTGAATGTTCGGATCGACTTAACTGGGTGAAAAATGGATCCGACTGGCCGCGTTGATCCCAATGATTTAATACTTTGAATTAATACTATAAAGAATTAACTGTTTTTTTGATTCCGAAAATTAAAGCTTCAGCCAATTCGAATCTATTCATGCAGTAGAATCGACCCGCCCAGCTGAATAAATCCAACAATTAATAGAATCAATGGGATGAAAGCAACTACAAAAATTTAGCGACTACAAAAATGAAAACGAAAAAAAACGAGGGCGCGCGCAGCGCGCCCGGCCCTGGAAACTAGTGTATTACTAAATTCAGTTAAAATTCAGTTCCCGGATTTTTTTAAGTTAACAACTTTTGCGAACCAGAAATTTTATTTCCGTGAAACAAACTTTTGAGTTAAACTTTTTTTCTAACGATCGCTATAACAACGAGATTCACAAGGTGACATGTTGACCTGTATCAACATGCTAAATTCGGAATTTTCTCAGAACTAAAACTGCTCAAAAGCGTTGTAGTAAAGCCTTACTATGATAGATCCATCATCATTTTTTGGTTGAACTTCAAAAAATTCGTAATTCGAGTGATTTATAAGAGGCAAAAATAGTATTAGCAATAAGTATTTACGTATTTTCTCAAAGAAGACATATTCTTAGCTAAAGTCTAGAGCTTCTTCGAAAAATTGAATTTTTAATTAAAATTTAAATTAGAAGAGGCCACAATACCGCCAAGACTGCTCTGATAAAGCACCAAGAAGGCGGAGATGCTCAATACTTAAACAGTAAACTTTGTTTTTTTATTCTTTTACTTGTAAATTCTTTTTGTAAATATTGAAGCTATGAGAATTTTCGACTTTCCTACGTATAGAAAAGACTTCTCCACTCCCCCTTTCAAGATAGAGCGGTATAATTACCAAATCACACTACCCTCTTTCCTCCGCCCAGTCATTTTGGGGTACCTAAAACTTTTTTTCCGAGGATAAAAAAAGTATGCCAACGTCTTTGTTTGTGATGTTTCTGGCTAGGGGTGTGCACGGGCCGGTCCGCGGGACGTCCGACCAGACCGGACCGTGCCGGTTCTGTTTCGATCCTTGAACACATATGTCGGCCCTACGAATATATTCTTGAAGATGAGATTCCGGGTTAAAAAACGTACATTAATATTCATGGAAATTTAATGAAAATTTCGACCCTACCGGAGTATACCCCCCACCCCCCTCAAATGAAATTTTTTTAAAGTGTTTCCAAACACCCTATATCGACATAGAATTGCCTCAGAAGCTCAAAAAATACAATATTTTAAAGTTCTGGTTAATAAAAAATTGAGTTTTGGGCATTTTGAAATTTCGACCATTTGCCTGTTTTGGCATGTTTTGGTCACTGGAGCTGGGCAAAAGAACCTCTAAATGCCTTTTTATTCAAGAGTCTGGCTGTACCTCATTTCGTAACGCGCCATTTCGTAACAGGTTCATTTGGTAACAAGTTCATTTCCTAACAGGTTCAGTTAGTAACATTTTTTTCGTAACGCAAGATTTCGTAACAGATTCGTTTCGTAACAATTTTTTTCGTAACACGAGATTTCGTAACAAACATTTTCGTAACAGTGATTTCAAGGCTACTACCTAATTCAATTTGGTCTAATTTACAACTTTTTTCAAACAACAGGGGGACCAAGGCAGTTTTTTAGGTTTTTTAAATTTTTTATTTTGTGTCCAAACACCCAAAACCATCGCAAACCGACCCAAATACCCTCAAACTGCCTTAATAGTCCCAAACCTAACCCAAACATGAAAAAAAATTTCTTTAAAATGAAAAATAACCATTTTTTCCAACTTAAAATTGTGTGAGGAATTGGGTTTATTAAGTCCGAAATTGCGATTTTACACACTCCAACTTCAAGGTACCACCTGGTCAGGTGGATATCCACCTGGATGGCCTAAAAATAAAAAAGGTAGTTTAAATAAAAAGAATCCATTTTTTCAAACTAAAAAATTTGGGAGGAATTGGGCTTGTTAAGACCAAAAGTACGATTTCACCTACCCAACCCCAAACCTGGGGCGGCTACCACCTGGACAGGTTGATATCCAGGTAACTCCAGAGTAGGGCTACATTCACCCAAATGACCTGAAAAATCAAATGCTTGCTTTTATATCTGAAATTATATTAAAATAAGGAATGCGCCCAGGTGGATTCGAACCAGCAACCTAAACCAACCCTTAGAATTACTAACAACCCATCATGCAGTGTGACCAAACCAAGTGGTCGTCCACTTAAATCAAAAATTCTTTTTTCACGTTTTCGGGTTCCAAAACAAATTTTCTGCACTAATTCGAGCATCCTGAAGATGGTTTGACAGTGGTAAAATCACGTTTTACCGAGAAATTTTTGAGTTATTGCTAACGATTGATTTTGATAAATCAACAATTCGCAATAACTTAAAAATTTCTTGTAAAACGTGATTTTACCACTGTCAAACCATCTTCAGCATACTCGAATCAGTGCAGAAAAATTGTTTTAGAACCTGAAAACGTGAACAAAAAATTTTGATCCAAGTGGACGACCACTTGGTTTGGTTCGTCCCTCTGGATGTCCCTCGGATGGAGTTCTGAGCGATTATAAGTGGTGATGTAGAGCTTGCTGGTTCGAATCCACCTGGGCGCATACTTTTGATTTTATTATAATTTTGAGTGTTTGAGTGGTGTAGAGGTCCATATACTCACCACAAAGGTTGCTGGTTCGAACCCCTCTGGATGCAATCAGTCCCGGGTACTGGTCACTAGGTGCTTAACGGGGTTCGGAGAGCGTGAGGTGCTTTTAGATGCTTTGGATGATTTGGGATGATTTGGGTGGTTTCAGCAATTTGGGATGTTTTGGAGTAAATTACGGATGGCTTAAGTAATTTGGGATGGTTCGGACACAATCTGAAAAATTTCGAAAAAAAACTAAAAAAACTGGCTTGGTCCCCCTGTTGTTTGAAAAAAGTTGTGAATTAGATTAAATCAAATTAGGTAAAGTCTTAGTATCACTGTTACGAAAATGTTTGTTACGAAATCTCGCATTACGAAAAAATTTGTTACAAAATCTCGCGTTACAAAACCATTTGTTACGAAATTAGCTCATTACGAAATGAACCTGTTACCAAAATGAACCTGTTACCAAATGAACTTGTTACCAAATGAACCTGTTACGAAATGGCGCGTTACGAAATGAGGTACAGCCAAGAGTCTTGCTCGGAATCATGTTTAAGGTAAGTGTGTGTGCGCATCTCTAACTCTCAAGTCCCCTGCGCCCCCTTCGGGGTGCAGAGGGCTTGGGGTCTTGGAGTTGAGATGGGAAGTATAAGAAAAAATAAAACCCCTTTTATTTCAATGGAAAGCACTTCAGGGTGCAGTATTTTTTGCTTCATCAAATCGTATCAACGGTTAGCTAAAAAAACCAGCGTTTTCCCACGACGCGTTAAATTCTTGTTGAAAACCGAGATCTCAAAAAAAGATTTCAGAAAATGACTGAGCAAGCTGGAGCATATTACAAATATTTGGTGCTGGGAGAATTTATACTAAGCTTTTTGTGCAACATATTTTCTATTTTCAATTGTTCTATTATACTAATATACTTCTATAAAGTATTTAGAAAGAAAGAGTGGCGACCTAAAGTGTCGGCTTTCTTTTTTGCCCTTTTAGTCAACTACTTATTAGCTGCTCTATTTCTACTGCCCTATGACATTTTCGTTCTAGCTAATTGGCGACCATACGGTAACATTCACAACATTTTTTACTTCTTTATCCACCTTTTTACCCTGAATTTCGGAGCTATCTGCTAAATTTTATTCGCCAGCCTAGTGCGAAGAAATCGCAAGGATTCCGATTTCGCTGATTGTTTTTGTGAAACACTACATTTTCATCATTTAGACCGGCAACTCATCCAATAGCGCACATTTATTTATAAAAGATGCGTTCGCTATTGGGAGAGTTGCGGGTCTTAATGATGAAAATACGGTGTTTCACAAAAAACAATCGTCAAAATCGGAATCTTCGCGATTTTCTGCACTAGGCTGGCGAATTACATTCAGCAAATAGCTCCGAAATTTAGGGTGTTATCGATAGAAATTTAGAGTGTTGTCGATAGAGTTGACTGTACATTTTTAAATTTTACTCACTGTAAAAAATGGTCGAGCTACAGTCAAAGCCTCGATATGATGGCTACATGATAAAACTGCCTCTTCGATATAACGGCTTCTTTGGCTTTATTCCGTTGGATTTGAGTAAAAAATAAGGAGCTAGACCCTCGATATAACGACCTCTTCGATATAACGGCCCTTATGACAATTTTGTCAAGATAAACTCGATTAAACAGCCTTCCAATATAATAATAATATAATATAATACCTCTCGATATGAGGGCTTTGTATGGATAAGACTCCTGACGTCAGATCTCCAGAAAAGCAATTATCAGAAGCGTAGCCAGAAAAATCTGACGGGGGGGGGGGGGCTTAAGCCCCCGAGAGGTCATTTTCCCTACACCGTTTTCGAGTTTCATAGTGTTTTGCTTAACAATATTTTTCGAAAAACTTGACGGGGGGGGGTGGCTATAGCCCCCTCAGCCCGCCCCCTCCTGGCTACGCCCATGGCCATTATATTAGGGGTTGACTGTGTGTCGCTTTTAAAACTTTGCTCAAATTGTTTTACGCCGCCAAATTATTGGTTTACCTCGCCAAACCGTAAAAATCTGCTTTCCCCTCATGAATTTCTAAATTTTTCATACATTTTTCATCAAAATGTAGCCTTGAATTTCAGCTTTTTAACAGGCCCTCAACTGACTTGATGAGAGAAAATTCTTTGTATGGATAAGATTGTTGAAAAAAGTCAGTCTATCAAAATTCAGTCCATACAAAGATCTTTTTCTCCAACTTTTGTATCTCTGAGTAAGTTAAATAATATCTCGTTAGAGAGCTGAGATCCAGGCTTAACGCTGGTATGAAAATTTTAAAAAATTAAAAGAAAAAGTTTAAGAAAATAAATTTACGCTTTGGCAAGGTAAATGAATAATTTAGCGGGGTAAAACAATACCTTGGAGGAAGAAAGTGCTTACAGAATTTGAACAAAATGTATAAAACTGTCCTTTGAGAGATTCGCGGATCATTTTTCAAAAATCCGAGTAGGATAAGAATTAAAGAATTTCATGAAAAATGTATTTCAGCTAGTTTTCGAAATGGTCCAATGCTGTTTTGGGTGTCTGTAATGGGACACTGCTTGATTGCTACCAATCCTCTATCAGTATTTTTCCTAACTCTAGACCGAATTTGAATATTAAATATCCAGGTGGATACAGGTCATTACAACTCTTTTGCACTATGCTTCCAATTGACATTGCCTTTCTATTATTTAATTTCTTTGCATTCTTTTCGGCATTACCAGTGCCTTTGAATACAGGTACTTTGACTGTTGACTGAACACAAAAATTTCAAAAAGATGACTAGATGGCACTAGTGGATAATCAGTTCCTACTTTTGCCTTGGTCCATCCTGTTATTTTTTTTAAATGGCATCCGATTCTCCACTGGCGCCGACTAGACTTAGTAAAACAAATTTAATTTTATTGCAAATACATTTAAAGAGTGCTGGACACATGGCTGCCTCATGGATAACAAACTGGATTTTTATTTGCATTGGAGAGCAGGCTGCGCCTTAGTCAATAGTATCACCGGTTTACTTTTTTCTTTTTTATGTGGACAAGGCGCAACACATCTATTGTTGCCCCTGATATAACAGCTAGTTCTAAGTCAAACAAAAGTGTAAGTAGTGCTATTCCTTAAAAAATGAAAATTCTTCAAAAAAATTTAATCGAAAAATTAAAAGACTGGCTTTATATGTGTTTGGCCGGCTCCCAACTGTAAAAAAAATCAGCTTAGGAGACTGAGGCAAATTTTTTCTGCAGTTTTTATTTTGCAATTTCTTTTTGCAAAAAGTGATAAAAAATAAATGGTTTTTAAAATAGTGTCGAAAAATTTAAAAAAAAAAGAGGGAGACCAAGGCATATTTTCGGAAACTGGCCAAACACAAATAGACAGCAAACATTTTCAGTTTTCAGAGCAGATAATTTTTTTTAGTTTTGAAAACATTGGAAATTAAAAAAGCATACCTATCAATATAAATAAAGCAAATGTTATATTGTTTTCATATGTGCGAAACCTTACTATTAAAAACACAGCTTTACAAAAATCTGGCTTAAACGTGTGTTTTTTACAATCTTTATAACATATAAGATTTGAGGGCTAAAGCAATTGATGCAGAATAGGACAGCTTTTTTGGCTCTAGTCAAAAACAAAGGGCTTTTATTTGCCTTAGTCCACCCTGTTGATTTTTTTAAATTTTTTTTTATAAACATTCTCTGTTTTAATTTTTTATTCACGGTTTTATCCTTGTTCAACACAAATAATAGTGGAAAGTATTTACTCTGAGCTATTTTGTAAAGCTTTTTGATCAAAAAAATATGCGCGCAATTTTTTCTTCTTGGCTTTACATTCGTGTCTAAAAAAGAATTTTGCAACATTTGAATTGCATTCCGAGTTATTTATGTGAATGTTCAATAATTTGCTACTTTAATAAACTATACTTTGAAAAAAATTCACAAAAAATCAACAGGGGGACCAAGGCAAAAAAAAGCGCTTGTTCTTAACTAGGCCCGCTTTTTATACCGTATTTCCTCTAATAGAAGTCCCCCCCCTATTCAAAATCGTGTTTTTGACATTGTGTTTTCGACTTGTTTCTTTGAAGACTGCTCTTAGGCAAGTTACCATTCCTTCTGTAGCTCATCTCACTGGCTACAAAATGAGCAGTTACTTGCCTAAGAGCAGTCTTCGAAAAATAGGTCAAAAACAGAATGCCACAAACACGATTTTGAATGAGGGGGGGGGGCTTCTATTAGAGGAAATACGGTATTTAATAATTAATTTTGAACGCAATTTTTTAGTCGAATATAAATTTCAGAAAAACCTGCTTACTTCGATGGCAGTGATTGTAGAGCTGTGCTTTAACCTAATTCCTCACATGTTTTATTAATTTATCAAGAGGTAATTATTATAAGCCATTTAAAAGGGCAATAACAAAATGTGGATAATTAAAAAAAGCACGTGTGAGAACTAGCTAAACATAATTAGTTAAGTTGTTTTGCTTGAAGCGAAACAACTTTGAAATTTGTTTTACTCAAACTTTTTACCGGTACTGGTCTGGTGCCATAAGGCCATTTTGCTGGCACCGGTGCAGCGCCGATGCCAAAATCTTAGCAGATAGACCATTTCGTCTTTCACCCGCGCCAAACCCAAACTAAAAAAATGAACCTGTCTTGCATTCGTAAATTTTAAAAAAGCTATTTTTTGCAAAAAATCATTTCAGTATTTATTTGAAAAAGCTTAATTTGTTTTAAAAACAGCTGTGTTGAAAAATGAATTAAAAAAAGCTGTATAGTTTTAAAGATAATGTCTTCTCAGGTAACCAGAACAAATCCTTCTTTGACGTGGGGAGCCTACTCTTCTACTCTGTTCACAATAGAAAGCTGTATTTTCACTTACATCTACCGAAAATTGCTTACTAAGAATGGAGAAGTTCCAAACTCACCAACTGCAAGAAGAAGTATTGAGAAAGCGCTATATTAATAAGAGATTTATTGTTGTAGTTTTTTGGTGACAAATAAAGTCTGCTCTGTGTATTACGAAAATTCAGAATTCGATCCTTGTTCATGAATGACTGTTTTGAGACCGTCCCGAACCGAATACAATTATGTTATGCACGTATACTTTTCTTATTGCATAAAAGCCAAAGTGCCTGCCAATATCCGAAGAGTATGTTTCTCTAAGCCTACCTTTTCTGGTCCCTTGTTTTTTCACTCCAATGCATTGAAATGGTTGTGATGATTTTTTGCCGCAAAGCGTGAATGTGTGTGTGAAATGTGTGAAATAGTTGTCCGGCCTTTAGTCGCGTCTATACTCCTGAGCCGGTGAAGCGGGGAAATGAAATGGGTCCAGATCAAGTCAAACATGCCTGCCAGTGGTGAAAGCTCCAGCCTACGTCCTGTCTCCAGCCAGTGCCAGTCTTGTGCCAGTCCAGTAGCTTGCGAATGCTCCAGCGTGCATATGAAGACTTAAGTGAAGATGAGGAAGAACCAATCCAGTCTCACAATAGTTTGTCTTCTATTGATATGCGTGCTCCAGCAATAAATACTTTGTCTACGTGTCCTATTAGTGCTGCGAGTGATCTCCCTAGGTCTAGGTCGTGTTCTGGTTTTGATTCGCCACTCCACGAAGTGGATAACACGACTCTTTTTCCTGCCCCATTACTATACTATGCTAGCTGATTAGACTAGCAGAAGAGATGGAAACAGTTGTAAGCGTTTAAGACGCTTGTTGGGTATTGTCGTGCCAAGATTCGGCGCGAATTCAAATGAGTTATTTTGGGTTTGTTGTTTAAAATTGTAAGAGTTAAGTCAGGTTTTATGTGACTTTTGGTGCCAAGGTGGTTTTGTCCAAACCACCCTGCCCCTACCTTACAAAAGTGAACCATCCAAATCATTCAACAATGCGCACTATAACGAGAGCGCACTATAGCAAAAGAGGACTGTAGTTCTCTTGCTGTTGCTCCTGCTCCATCCTGCTCCGAGCTAGAGCAAAAGCAATAGCGAAAATTCAAAAGTTGTGAGAAGGAGCAAGAGCAGGAGTGAAATTTTGGGTAAAAGTAAAGAATCACCATAGCCAGCGCAAAATTTACTTTTCTTCAAGGGCAAATGACTTGTAAAATTTTGCTTCTCACGGTCTGTAACAATTTGGTTTCTGAAAAATCGAATTTTTTTTCGGATTGCCTTGGTGCCCAAGGTGAAAGTTTGACAAATTCAAAAAATAATTTTTTTTATTTGGGCCAAAACATTTTTAAACAAAATGAAGACAGTATTGAATAAAAGGTGCCACTTCCAAAACGTTAGAAAAGTTAATTTTGAACTGTTTTAGCTGTCTTGCCATGTTTTAAACATGGGCCGTGGCAAAAAAAAGACTCTGTATGCGTTTTTCTAATCATTAACGTATTCATGACAATTCAAGGGGAAAATTTACTTCGAAGAAAAAATTGTGTTCTTTTTAGAAAACGTTGTTGATGCTTAAAAACGCAAAAAAAGTGTGATAACGTCATTTTTTAAGTTGTCGATGCATACCATTCGACAGAGCGAAAAAAACAGCGCCAGAAAAAGCTTTAAAGTAGGGCAAAAAGAGGCTTGCACAGTGTTTATCAAGACTTTCAAAAAATATTCAAAATCATTTTTGACGTAAAACTCGTGCTTAACCCGGATTTTTGACACCTAAATCGTGTTCGAAATGGTCGATTTGCTTAAAAAACTGCCCTTAAACATCAAAACTTGCTGTCAAATTTTACATTCCGCTTAAGACAAAATAAACTTGAATTTCAAAAATCTGAATTTAAACATTTTTTGAGCAGAATTTGCATTTTGACAGCAATTTCTTATTTTAAGGGCAGTTTTATAATTAAATCCACCATGCTAAATTAAATTAAATCCGGTGTCAAAAATTGATATTTTTCTGGCAAAGTATCAATTTTACGTCAAAATGGATTTTGAAAGGTTTTTCTGAAAGTCTTGCTAAACACTCAAAAAGCCTCTTTTTACCCTACATCAAAGCTTTTTTGGCGCAGTTGTCCTGGCTCTGTCGAATGCATACATAGATAACTTACATAGATAACGCTGCCTTCTTAAATGTCAACAACGTTTCAAAAAATGACTTTTTCTTCGAAGTAAAATTTTCACATTGATTTTTTTATGAATACTTAAGGCGCATTCACAATGAGGAGTCTGTTGCGGATGCTGAATCCGATTTGTCACATAGAAATGGCCATAACTTTTTTTTTTCAAAAATTATTCTGTTATCGCTATCTTGTAGCTAAGATTCAGGGCTACAAGATGAGCTATTGATAAGTTAGATCTTGTTGAAAAAATTGAGTTAAAAAAGAAAGACTCCACCCAAACATCCGCACTCGAATTCGAGTTAGGATTCTTGGGCGGAGCTTTAAATTTTATCTGAGTTATTGAAGCAACATTTACTCAGTCAATAGCTCATTTGTTAGCCCGAAACCTCAACTATATGATGTGAGAAGGTTTATAAGCAACTGCAAAATTAAAAAAACCACACCAACTGAATATTTTTGGAAAAACTGTGAAAAAGCGAGGATTCTATTTTGTGGACTGTTAGGGAGTACAGTCTACTCTCGTTAAACTGGCACTCCAATAAACTGGCACCCTCGATAAACTGGCACTTTGAAAAAGCCCTATTTGCTGGCCGACAGAGAATTAGGCTAAGTAACATCCCACTAAACTGGCACCCCCGATAAACTGGCACCCCAGGCTGGTCCCCAGGGTGCCAGTTTATCGAGAGTAGACTGTAGTCTGTTTTAGCATCCGCAAACAGCCTCCTCATTGTGTATGCGCTTTCAATGATATCTTATAATTAAAAACCCGTGATCTGCGCTTTTATTTGAGTTATAAAAAACTGAGTTCCATAATACGAATTGAGGAGATCTGCCATTTCGAAGCTGCATATGCAAAAATCTCGACTTTGTTGGTTCGTAGGGGCAGCTGACCCGCAAATAGTGATTTTTATCAATCTCGTTTTTACGCTCGTGTTCAGCTTGAAATTCTGCACCATGATGTGCTCTTAAGACAACCAGGCATTTCAGTGCTAAAATAGATAAAAAATAACATAAACACATAAAAAGGGCTGACCAAGTTACAAAATACTGTAAATAAAATACATTTATTACTCTTTTTAGTTTCCTGCTAAAAAAAAATTAATTAGACAGGTGATAAAGTAAAACACCGAGACATTCATTTTTTGATCAATAAGCAGAATGCTTGCATGTCTGATATATTTGGTTTTACAAATTTTTCAATTTAATTCAACTGTGTTCTGCTCCAATCTATTTTTTTCTTTTACAAGAAAGCTATAAAATGAAAAGACAAACAAGTTGTTGAAATACAATTATTGTTTGCATATTAGTGCAACCTTGTTTTTCATAAACATATTTTTTCTCATTGTTGTTTTGGAAAAAGCTTTTTTTCTTTGAAAGTCTCGAAAGTGCAACCCCGGTTTAGTGTGACCCCTATTTAGTGCGACTTTTTTCCGGTCCCCAGGGGTCGCACTAAACCGGGGTTTGACTGTAATCATATAGGATATTTCTTTTTTTGATGCTCACCAGTGTAATTTAAAGGCGATGAACACATGTTTTACCTCATTTTTGTTTATTTTCAAAGAATATACTAGATTTATAAATACATATTTTTATTGAAAAATTCTCATGAAATTATTCTATAAATCATTCTGAAAAAAAATTAGGGATAGATAACGCAGAAATATTTATTTTTAAATTCGGCCTCCACTATGATCTCGACCAAGGATTGTAAGCATACATCAATTATTAACTTGACTAAAGACTTATGCTAATCGAGAAAAAGCTAGGGTTGAAATGAGCACTTAATAAAAAAAGTAATATAGTAGGTTATATAAAACGTAAAAATGAGCAATTTAAGCAGAATTACAATGTTTGGGCTACCTGGCCCAGGCCACTTGGCGCCGGTTTTAGAGGCGCCCCTGTCTCTGCTCATTTACTGGGTTTGGGTCCACCTAGCTTACATGTAAGCCTATGTAGGTTTTAACATAGGTTGCGTGGCGCAGGGCTACGGGAAAGTTGGACTTGTTGATTTACTACCACCTCTAAAAGTCAATAGGGGCTTTTTCTCATATTTTTTCTCCTTGTATTTTTGAATTTTTTTTCAGCAAATATGACTGGTGAGCCGAACAATAAAGATGATGGATCAGTAATATCAGACTTTTACAGAAAACATATTTGTATACTAAATTGAAATTTTAGTTCAGTGTACAGTACAAAGAAGGCTTTTTTTGGTCGTTGTTCAGCATTAGTTTACTGTTGTATGTGACTGCTATGATTGGTGTGACCTTTAATGCATTTCTCATCTACATTACAGTCAAATACAGGTATACTCTTTTTGTCTAACTTTTGGTGGTTGAAGCAGCTGAATTTTGGTGATAATTGCTAAAAGTGCGCAAAGTTCGCAAAATCTCGACCCCGAAATCGTTTAGTCCATAGAAACCGAATTTTTAACTGCAATTTTTAGATCAGGATTTAGCAGGTGATTTCGTTCCAGCTTCCAACAATATTTACAAATGTATTGATTTTTACAATTGTCAATCGTCATGTCAATTATACTTAAATAACTCAATAATAACTGCGCCTCAATAAAAAAATTGAAAAATTTGTTGTTCTTTTTTTAACTTTTTGACTAGGTTTGAAAAAAACGACGCTGAGGCTATTCGAATAGTGAATTTTAATTAGGTTTTGAAACGAGCATATGCTCGAGCATATTTTCGAGCATATGCTGGAGCAGATTGGTGAATTTCGAGCATATGATCGGCCTTTAGTCAACCCTCGAAATAGGACCCAGTTTAACTGAACAGTTAACTGTACGGCACAGTTAACGGTTAAAATATGTCGAGCATAGCTATATGCTCGAGTATGCTCGAAAAAAAAGGCAAATGCTCGAAATCAATCTGCTCAAGCATTTTCACGACCCTAATTTTGATTTTTTAAATTCAAATAGCCATTGTCTTGAACGGAAGTTGAAATTTGACAATAAGTTTAAAATTTTTGAAGAACTTTTACATGTAAATCGACCACGCTGAGCACGAATCTGGTGTAAGTATCAAGAACTTGAGTAGATAGATTATAGATAGACTTGTATAAATAAATAGATTTGAAGAGGTTCTTGATACAACTTCGAATTAATACTACTTAATAATACTTCGATACCCATATCATAGTTTTTCATAGCTGACCCTTGGACCATGGGTTATTCTAAAATTTTCGTTATCTTCCAGAGGTGAGGAGCCAAATTCACATGGGATTTAGGCACGTTCTACAAGAATAATAAAAAAAGTTTATCGAGAAACCTCCAGGTGACAGTCAGGGACCCTCTCTTGTAAGTTTCACAGCTTTTTTATTGTGTTAAATTCAAATTTAAGATGTCTGATTTATTTATTTCAGATCACTCCACTTTTCCTACAATTACTTGCTCGCATTTACTGCATTTGCAGACATTCTGCATGAAATAAGCTATAATGTAACACTCCTTCACATTTTACTCGGCAAAAATTTTGTAGAATTGTTGCCTTGTTTTTATGCCCAATTTTACGCTGTCATTGGCCTAGCTTTATCATTCACTACTAACTTTTTGTTGGCTCTAGACAGACTTATTAGTATGGTAGTTCCATTATGGTGAGATCAACCAACCAAGTCCCCTGCTGCCCTGAAGGGCTTGGGGTTGAGATTCTTAATTATTTAGATTCTTAATTATTTTGACGATTCTTGGTTAAATTATTATTGTGTATAATTCATAAATATACAAGTTTTACTTAATACATTTGCTTTAATCATTCATGATATTATGCCAATCCAGTGCTTCTGGATCTAAATTCCATAGACGGTCTAATGTGCATTTGTAGGCCAATGACATAGTATGTTCGCAATCAGCCAAAGTTGGATAGACATTTTGAGGGTTGCATTCATGAGAATACCTTAAATTATTATTATTTTGATTAAAAAATTAGTAATTAGTATAATAAGAAATGTCACTTACTCTTTATTTCGCAATTCAAGTACAAACTGCTCATTTTCTGGTCTTGCATCAGGTAGGAAAATAGCTCTGGAATCTATTAAGTCTAAAAATGCAAATTTTAAATTATTCCAACAATTTCGATTTCCTACTTTTAGCAACGGTCATCCCGAATTCCAGAAATGAACGGCCTGCTGTGGCGCACCATCCAGTATTTTGACGAATGCTATTCGATTATGTCCACGGAACGCATTACTCTTTTCGTGCGTGGTTTGACGATTTGACCACTGTATCTGACCCATACATATTCCAGCCCACAGAATAATCAGCTTTCTAACATGGTAGTAGTCCGGTTGCAACGCTAAGATCACATAAGCAATTGCATTTGATGATCCCTGTAATTTGCCTAGTAATGGTGCCCAGTTATATAGTTTTTACCTCATAATCGGCGACCATATTTCGAACACCATCCCCCGGAGAAAGTCCTTCGACTCCACTACCAAAGACATTGTAGACTGCGGGATGCCATGGTTGTTGCTCGTAGGAGTAGAACAAAGATCCATTGTGGCCTTCCATCCACCTTGAAAATACTTTTATTAAAAAGGCTATTTGTTATCAATATCTCAAACCAGGTTGTTTTGGTGCTTGTTTCCATTGTTTGATAACCCTCATAGGCCAGCCCTGACAGGCTGGCCTATGAGGGGCATCACTATGGGTGAAGCCAGTAGTAGGTTGTATATCCTAGGCACAGTAAAATGTTCAATAAGATTATTATTAAGATTAAGATTATTATTATATTATTTTAATATTGGGAATTTGGGAATTTTTCGTCCTGAAACGAGAAATTTTTTAACTGTGCTCTTGTTTTCAGATGTGTTGCTTTTAAAAAAAATTCACAAAAAGAAACAATCAGAAGGTTGGTTTTTTCGAGATTTTCGGGGGTTTGAAAAATAATCCCCCATGGGGGATTAAAAAAGGTTATACCTATCATAAATACGTATTTTACCGGCCGTTCTAGCGAATAAAAAAAACTTCGCTTATTGAGACCCGCCTGATATAGCGCAAACTTATTTATAAAGTAAACATTGTAAAAAAAAATAGATGCGCACTATATCAAGAGGCGACTGTAAAGCAAATATTAATATTAATTAATACAAAAATAAAGAAAATTGCGTACCTTTGAAACTGGGCCTAATTGCTCACAATAACTGATACCGCAGTAACAACAGTTCGCACAGTAAATATTTTGTAATTAATATAGCAGTAGTAACAATACTAGCAACAGCAATTAGTCAATATTGATAGATAGTTCCCAGTTGCACTGCCCAAACAAGCCTGAAAACATCAAAATTAGGGCTCAATTAAGCGAGTTTTTTCCAAGTAAAAGACTGCTGCTTTTGCAGAATGCACACACAGCACACACAGCAGCTTCTAAAATCCAACAGAAACACCTTAAAGAGTGAGAAAAAAAAGTTGAAAGAAAAATTAAGACAAGGTTCATTTGTTATGGTACATCTGTTTTGAACCAAAAGTAGAGAGAAAAGAAGCATACAGAGAGAGATGCATTTTTGAATGTTTTTGCACACAACGCACACTTCTTATCAAATGACCCACATTGGGAACATAAGGGAAAGAGAGAAGGCTTTCCAAACCAAAGCCAGATTATGTAGTTTGAAAAAGGCGATACAACACTCCTTTCCCAAGGAAACAAGCACTTATGTCAGGGACAAAAAGCAGAAAAAAAAAGTTTTTTAAGTAGTCATCGTTATATTGAGTTATTGCTTTTTGATATGAAAAATCTTAGATTTCCACAAAAAAGCAATGCTAGAAACAATTCCAATCAATTGCTCGAGAGTTTTTGACCCTAGAAGTCAGTGAACTCAATAAAAAATAAATAAGATATGCACCGATGGGACTTGAAACTTCGACCCTAGAACATGCGTATTTGAAGTTCAAACCTCTCGCATCATTCATAAAATAAACTTGAAATGAGTCAGGAAAAAAATTTATGACCGTTTGAAATCACCTTAATTTGTTGGTCCACAATGTATTATACTGCTAAATCTTAAACTTTTTTGCAGGAATACGCTCTTCCATTGTAACTTATCTTTCTTTAAGTGAATATTAATTTAAGTTGCTCAGATACGGTTTCCTAATGCCTCTACTGGTCGCAGGTAATAGTACCCCTACTCTTTTTCGGCCATAACCTAATGATTATAGTGACCAGTTTAATTTGACTCAATTCGTTCTATGTCCATCTAACAGACCATCTTTGCAGGCATAGAAAGCAAAGTCCGAAACTGTTTTATGTATCTTTTTTATGTATGGGAAGTGTGATATTTTCCATCTATCTATTCTCAGTAGCTTATCAATTTGCTTTGCAAAACTCGCAATGGTAATTTTTTAGCACACATATAGAGCCCTAGACTTCGCTTTGAATTCGCTAACTTTTTCACTTACCCCTTCGTTCAATTTGAACCTTGATTTATTTTGCCCTTCGTGAATTAACGATAGCTAATAAAAATACGAAATCCTTGATGGAAAAACAGATTGCTTTGCAACTTTTAGGCAAGTAATTTGCGTGTATAGTGGATGTTTTCTCAATGAAGCTGGCCGAGCAATGTTCCGCAGCTGCGTTATTTTCAACGGTTTAACAGTAATTAGTTACATTATTATTGGTATACTGATGGTCAAGATTAATGGTAAATAAATTTATTTTAAATTTTTTAAATATAATAGTAAATATTAATTTTTTTCAGCCACTCAGCAAATAAAAGAAAGTCGTCAAATTTTCAAGTCTTTAATCATGATTATGGTTGTCGTTATAATCGGCTGGATGGTCAACGGAATATTGGAAATTGTGATGCCCTACGTGGCTCAAAATGGAGCACAGATTTGGTTTACTACAAGACTGGGAGCTTTTTTCATTAATATTGCGTCTGGCTTAAATCTACCAATTTTATATGTCTTTAGGTTTGTTTAGATTTTAAGCTACAATCAAGTCTCGATTATACGGCACCCCCTTCAAGTTCGTTTCCAACTTTGGTTCCGACACATTTTTCACCTAGATTTTGGAAGTTTTTGTTAAATGTGATTTTACGGCACCTCTTTTTGAAAAGAAGACCGAAAAGGTCTCAGTGACAAATCGCCAGATTTTGAAAAACCACCTGCGAAATCGGAAATTTTGTGATATTTCCCACCAGACTGGCAAATAACATTGTGCAAAAGACTTCAAAAATTGAATAAAAATGTGTCAGACCGAGGGCGGGAACGAAATTAAGGGTGTGCCGTAAAATCGAGACTTGACTGTATTGTTCATTTTCTTATTATTAAAAAAAGTATGATTTAGCTCTGAGTACAAAAACGTAGTAGAAAAAGAGCTGCAAAAATTTGTTCCCTTTATACACAACAAAAGAAGACGTTCAACAGTTTTCCTTACTAATTCGAGGACATTCTAAAGCTTTAACTTTTGTGTGTTTCTTGTTGCTTTGTAATTGATTGATTTGATAATAAGTTCAAGTCTATGTTGTGTGTGACTGCGCTCATCTCAATTTTCAATTTTTTTCTTTACAACTGTTTTAACTTTTTTTGTGCTCGTGTCTTGGCCATAAGCGTTTTTTTCGTTATTTAAACCGTATTTTCTCTAATAGAAGGACACCTCCATTTTTTGACTAAGACTTCAGAGTTAGGGTCATTTTTTATCTATAATTTCAAGATTTCCAGCGAGTTGAAATATAAAAATATATCTCATGTGTAAGATTTGCCTTTATGGACTCAGAATTTCATGCTGAGCACAATGGGGTCTTCATTTTTTTGAAAAGTTCTTTGAGTATGTGAAACCAGCATTTTAAAATTGCAGTCTTCAAAAAATCAGTACACAGGTACGGAGTGCTATCATCATCATGGTTTTTCAGTCAAAAATTCATAATTTGAATAAGCGCCTTTTGAATCTTTTAAGGGAATAAAAGCTGTATAGGAAGGGAAAGGGAATAAAAAGAGACCACGTATCATAGAGGGCCCATTAAGAAGAAGATGTTGAGCATAGTTTTGAATACTGGGGCATAGCGCATAAAGAAACTCTGGTATGCATGCTTTTTCATGCATCCAGAGTCACTTTCGAGTGATTTGCGTCTAAGGTAGGTGGGCGTGCGCATCTCCACTCCAAGCCCCCAAGCCGCCTGCGCCCCCTTCGGGGGCGCAGGCGGCTTGGGGCTATGTTAGAGATAGGACCCAAAAAGGGCCAATTTAGTGTGAAAAGGAAGATGTTGAACATAGTTTTGTTGACTGAGGCCTACCGCATAAATAAACTCTGGTATGCATACATTTTATGCATCCAGAGTCACTTTCGAGTGATTTGCGTCTAAGGTAGGTGGGCGTGCGCATCTCAACTCCAAGCAACCAAGCCCCCTGCGCATTCGAAGGGGGCGCAGGGGGCGAAAAATTTGTAGATCGAATTTTTATTTCCAAAAAGTGCTTCCTACACCTGAAAACTTGTTTCTACCATTTTCACGCCTCAAAAAGGCGTTCTGACTCAGAACTTCTGAGTGTTTAAAACTCGATTTTGGGACATTACCGTAAAGTGTAGTCCTGCCAAATTTCGAGTCGAGGGCTAGTGAAATTTCAAAGGCTTGACAACCCTAGTTTCTACAAACAGAATCTGACCATGGAACCGATTACACTACTTTTATGCACTTTTTCCGCTTATTACACTTTTTTCGCTTCAGCTGTGTATGTTTCAAAATTTTTATAACTCACTACCAGCAAAAAAATCTTTTTAAAATGTCTTTTTAAATTGTCTTCATGTTACGAACAAGTATGGTTCTTTAATTGTTTAGAACCTGTTATTTAGTGATAGGGCCCACAAATTTTAGCTGGTGAATTTTTTTTGATAAAAGTTGTAATATAGAAAGTTTCACCGTTAAAAGTTTAACGACTATTCAACGAAATAAAGTTTTACAATTATAATAATATTATATTTGTTCTTGGAGTTTAAGCTTAACAGTCAGCATTACTGAGAAACGATTTACGATCTTAACGCTTCATTTGTTTTTGAAATTTTAATTAAAAAGTCTACACTACACTACTACAAATTACGAAAACTTCCTTAGCTTACGCTTTTCTAATAAAATTTTTTTGAAAAAGACTACAATATCAACAGTAACCACAGAAAACAAAACACAATTAAAGAAAGTTGTTGTGTGTGTCAAAAGCGCCCATTATATTCTTAATCAGTGAGGCATTTAATCTAACTCGAAAAAAATATTTTAAATATAACTTTTCTATCTAGAGAAATTTGTTTTGTATCTTTGCTAATCTTCTTTTAGATAGAATATAAAATTCTTTTGCAGTATTTTAGAATAGCCACCATTTGGCTCCAGACACCGGGCAAGTTATTTCGAGACTTTGACAAGCATTTTGATCACTTTGAGAAATTAAAATTTTTATTGGGCTTTTTGCACTGCGACAATATTTGAGCTTTCAATAGCTCCTAAATTGATTTCACAGAATAATTTTTCAAAATAGTTGAACAAGCTGAAAAACATGGTAAAGCAGCCAAAAAAAGTGGCCCTGTGTTATTCCCTTCCCCTCCCAATACAGCCCTTGAACCCTATTTAAATGGCTTTTCTGGTCCTTTTATGGCAAAATTATCACATAAAAATGGTTTTTGAGTGTTTATAAAAAGTTGGTTTTGGGGGGGGGTTACAATGGAATAGGTCCTTATTTGGGGGGGGGGGCGGTACACTGGAATAGCTTTTGGGGGGGGGGGTACAATGGAATAGTGGTTTTAGTTTAGTAAATGTAGTAGGCCGGCGTGAGTTAAGACAAACTCTAACTATTCTAGATTCATGTTTGAGTTCTTCTTGACACATGCTGGTCAACCCTTTTTTGAACCTAGTTCTAAAAATCACGAAAAAAGAACAGGGGACCACTGCAAAAATGGACCGGTATATCATAAGTCGCTTATTTTTGCAAAATTTTTTGTCTTTTTTCTCGCATACAATAACAAAAAATAATAAATAAACCATGTTCAACAAGCAATGCCATTGCGCTTCTCACTCCTATTTGACTTACCTTCGCGGTTGTTTCACAGGCTGAGGCAAGGGTAGGCTAGCGTAGTTTACGACGGATTTAAACATTTTTTGTCCCTTTTTAAACCTTTCAGAAACATGTTTGAGACTGCCATAATATACGCTACCTACTTATGCTTGCCTAGCCTTCAAAATTACAAAAAACAACCATAGGGCACCAAGCTTAAAAATCGGTACCCATTAAGGGATAGGGCCGAGGTTTTCAAGAGGTATCGCACTCAACAAAGTATATTTAGCTATTGTCCGATAAATACAACTGAAAATTTTGATTGAAAATTTTAAGAAAAATGCTTTTTGATAGAAGAGTTTAAAAGGACAGGCTCAAAAGATACTAAAGAAAAAGAAATATTGACGCTAACACAACACTACAAAAACTACTAACAATAATTTCGAAAAAGTTGTATTTAACACATTTTAAATAAAAACAATACTTCAAGAACATTTTGAATGAAATAATAATTAAAAATTTTTAAATTTTTCATATTGTATTTTCTATATTTCAGTGTTTTAAGATTAAAAATAAGGATCCTGAAACAGGAAACTTTCCAAATAATTCCCCTACCTATTAAAATCGGAGAATTAAGAACAGTAAAATTTACGAAAAAACTTTGTCCTACAACCAATTAGTTTCTTCCAATTACGTCCATTTTAGGTCAAAACGGCGGCAACCCGACATTTTCGATAATTTTCGAATTGCTGTTTTTTAAATAACCCATTTCCCAAAAACATTTTCATGACCAATAAAATAGCAAAATATCAGTCTTGAAAAAAATCAGCTCGATCCCTAGTCAAATAATAAGATAAATTTCAGAACGCGGGAATTCGCTAAATTTTTTTCGATAATAACCGGTTGCCAAAAGGGGCATTTTAGGACATATGTCAAAATGGTGCCAGTATCTTATTCATCGATAAAATTGAATATTCATGCAAATTCATGTTCCCTATTTCTCCTTCTTTGAAGAATCTGGGGATTCTTCGGGAATTTCCCGGGTTAGAATTCCTCGTGGAATTTTGAATCGATACTTAAATTGCCTTTTTAAATGCACCGAAGCTTAAGACAGAGCAATATGACGATGATTATAAATACTCAGACTTTTTTTTGTTAAGTATTGCTACATATTTTTTTCAACTTTATTTGGTTGCAAAAGTACATTTTGAAACAATTATATTTTGAGTTTTTTGGAATTTTTTTCACTGCTTATGCCATTGAACCGGGAAAATGTTTGGGATGAAGAAGTGAAAAATACGATAAATTTAGTTTTTTTAATAAACCGTAACAGTTTCCACCAAACTTCAACCAATGTACATTAAAATTAAAGTTTCATCAATTTTTAGCAAAATTTAAGAATTTTCTAAGTTCGGACGTTTTTGAAATTGAGCAAAAAAAAGAAACGGTTGACTTCATAGTGGGAGTCGACTGGATAGTCAGAGTTGACCGTATAGTCAGAGTTGACTGTATAGAGATAGTTGACTGTATAGTGAAAGTTGACTGTATAGTGAGAGTTGACTGTATAGCGATAGTTGACTGCATAGTGAAAATTGACTGTATAATGAGAGTTGACTGTATAGCGATAGTTGACTATATACTGAAACTTGACTGTATAGTGAGAGTTGACTGTATAGCGATAGTTGACTGCATAGTGAAAATTGACTGTATAATGAGAGTTGACTGTATAGCGATAGTTGACTATATACTGAAACTTGACTGTATAGTGAGAGTTGACTGTATAGCGATAGTTGACTGCATAGTGAAAATTGACTGTATAATGAGAGTTGACTGTATAGCGATAGTTGACTGCATAGTGAAAATTGACTGTATAATGAGAGTTGACTGTATAGCGATAGTTGACTATATACTGAAACTTGACTGTATAGTGAGAGTTGACTGTATAGCGATAGTTGACTGCATAGTGAAAATTGACTGTATAATGAGAGTTGACTGTATAGCGATAGTTGACTATATACTGAAACTTGACTGTATAGTGAGAGTTGACTGTATAGCGATAGTTGACTGCATAGTGAAAATTGACTGTATAGTGAGAGTTGACTGTATAGCGATAGTTGACTGCATAGTGAAAATTGACTGTATAATGAGAGTTGACTGTATAGCGATAGTTGACTGCATAGTGAAAATTGACTGTATAATGAGAGTTGACTGTATAGCGATAGTTGACTATATACTGAAACTTGACTGTATAGTGAGAGTTGACTGTATAGCGATAGTTGACTGCATAGTGAAAATTGACTGTATAATGAGAGTTGACTGTATAGCGATAGTTGACTGCATAGTGAAAATTGACTGTATAATGAGAGTTGACTGTATAGCGATAGTTGACTATATACTGAAACTTGACTGTATAGTGAGAGTTGACTGTATAGCGATAGTTGACTGCATAGTGAAAATTGACTGTATAATGAGAGTTGACTGTATAGCGATAGTTGACTATATACTGAAACTTGACTGTATAGTGAGAGTTGACTGTATAGCGATAGTTGACTATATACTGAAACTTGACTGTATAGTGAGAGTTGACTGTATAGCGATAGTTGACTGCATAGTGAAAATTGACTGTATAATGAGAGTTGACTGTATAGCGATAGTTGACTATATACTGAAACTTGACTGTATAGTGAGAGTTGACTGTATAGCGATAGTTGACTATATACTGAAACTTGACTGTATAGTGAGAGTTGACTGTATAGCGATAGTTGACTGCATAGTGAAAATTGACTGTATAGTGAGAGTTGACTGTATAGCGATAGTTGACTGCATAGTGAAAATTGACTGTATAATGAGAGTTGACTGTATAGCGATAGTTGACTGCATAGTGAAAATTGACTGTATAATGAGAGTTGACTGTATAGCGATAGTTGACTATATACTGAAACTTGACTGTATAGTGAGAGTTGACTGTATAGCGATAGTTGACTGCATAGTGAAAATTGACTGTATAATGAGAGTTGACTGTATAGCGATAGTTGACTGCATAGTGAAAATTGACTGTATAATGAGAGTTGACTGTATAGCGATAGTTGACTGCATAGTGAAAATTGACTGTATAATGAGAGTTGACTGTATAGCGATAGTTGACTGCATAGTGAAAATTGACTGTATAATGAGAGTTGACTGTATAGCGATAGTTGACTATATACTGAAACTTGACTGTATAGTGAGAGTTGACTGTATAGCGATAGTTGACTGCATAGTGAAAATTGACTGTATAATGAGAGTTGACTGTATAGCGATAGTTGACTATATACTGAAACTTGACTGTATAGTGAGAGTTGACTGTATAGCGATAGTTGACTATATACTGAAACTTGACTGTATAGTGAGAGTTGACTGTATAGCGATAGTTGACTGCATAGTGAAAATTGACTGTATAATGAGAGTTGACTGTATAGCGATAGTTGACTGCATAGTGAAAATTGACTGTATAATGAGAGTTGACTGTATAGCGATAGTTGACTATATACTGAAACTTGACTGTATAGTGAGAGTTGACTGTATAGCGATAGTTGACTGCATAGTGAAAATTGACTGTATAATGAGAGTTGACTGTATAGCGATAGTTGACTATATACTGAAACTTGACTGTATAGTGAGAGTTGACTGTATAGCGATAGTTGACTGCATAGTGAAAATTGACTGTATAATGAGAGTTGACTGTATAGTTAGAGTTAACTAATAGTGTGGGTTTATCGGATCGAATTTATGAATTTCCGAGATCTATTCATCGATAATTTAATGCATAACAGTCTTAAAAATTGTAAAAACAACCTATTATAGGTGAAAAAATCACCATTCTAGTTGAAAAAACTAATTTCAAAAGTGGCCAAGTTTTTTTTTATCACATCTTGTGATGCAGACCTTTATCTTTTTTAATCGATGAGATTTGGGCGCTATTTTTATATATTCTTAGCTTCTGTTATATTCCTCGAAATCAGCTCCTCGGTTAGTAAAAAGTTTTGCCACAAAAAAACTAGAAAAGTAAGTTAAAAGGGATAAGCTTTGATCCCTCATGCTAATTTTTTTAGAAAAAAGTTTGAATTTGGAAAAGCATTTAAAATATACTTTTCTTGAAAAAAATTAGCTTAGGAAACCTAAAAAGGTGAAGGGTGTTCACAGAAATTAAATGGGCTTGCCCACGCTAGCAAGTTTAACGTCAAATTTTTGAGTTACCGGGCAACAGTTTCTGTATAAAATTTTTTTGCATTTCCACAATTAATTCGACCACTTTTTGTCGGGTCGTTAAATGAGATTAAAGCCGATATTGATCTGAGATAAATCTCGAAAAGAGCATAGAAAAAAGCCGACTAACAAAAAATTTGCTTTCTACTACCGGCTTTCTACTATTAAACTATTTTGACTAAAATGTTATACTTTGTTTGAAAAAGAAGTTTGTTTGCTTGGGCCAAATTTAAATCCTCTGTGAAAGAAACACCCAAAAAAGGTTGAAATCGCGATTAATCTCGAAAAAAGTCCGCTTTTTCACTAACCCTAGTTTTTCGGTTTGTTTTACCTTCGAAATTTAAATTATTTTGTCTTTATAGGGGAAAACTGGTGCCGGAAAATTCAAACATTGAAATTGCACTTATTAGCTCATATATGCTCATTATACCCTCATTCAAGTAGGGGTGTATACCGAAATTTGGTCTTTTCAAGAAAAAGACTACAATATTGACCGTAACAACACTACAAAAAGGCGAGACTAAGATTTTTAAATATTTCAGAATAACACCATTTTAATTTTTTTTTCTAGGTTCATATTGTATTGTAAATATCTTTGTTTATCATTGCTTATTGCTTTTTCTATATATCTTTTTCTCAAAAGTATCCTTTAAAATACTGTCCTGCAAAGTTCAATGCACAAAAATTCTAAAAAAAATTGAGCGAAATTGTTAAAATTATCTTTTTTTATTTTAATATATAAAATCTCAAATACGTGTTTTAAAATAAAAAGGGTGTTTTTTAAGTTTATATATTTTGACAGCTTTTTATAGTGTTAAAAGATGAGTTGACGAATAAAATTTCTCTTAAATTACACGAGAAATTCTACAGTTAATAAGGAGTAATAATAAGTAGGTAGTCATTCTAAGTCAGGTTGACGAAGCATAGTCAACAGATCGAAAACATGAGTGTTTATTTGACGCCAGGCTCTATATATATATTTGAAAAGAAATGCTCGTTATAAACCTTGCTTATTGGCTATTAAAGGGGGCAGAAAGCTGTTAAGGAGATAGTCTCAACTCGAAAGGTTTCTTCTAAGTTTTGTGATTTTCTTATCTGGCTTTAGAGCTATATTTAGCCGAAGTACAGAATCCCCCTGGCGCAAAAAGTGGTTTGAACCTCGTTTTCACGCGATTTGACCGCTTATAGAAAACACGAAAAAATGATTGGGAAAGCAAAGTCCACAAAAAAAAAATTGACCAAAATCGGTTTATTGCCGTTCTGGAGGGTACTCAGATATATTATCCGGTGGTTTCTACCCTGTTTTGATTGCTGGGCAAAAGAGTCTCTAGATACATTTTAGATCAAGAGTCTTACTCGGAATCATGTCTAAGGTAAGTGAGTGCGCGCATCTCTAACCCATCCATGTCGAGACTATATCCTTAATAGCTTTCAGCCCCTCTTAAAGCCATCGTAAAAATTGTTAATTTTTAGCAGAGAATGAGTGAGCAAGCTGATGGCTATTACAAATATTTAGTGCTAGGTGAATTTATTTTAAGCTTGTGTTGCAATTTTTCTTCAATATTCAACTGCTGCAAAATATTTAAATATCAGTATTATATTCCTAAAATTGAGAGGCTACAAAAAATTTCGAGCTTCTTTTTTGCTCTTTTGCTTAACTATTTACTAGCCGCTTTATTCCTGCTACCTTATGATATTTTTGTGTTGAGCAGCTGGCGTCCATATGGTAAGTATCTAAAATTGAAAAAGGGGATATTTTTCGATATCAAGACAAAAATACTTAAAAGAATCTTTTTGTTTTAAGCAGTCGGTTATGACTAATTCAGAAAAAGTAAAAAAAAGCTCTATCGAATAGAATAGTATATCGAAAAATGCATCTCTGACTAAATTAAAGAACCCATACCACCAACTCCAGCCGCAATCTTCTCCGCCTCCCTCTTCTCCTCTAGAAATTGCCTTGGTCTCCCAAGCTAATTTATTTTTATTTTTCATAGTTGTATTTGCTTTTTTTCTTAATTTCGTGACCTTTGAAGCAAAAGCAAAAAAATTTTTGAAAATTAAAAAAATATATGAAAAATTAACATGGGGGACAAAGGCAACTTTCTTGGGGGTAGAGGGGTAGGTGGTAGTTTTTATTTAATTAAATGGAGGCATTTTTTAATTTTTCATTTTATCAAAGCTTTAAGATTTCACAATCTCTTGTAGCCCCAAGTTTAGCTAATAACCACGATAGAAACTAATGTCAGAAGTAGTCTCACCTCTTTTATGTCTGAGCTACAAGGGAGGTGTGAAATGCGAAGTCGAAGTGCGAAGTGTGAAGTTCGAAGTTAGCAAAATTCCATTATATGTTTTTAATGACCGAGATTTATGTGTTTTTTTTGTGTGAAGGATCCAAAAAGAGGAATTTAAGAGCTTTGATCCCGTATTTTCGAGCCAAAATAAGCTATTTCTGACTAGGCAAATACCTCGCACTTCGACTTTACACCTCCATTGTGGCCACAGCATTAAAGGGAGAAATTGGGCGCCAGCAGATCAAATGTTTTTATTACTATTTCAAAACTTCAGAACTGTGTCAGTCAAAAACATAAAAATTATCAAATGTACATTTTTAGCTAGTTCCCGAAATGGACCTGTTCTCTTCTGGATATCAGTTTTTGGTCATTGTTGGATAGCTACATTTCCGTTAATAGTTTTTCCTCACCTTAGACCGGATTTTAACCATCAAGTATCCTGGTGGATACAAAAGAGCTCGACTGCTCTACGCATTAATCCTGTTAAATATTGCTTTTCTGCTGTTCAACTTCATTTCTTTTTATTCAGCATTGCCAGTGCTGCCACATACTCGTATGTTTTTCAGATAGGACTATGGACTATTTTCACAAATGCCTTTTAGAGTGCTGGACACACGCTGTCTGATGGAAACTAAACTAGAGTTTTATCTTTATTGGAGAACAGGATGTGCTTTCGTGAACTGTATTACTGGATTTGTTTTCTTTTTTCTTATGTGGAAAAGGCAGCACACTATTTTTGCTGGTCCCTCCTCAGCAAATCGCGCTGTGGCCAACAAAGCTGTAAATAACATCGCAACATATGTATAACATTAATTTCTTTTTTTAGAATAACTTTTTGACTGTGATGGCAGTAGTTGTGGAGCTTTGCTTCAACTTTGCACCACACTTATTTTTATTACTTTTTCAGGAAGTAATATTTTTTTAAATTGTAATAAACTCACTTTTTGGTATTAGTGAAAAATTTTCAAAAATAGAGGTAAAAAAAGTTTTGAACTCTAGACGGGAACGAACTTTTTGGATGAGAGTTGACTGCGTTTAAAATAAGCGTTGCATAATAAAATTACACGTAAATGCTCTGTCTTGACCCCTGTTTTTTTGGTTTGCGCGTAGTCTTACAAGGTAACCGTTTGAACTGTTCCATGCAAACCTATATATTTCAGGTCGCTTTTAACATTTCTCAATTTTTTTCGATGCGCTGAAGATGGAAAACAGGAGTATAGCTAACCCTGGGTTTAACCACGGAAATTTTATTTTTCGCATGCCTTGGTACTCCAAGCCGATTTCTCTTAGATTTCAAATAGTCAAAACTTTAGCTCGAGAGAGCAAGCCATATACAAAATAAAATTATTGCGGTTAAACCCAGCGGTGGCTATAATCCTGTTTTTCGTTTTCAGCGCATTGAAAAACATGGAAAATAAAAAATATTAATGGTTTGCGGGGATTGGTTTGAACGGTTGCCTTGTTATTGGTAAGGTGAAGGACAGACCAGCGTTAGGTGGACTTACAAGTAATCTAAAAAAGTTTTATTCCATTGAGATCGCACATTTTTATCAGTATCATTCAACATTCTTAGTGGATTACTTTTTAATTATTTAAAATAGAGCATTTTTTATTTAGATCACTGACACGAATCCTTCTCTAACCTGGGGCTCCTACTCTTCTACTCTATTTACTGTAGAAAGCTGTATTTTCACCTATATCTACCAGAAATTACTCATAAAAACTCGAGCATTGCCTAGCCCATCAACAGTTACAAGCAATAACAACAAAACTAATCAATAAAGCTAATTTTAATTATCCATGTAAGCTATTTTTACCTATTGATAAATTGTGCAGTCAAATCTAGAAATAACTTAAGACCACTTATCGTTACTGGCAATTAGTGATCTTTTATCAAGAGTAGTCTTACTTCAAGCGTTTCTTGTATGCTAAGCGTTTTCTTCTATTTTTGTCTTTTTACATCATATTGACAATAGTCGGTTTGGCACCCAGATCTCAAAAATAAAGTTCATAAAGTCTCGAATATAGTTGCACGGGCGATTTTTTTAATAAAAGTAGGCTGTGCATTTGAAGTACAGGCACGTATAGCCAATGAGTTATTAGTAATCGAAAAGTGAGTCATTGGTTATCTCGAAAAATACGTCATATGCACGAAAGTCGTCCACATCACCGGGTCAGCGCCTGGCGCCCGTTTTGACTAGGGGCGCCGGCTCCCGTGCAATGTATATGGGCATTAGGGCATTTATTCAGTGGGACACTGCATTTATTTATTTTTTTCTAAATTATTTCTTAACATCGTTTAAGTAATTTTCATACGCTGAAAATGATTAAATAATTATTATTTGTTTTCTTGACTTAAGAGGTGCTTTTAATAGAAAAAATTGACCGAAATTTTACTACTAAAAGTTAGTTCACCCTGGTTTCACAAGTCAAGAACTCAAATTTCTGTCAAATATTTTCTTTAAATTGGTTTAGAAAACACTAGGAAAAGACGTTTTTTTCGTGAAAATTGCTTAAAATTACGAATAAATGCGGCCTTTGAACTGAAAAAGTTTAGCCGATATAGTAGGCCGGTGTGGGTCTGCAACAACTTTCAGGATAAGAGGTTTATGCTTTTCCGTGATCTGCTAGTGTAAATGTCAAGAGATCATCAGGCAAAATAGGCCAGAGAAAATAGATCATAAAGGAAGGCACAACCAGTCCTGAAAAATAGGCCTCCACAGAATTTAATGATAGAGGGGGGGGTGGTTCTGAAAAAGGAAAAAATCCTCACGGATTGGGTCTAAAAGAGCTGAAATGGCTAAAATGACTAAAAAGCTGAAAAAATCTGACAGAAAGGAGAGGGGGGGGAGGCTAGCCTTACTCTGGATATGCCAATGACTGAAAACTTTGCTACAGAATTTTTAACAGCAAGAAATTGCATTAAACCGAATATAGAATAGAGAAACATACCAGAAAAAAGAAAGCTAGATTTTTTGAGTTGGGCAGTGTTTAATAACATTGCAAAAAATGTTGATAGCCCTTTTTGATTATTGTTGCGGTTGTGCTTAAAAAAACATTTCGAGGTACAGATTGTTTAAGGTTGTTGCATTATTTAACTAAAAGCTAAAGATGAAAACAAAAAAGATACCCAGGCTACAGAAAAGACAAAGAAAAGAGCCAGAATTACTAGGGTGTATTTAATTTCTAGCGAGGTGAAACATTGAACAAGGAGATTGCGCCTTTGTTTTTTCTACTTTAAGCTTTGAAGATGCTTTTAGTGTATTACGATGAGCTTTGAAAGATGAATAATTACGCTACAGAACTGTATATTTGAAATTATTTTTCGGATATTTTATAATACGTAAATACTGGTAAAAAAAATCGCGGGAATTTAGCCCTTGTTTTACTAATGAAAGAAAAAAACTTGCAAATCTTTAAAATGTTGTATATTAGGTTTTACTTCATTGGAAAAAAAGATATATTGATATTGCACTAGTTGCCGAGTAAGAATACTAAGCTCTCACATTTCATGCCTGCCATTCTTCGTTGTCTTCTCTGAATTACTATACTGCGTACATTTTACTCTACCGTATTCTCTCTAATAGGCCGGCACTCTCCAATAACCCGGCAGCCCCTATTTTTTGACTAAGATTTGAGAGTTAAGGCCATTTTCGATTGACAATTTTCACATTTTTAGGGTTTGAAAAATAACCCGGCATGCCGGCCTATTAGAGTGAATACGGTATATCATGTTTTCCAAAAAAATTCGTATCATGGGCATAAAAACAGTTATAACATTAAGTAACAAATCGGTCATTGCCCTATTTGTACAATTTTGTGCTAATTATGTACAGTCAACGCTCTCTATAAGGACAGGGAAAAAAGAACTATGTCATTTACGTCAAAACGACGTTTTTATGACGACGCCTTTTATAACGACTCAGTTTTGGCCTCTCTCTTGAGAGTAATAATAGAGAGCGTTGGCTGTACTAAACAATGCGTCAAGAAATTATCCTTTTTAAAAACGACAGTAACAAGAGATATCTCGATCAAAATTTCGGGATTTGTCTAACTTTTGATCTGATTTCGAAAAACTAGAGACACCCTGTAGTAAGTGTCTGTCCCAAAACGTTGAAAAAATTTAAATCAAAATTTAGGCCGGTTGAAAAGTGACCGGTCGAAACACCGGTTAATTATCCGGCTGAAAAAATCTTATAACCCTAGTTATTATCTTGTTGTATAGCGTGAGTTGATTAAAGATTTAGAAAATTTTGGGATCGAGATTTTCAACATCGATCGGAGGGATTCAGGATCGGAATTAAGTACTAAAATTTTTTTCATCAGCTGTATTTCATTGTTCCCTAGCTCTTTTTCATTCCCCCTCCCTTAAAAAGCTATTACAGTTTACCTCTCTCAAACAGTAGACCTCTTCCATTGTAGCCTTTTCAGGAACTGAAGTACTTTTATATTTTTAGGAACGTAATGTTTGTTTACAAAAAGTAGTAGACTAGCCAAAAATGATTTAAAAAGTCGCAAAGGGCTGTATTGGGAGAGCACGGGACAAAACAGGCGTCACTCATTATGAGCTTGCCAAGAAGAAGATGTTAACCATAGTTTTAAATACGGGCTCATTTTTTGAAAATCGATAAGTTAGGAAAGAAAGCCATTTTCGACTCTTTTTCTCTGCGTTGTCCATCCTAAGTTTCATTGTATTTTAGCGCGCTTCCTACGCTACAAGATAAGTTTAAAAAATGAAAAATAATAATGTTATATAACAAGGGTTAAAAGGCGTCTATTGGCACCTCCACCGTTTTTGTACACATTGATAGTCGTAAATCAATTTAAAGATTTAATGTTTGTCTAGTGGGAAACAGGTTTCATTTCAAATTATTGTTCGATATTTTACAAGTTTCTGAGCGCTTGACCACAGTCCCACAAAAACATTTAGTATATCCTACGCTAAAGAAAGTTGTCAATGGGTTTTTTTCTCAACTTAGAGATTTTAAATTTTAGCCTCTTTTTTCAATATTTTTATTCGATACTTTTATACACACCAGAAAGCGCTATGCATCAGCAGCTATAAGAGCTGTTATGAGCTTAAGGCTTCTTGGAAAAAATATTGAGCTAGAGGCACTGGAGGTTAAAAGTGAAAAAAGTAGCACTTGATCACTGACCAACTTTAAACGGCGCTTACAACACTATTCTAAGAAACGTCCAGCCGTTTTGATCTTCCTAGAGTTAGGCTACGAAAAAATAAAAGAAATTTTTGATTTTCCGTCATGTCTATTCTTACAAATTGTGTGTTTTAATCTGTTAAGAAAAAGTAGCTGTTTACAAAAAAAACTTAAAAACATTAACAAAATTGTGACAACTAATCATAATCATAGACCGGCTCAAAATAAAATGGTTTTGAAAGTTTATAACATAATTACAAATAGTTTTTTGTATATCTAGAGATCAACAGCACAGCAGTTTGGTTTAATTCCCAGAAAACGCTTTTTAATTAGAAAAATTTTCAAAGAAAAAGATTATTCAATGACTACAAAAAATGATTTGCTGGGAATTTCACAACTCTCTGTATGAATAAAAAATTTGTCGGTATAATTTTTTACAAAGAACACTATTTCTGCAAATTTTCAAGTTACCATAAATCAGTTTGCCGCACAGCTCGAAGCAATGGCTGTTTGCATTGGATGAATATTTTTTCACAGTCAACCCTTGATTAAAAATCACCCTTAGGGGCCGAAACAAGTAAGCTCTTCGAGGGCGCAGGGGTTTTGGGGATTGGATTTGAGATGCGCACACCCTCGTGAATTAGACACAAATTACTCGATAGGAGCATGCTTAAACGCATGCTTACCATTGTCTTCATATGTGATAGTCCCCAGTTAACAAATACTATGTTTAACATCTTTTCGCAAGTGAGCGTTCTATGATAAGTAGCCGAATTATTATTTTCTTCTCCTCCATATCTACAAACAGCCCTTGTTATTTTGATAATGCAGCTGAGGATGTTATTTTAAATGCGGTTTCTTCATAAATTTGAAATTTCAAAAATCATCTTGGAAGACAATGCTAAGATCTTTCACTTGTTTAAAAATAATGTTTAAATGACTCTTAAGTAATTTTTATATGCTCAAAACGATAAAAAAGTTATTTTCTGACATTTTTCCACCCAAAAATGGATTTTCAGAAAAAAAATTTTTTTGGCTAAAATTCGACTTTTTGCCTTGGTCCCCCAAGGCAATCCAACCTGAAAGGGTACCTGGATACCACAAAAAGATGGAATTTGAACATAGTTTTGTTGACTGGGGCCTACCGCATAAAGAAACTCTGGTATGCATATGTTTTTATGCATCCAGAGTCATTTTCGAGTGATTTGTGTCTAAGGTATGTGGGTGTGCGCATCTCAACCCAAAGCAACCAAGCTTTCTGCGCCCCCGAAGGGGCTTGGTTGGTTAGAGATGCGCGCACTCACTTACCTTAGACATAATTCCGAGCAAGACTCTTGATTTAAAATGCATAAAGAGACTCTTTTTGCCCAGCTCCAGTGACCAAAACGGGGTAGAATACCTTAATACAAGGTAATTTGCCTTGGTCCCCCAAAGCAAAAAGTCAAAATTTTTTTTCGAAAATACCCATTTTTTGGTGGAAAAATGTTAGAAAATAACTTTTTATCGTTTTAAGCATATAAAAATTACTTAGGAGTCGTTTAAACACTATTTTCAAATAAGTGAAAAACCCGCCCCAACCCCATAAGTTCCGAGCGAATACGGTATTTTCTGTTTATTGATACTATATATTTTACAAATATTACTTTTGATCAAAAAAATCTAGAGAATGAGTGAGCAAGCTGATGCCTATTACAAATATTTAGTGCTAGGTGAATTTATTTTAAGCTTGTGTTGCAATTCCTCTTCAATATTCAACTGCTGCAAAATATTTAAACACCAATATTTTATTCCAAAAAAGAGAGGCCACAAAAAATATCGAGCTTCTTTTTTGCCCTTTTACTAAACTATTTGCTAGCCGCTTTATTCCTGCTACCTTATGATATTTTTGTGTTGAGCAGCTGGCGTTCATACGGTATGAATAATTTATCATCAGTATTGTAAAATTGATTTTTAGTTAGGTCTATAATTGATAACAAGAGACATTCGTCGGATTTAGACAAAAAATTGGAAAAATTTGATTTTTTTTAACACTAAAAACATTTTACAAGTCGCATCGGGACTTATTGGTTGGGGGGAGGGGCGGCTTTTTCACTTATTCAAAAATAGTGTTTTAACGACTCCTAAGTAATTTTTATATGCTCAAAACGATGAAAAAGTTATTTTCTAACATTTTTGCACACAAAAAATGAATTTTTTGAAAAAGAAATTTTTGACTAAAACTTGACTTTTTGCCTTGGGGTACCAAGGTAAACTACTTTATATTAGGGTATTCTACAGCTTTCTGGTCACTGGAGCTTGGCAAAAAAGTATCTTCATGCATTTTTGATTAAGAGTCTGGCTCGGAATCATGTCTAAGGTAAGTAATTTCATCTCTAACCTACCAAGTCCCCTGCGCTTCCTTCGAGGGCGCGGGGCGCTTGGGGGTTTGGAGATGAGATGCGCACACCCACATACCTTAGACACAAATCACTCGAAAGTGACTCTGGATGCATGATAAAAAACATGCATACCAGAGTTATTTATGCGGTAGGCCCCAGTATTCAAAACTATGTTCAAATTCGTGTTTTTTACCGTATTTGGAAGTTTGAAAAGAATATTAGAAAGAAAATAGTATGAAAACATTAGAAACAATAGCCTACCGTATTCCTGTAATAAGCGGCACCTCTAATAAGGCGGCACCCCAACTTCGAGGTCTATATCTCGAAGCAGAGTAAATATTTGGTATCTGTTTGATGCGTTTTCTTAACTCCCACGAGCTCTACGATCCTAATTTTTAGATTTTGGTTGAGCACCCAAAAATCTCGAGATTGAATTCGAATTTTTCGGATTTTCAGAGGTTTGAAAAATAAGGCGGCATGCCGCCTTATTACAGAAAATCGGTATTTGGTTCCACGAAAAATCAACAACATAATGCTAAATTAAGTACCCGTCAAACTAATCTGTATTTAGCCGGTTTCCGAAATGGACCTGTTCTCTTCTGGATATCAGTTTTTGGTCATTGTTGGATAGCTACATTTCCTCTAATAGTGTTTTTCCTCACCTTAGACCGAATTCTAACCATCAAGTATCCTGGTGGATACAGCAGAGTACGACTACTATATACAATAGTCCCACTAGATATTGCCTTTTTGCTCTTCAACTTCTTTTCTTTTTATTCAGCTCTGCCAGTGCCACGACATACTCGTAAATTTCAGACAATATTGTACTTTTTTTCACGAATTTTTTTTCAGAGTGCTGGACACACGGCTGTCTGATGGAAACTAAACTGGAGTTTTATCTTTATTGGAGAACAGGATGTGCTTTTGTAAACTGTATTACTGGATTTGTTTTCTTTTTTCTTATGTGGAAAAGACAACATTCTACTTTTGCTGTCCCTCCTCAGCAAATCGCGCTGTGGCCAACAGAAATGTGAGTCTTATTCGTATTTGATGAAGTATTAACATTATTCTCTTAATTTTTTAGAACAATATTTTAACCATGATGGCAGTAGTTGTGGAACTTTGCTTCAACTTTATACCACATTTAATTTTATTACTTTTTCAGGAAGTATATTTTTTATTTTCATTTTTATATTTTACAGGGTGGAGCAATTTTTTATCACGAGTTTATTTCGACCATAGATTTTTTATTATTTCATAGTACGACGAGATGTTTAAAAATGACAATAAACTAATTAGTTTAATAGCAGTTGATTTTCTTCTGATTTCTCAGTCTTCAAAATAAAAATCTTTAAATTACAAAAATAATGACCAAAATGATCTGGTGAATTTTTTTTCGTCCCACCCTGTAGATTTAATTTGACAACGTCGGCGAAACTTGAAACTTAATTCATACAAGCCGAAAAGTTGAACATATATTGTACAATACAATTTTATTTAATGATACTGTAATCACTACCTTGTAGAGCATAGACAATTTACAATTCACGACAATTTATAGACAATTTACTGAGCAGGATTCGAATGTTCAAAAATAGACTCTGGAAGCCGCAAAACCCTTGAGCTAAAAACGTCCTTGGTCCCTCCTGTTGATTTTTGACAAGAATGCAACAAGAATGGAAAAGTGCTTACGGCGACTCAGACCATCTATTAGTTCTATGCTTGAACTTATAGCTAAAATTTTTGATAAATTGAGAGACATACTGTAGGCAACAAAAAATGGTAACAATCAAAAAATGATGAGAGATAACCGATAAGTGCCTAGAAAAAAAACTATCGAATTCGAAAAACGAAAAATTGTCGACATTAATTTTTTTATTAAATTTAGATCACTGACACCAATTTTTCTCTAACTTGGGGCGCCTATTCTTCTACTTTATTTACTGTAGAAAGCTGCATTTTTACCTTTATTTACCAGAAACTACTCATTAAAAGTCGAACAGTGTCTGTCTCCTCAGCAACTACAAGCAATAAACAGTTATTTTGAAGACAAAATTTTTTATTTTGTTACTTTTTTAAAGTTTCAATTTCTGTAAATAAAAGTTAATAAAAATTAATGAAAAATTTGAAAATTAGTTACCGTATTTCTGTAGTTAAGTGACTTTGATTGATGACTGAAAATCACCTCAGTAAACAATTTTCGGCCCTATATGATAATAAGGCAGAGTTTGTTTTGGTCTCCTTCTGTTGTGTTTTATAAGACTTTTCGACCCTACCGGAGTATACCGCCCCTCCTACCCCCACCCCCCCCCCCCTCAATGAAAATTTATTTAATTGTTTCCAAACACCCTATATCGACCTAAAATTGCCTCAGAAGCTCGAAAAAGACATTATTTTTGAGTTCTGGTCAATAAAAAATTGAGTTTTGGACATTTTTGAATTCCGACCATTTGCCTGTTTTGGCATGTTTTCAAGAGTCTTGCTCGGAATTAAGTCTAAGGTAAGTGAGTGCGCGCATCTCTAACCATCAAAGCCCCCTGCGCCCGCTTCGGGGGCGCAGAAAGCTTGGTTGCTTTGGGTTGAGATGCGCACACCCACATACCTTAGACGCAAATCACTAGAAAGTGACTCTGGATGCATAAAATGTATGCATACCAGAGTTTCTTTATGTGGTAGGCTCCAGTCAGCAAAACTGTGTTCAACATCTTCCTTTTTACACTAAATTGGTCTATTTTTGGTCTTTTCCCACCCTAATATGGCCCTAAATTCCTTCAAAAATGGTCAAAATAGGTATTTTTGGGTGGTCCCAAAACTCAATTTTTATTGACTAGAACACAAAAATAATGTCTTTTTCGAGCTTCTGAGGCAATTTAGGTCGATATAGTGTTTTTGGAAACACTTTAAAAAAAAATTTGTGGGGGGGGGGTGTTTATACTCCGGTAGCGCCGACTTTTCAGTCATAGGCTTAGGAAAGGGTAGGCTAGCGTATGTTAGAAGAAACTAAAATGAATTTTAGACTCATTTTTGAGTCCATCCTAACTTACAGTGTGAATCGAAATAACTCTACTATTTTTGAAAAATTGGTGTACCTAACCCCTTGCCCCATAGATTGCCCCAGTAAAATCGATGACAGTGTTCAAGCCACCTGGGAGCTAACTAAGCTTAAGAAAACACAGAAAATATTTATGAGCACACTGTTTACAAATAACAGCAACGAAAATTAAAAAATTAGAACTAAACTTTTTCAAAAAAATGGTAGAGTTTTTTTGGTTCACCCTGTACACTGGCCCACCCTTACCTGAGCTCGAGCCTAAAAAATCACAAAAAAAAACAACAGGGAGCCCAAGGCGAAACCTCCCGCACCCCGACCCAATTATAAATTTTAAAAATTCGAAAATTTGAAAAATCGCAAATTTTAAAAAAGTTGGGGTGCCGGGTTCATATTGGTAACTTTGTATAATATAGAACCCGATCTTTCAAAGCAGGGTAAAAGTTATCTTATTAAAGACCTGAACAATTAGAGCATGAGCACTGACTGAGTACGACCACCATCCAAGTTGAGCGGATCCATCCATTCAGCTAGATAATCAAGACAGTTTGAAAAAAAAACTGAGAAATGGCTAAGTATCCAGGACTCAAGCCAAAAATGACAGTGGAAAATATATGTTTAAAATATTTCGCCAACTTTCCTTGGCGTTTAAAATATTCTAACAAAACTTTTTGAAATAAAAAACAACAATAAATGCAAAGTAGAAGATAAAAACATAAAAAACAAAGGGTTCATCATGAATTACAAAAACATGTTTAAGCGTATGACACATAAGTTCATATTGCAAAACAGAACACTCGAACGCGACAAAGCAAATTGAATCAATAGTTTTGAAAGAAGATTATTGCACTAGTGTCCTTAAAATTGTCAACAAATTTTTTCCTCTTCGTTGTCTGATCTCTTGCAGCTGTTATTATTGTGTATTACTGATGAAATCAAAAAAATCAATTTATTTAGTTTGTAATAGTATTAAAGATATTTGATTGTTGGAATATGAAACTTATGTATATGCTTTAATATGCTGCATTTTTGGAAATATTCCAGGTTCAACCTAATTATTTTTAAATAGGAATACCTAGTTTTTGTGAATTTTTTTACTTTATTTCACCGACTGTAACGACAGCTTATCCCAGCTCAGTTTTTTACGCTGAGCATGTCTCTGAAATCAGCTTTTTACGAAAACGGCATTCCTGGTGGTGTTTATAGTAATTCAAATATTAAAAAAAATCCATTTAGACCATAACTTTTGTGACCATAACTATTGACCATAACTTTTGTTTTAAAACAATATCGTGTGCTGAATAAGTAATTCATGGAAACTGTCATTATTGGCTGAAATATATGCAAAAAGCCAGTTTTCAGCAAAAAAGTTGTTTAGACTACATTCACACCTGTTGTTTGACAGAGTTTGCCCATACCTTTTGCTGAAAAAATGATTTGATGAGCCTTTTTGCATTCAGTTTCCTTTTTAGTGCCGAATTTGTAGACACGAAGACTATACACGAGTTTTACAAAATACAACAAAATTTTGGTTACCGTACACGGCGTGTCAAACACGTCAAATGACCAAATCGGGCTTGGCGTTCTGTTTTAATGAAAATTCAAAATAATTTTTCATTTTTAAATACCATTGACAAAAATATGCTCAAAAATATGACGAAAATATTCATAAAACTGGGTTTTTAATTTTTTATGGATACTTTTCGTCTACAAAGTCTGTTTCAAATGCAATTTTTCCTATTTAAAGGGAGGACGTAGTTTTATATACGCATTGTCTAAGTCATAGGTTCAAATCCGCTTGGGTGCGTACCCTATTTTTTACCCCATTTTTCCATGTTTATTTACAAGTTTGGTGTCAAAATGATCTTTGGTCTCTTGGCTATCCAACAAGACCATCAGCACAGGGTTTAAGAATAATCATGACTGAATTGCAGGCCAAAACCCACTTGAAATACCTGGAATTTTTTTTTTGCTAAATCGTCCACTTTCTCGATGAGAACTGCACATTTGGAATAACTGTGATGTGCATAAGAAAGCTGAGTAAACGTACTACGATCGTGCCAGACAGAAAATTTTTTTAGCAGAGAATTATTCAGAAATAACTTTTTTAAGTTAGCAACTTAACTCTGCCAAACCGATAAATTCGAACTTTTAATTTTTTAGCTTTTTACATTTATAAAAGAGCTTAATTTTTTTCAAAACAAAACAGCAAATTTAGAGCTTTCCTGTGGTATCAAAAAAAATTGAACACAGCTTACCTAAGCAAAGTTATAACCAAAAACATAAAATGCTAAAAAAACAAAAAAAATTGAATTCAAAATGTTTTTTTAAAACGAATTTGTCTCTATACGAAGATCTCGATTTGGTCTTTTGACGTGTTTGACACGCCGTGCGTAGTTTCTTCCTATAAGGCGGCACACCCACCTTATTTTGATTTAGATTTCAGGTTTTATAAGGCAGGTGAATGCAATAAATCTTGTTGAAAGCATTTTTCCAGCCAAATTTATATGTAAATAAGAGTGTCAAACACAAAAAATAACCCTATGGGGAGTTATTTTTCAACTTCCATAAAATCGGAAAATTTCGAGGTTGATTTTGATATTTTCGGGTGCTCAACCAAAATCTGGAAATATATATATTATATATAAAAAAAATCAAAATCTTTAATAACTTTCTCATTTTCTTAATATTTCGATATTTCGCCAAAAACTGTATTTTAGCAAGATGGCGGCAGACAAAGAAAAACCTCGCAAAAGAGACTATATTAAAAAGCAAATCAAAATAATCACGGAAAAGTCTAAGATTATTGCGGCCCAAGGAGAAGCTTCTACGCAATATGTCATTGCTGGTTAGTTTTAGTTTCTAGATTTGTTAGCAAAAAACAAAACAAAAAATTTTCAGCCACCAAAAATGGCAACACAATATTTCGTATTGTCGAAAAGAATATTCAAGAGAATGGAAAATTGGTTTTTCTTGTTGACAAGCCTTATTTCATGACTGATTCTCTGCAATACACTTTTGTGCAGGTAACTATTTTTTGTAAATAACAAATTTAGCCCAAAAAATTAAAAAATAAGAAAAATTATTGAAAAAAAATCAGGGCCGATCCGTGGATCGAACACGGGGCCTCTCGCACCCAAAGCGAGAATCATACCACTAGACCAATCAGCCACCCGATGAGATTACTGAAGAAGAAGTATAAGATATTTGTGCAAATCATTGTTTGTTCTTTTCTTTTGCATCAAAAGATATGATTCAGGAAACACATGCAAAGGCAAAATCATATCTTCACTTTATTTCCTAGAAAACTCATCGGGTGGCCGATTGGTCTAGTGGTATGATTCTCGCTTTGGGTGCGAGAGGCCCCGTGTTCGATCCACGGATCGGCCCTTACTTTTTGGACTGGTTTTATGAATCTTTAGTCCGTTTACTATCCACCCCATCCCCCTGCCTATTTAGCCAAAATATTATATTTTGTTCATCATTAATTTAGTTTTGGGCTTGATTTAAAAAATTTAAAATTATTAAAGAGCGCTTAAAGTAACCATCACAACTCAATCGAACTTAATTCCTAGCAGTTTAATACCATTTTGTCTTAAAATCTCAAAAATCATTCATCTACACTTTTTAGCATACATCATTTAATCATTTGCATACAACGGAATCATTGGTACAGTCGAACCCCTTTAACCCGTCACCTTATAACCTGACACCCTCGATTACCCGACACCCTGTCAACACTCGATTTGGAGAGGTACTCGACACTTCAAGGAAACGACACCGGCACTCTGATGCGGGTCTCTTGGGCTGTCGGAATAAAAAGGTTTGACTAAAGAAAAAAATTTACAAAAATAACCGTGGTCTCTCAAGCTAAATCGGCTAATGGAAGTTGAGTTCAATTGAGTGGTGAAGTTGAGTTTAATTTAGTCATTTCAATGGCAATGAGCGTTGTGATAGCATTGTTATTTATAGTTTCTCGCATTCAACTCTTTCACTTACATAAAAAGTAAATTAAACATAGTCCCCGTTATGGCTCATTTATAAGCGTTGTCGTTGTCGTCGTCGTTGGAATATTTTTTTTATAAAACTTTTTTTCGCCAACGACAAAGACGACATATTTATAAAAATTTAGCGACAATGCCAACGACGACGCCAAGGACAACAAAATCTTTTATTCAATTGCGCAAATTTCGCATTTTCAGTCGAGATTTTGAGGAAAAACGTGTGGATAATATAATCAATACTCAAAATTCTGACTCAAAATGCAAAATTTGTCTTATTTGGAAAAAATTTCAACTCTTTCACTTACATAGAAAAGAAATTTAAAAAATTTCATTGTCGTTGGCGTCTTCGTTGGATTTTTTATAAATAGGTGGTCGTTGTCGTCGTCGCTGGCGCAGTCGTTATTGCTGGCGCAAATCGCCTTTATAAAACATTTTTTCCAACGGCAACGACGACGACAACGTTTGTAAATGAGGCATTAATGTTGTTGCTCAGGTTTAAGGCTGACTAGAACTGACTAAATCACTTTTATAGTAATGCAGTACAGAATAGACACAAACATTACGAGAAATAAGCAGTAAAATGTAAAACGCTCATGTGGGCCAAAATTTTTTAATTTTTTCCGACCAAAATGAGAGAGGGAATAAACGAAATAATAATAAAAAAAAAATAATAACGCTACAATAAAAAGACTACCCAAAGACTTTTAGGGTGCCAGCAAAGTATTGCTTCCACTAGCTGTCATCCTAGACACAGTCAAAGTAGGGTCAGCTCTTTACAGAGATCTCAAAAAAGAGAAAAAGAGCTGAGAAATACTTCCGTCGCAGTCAGTTCTATAGCCGGAGGTTGGGCTGGAGGTGCAGCTGGTGCTTATGGAGGTGGTGAGGCTGGAGCTGCAATTGGAGGTCTTAATACCATAGAATATTATAAATTATAATAAATAAACAATTAAATTCAGGTACCATTGGAGCCTTTTTTGGAGGCATTGGAGCCGTTCCTGGAGCAGGTACACTTAAAACCTCAACTTTTTTTATTTCAGAAGTTTTTTATTTAGCCGTGGGAGCTGTGTGTGGCACTATAGTAGGAGCCATCGGAGGTGGAGTAGGCGGCTCTATAGCAGCTGAGAAAGTTGCTCAAACTGTTGCAGATCAGTACTATGGAGTGCCTTTGGAGGATGTGGAAATTCTCAAAGAGGAGAATATGAAATTGTGGAAGAGGAAATCAAAGAAAATAATTGAGCTTACAAGGTGCATATCTTCTTTTTCACGAACGGGCTTCTTTTTCATTGATTAATTCACTTATTATTGTCAAAAATGTTTTGTTTGGAATAAAAAAATTTTGTTCTATCCCACTATCTGGTTCCCTTTTGTTTCTTCTACAAGTTTATTGATTAGTTGAATTTTTTTTAATGATATGAAATATTCTCTTGCGGATGAATCAGAGCTTCGCTAAGTTTTGCTTCAGATTTTTGTACGGAAGATGGTTTATCTGGAAGTTTTCATTGTTCCGCCGGTGTCAATTTGATCAAGAATATTTGCCTGTTCACAGGTTTAAGATCAACTTGAATGCACATTGAGGATATTCGAACATCGTGGAAAGTATCGAAACTACATGGTTTGTCTAATTTTTACCGGATTTGTTTTAGCCATATCTTTTAAAATTTATTGTGTCTCAACCAGATAATTTTTGCATTCGAGAGAAGAGACTCTAGGCATGAACATAATTATTTCTTCAGCTTTTCATTTTTTGCTGAGCTTTTTAATTTCATTTGATTTTAAGCTAAAAATGTGTTCTGAGATCGACCAAAAGTCAAAACTGTCATATGGTACGCAATCAATGGACCTCTACATACATAGGGCCAGAATTTTAATCCCAGCCAACTCCACTATGCAGCCCTTTTTCCTTATACCTGTGTTGGCGCTAACTAAAAGTGTGATTTTTAAGACTGAAACCGATGTTAAGATTTGATATGTCCCTTTATTTTTTCGAATTTTTCTCTCAAAAACAAAATAAAAACGGCTTTCTCATTAAATCAGGGTCGAAAAACTAGAATATGATATGGTCTTGGCCAACCCGAAATTTAAATTCTAGTTTGAATTCAGTTTTCTGTTTTTTCAATGCTTTTTCGATTTTTTAAAAACTCATGAAAAAAGTTTTTGGCGCCACTTAGATATACCCTCCCCTGAAAAAAAAACTTGTTTAAAAGTGTTCCCAAATACCCTATATCGACCTCAAATTCCATCAGGAGCTCAAAAAGATTTTTTTGGGTTTTGGTCTATTATCGTATTTCCTCTGAAAAGCGCCCCGGGGCGCTTTTTTTTTGATTTCTCTCTAGGAGGGGCGCTTATTACAGCGGCGGCGCTTAATGGAGCAGGGCGCTTATTTTTCAACCTGTCGGCGCCGAGGCCACCAACCTTTTTTAACCCAAACCTTGAGAATTTTAGTTATAGACATTGATTTCCAGAATTTTTTTTTCTATAACTGCTCTAAGAAAGTTTTTTTCAGTACAAGAAACAAATTTGAGTACGAACTTAAATTTTGTAATTAAAAGACAAGTTTTTTAAAAATAGAATACATACTAAGCAAAGCTGCCTTGAGAGGGGGAGGTTCTTATTTGAGCAGGGGCGCTTATTTTTCAAACCCCCTCCAGGGGGCGCTTATTAAAGCGGGAACGCTTAAGCTTGAATCCAAATTGCTAATGTAATTTTTTTCAATATATATTTAATATAGATCACTGACACGAATCCTTCTTTAACGTGGGGCGCCTACTCTTCTACTTTATTTACTGTAGGAAGCTGTATTTTCACCTTCATCTACTATAAATTACTAATAAAAACTTGAACATTGGCTGTATCAATGATAACTACCACAAATAACAATGTTTAATGGAGTCTGCACTATAAAGAATCGCACTAAAGAAAAACATATTTAAATCCACGTTGCTGTTTGCGCACTATATAGAGAGGCAGTCTAGAACATAACCTTTACTCAGACATAACAACAACAAAGACAATCATCTAATGGTCAGAATCAACCGCTGCGAATTGAGAGTTCTTGCGCTCGAGATGAACGCAAGAAGAAATAAAAAGTTGTGAATTATGATCGCCAGAACTTGCAGGGGCCCCTTATTTCTTGGTTGCTTGAGGTCGGGATGAGCACATTCACATTCAGTCACTCGAAAGTGACTCTGGATGCATAATGAGAATACGCATACAGTCAACTCCCGATTTAGTGTACACTCTGGGACCGGCTTCAGCTGTACACTAAATCGAGTGTACACTAAATCGTATCTACACTAAATCGGAGCATATTTTCAAAATTCATTCAACTGTACACTAAATCGAGAGAAAAACATTGCTTTTATTCAATCAAACAAAATTTGAAACAAAATTCGGTCTTGCTGTCGATGGAGGGAATCCGTCCACGAAGGAGGAAGCGTCGATAGTGCACCTTCGGATTCTGTATAATGGCTCTGTTCAGATCGAGGGGGCACCTTTTTGCCTTGGTCCCCCCTGTGTTTTTTTTCAAAATTTTGTCCCACTACGCTACATTTTACTGGTTCATCTTTGCTTGTTCGTTTATATCACATTTAATAGAATATTATGTATTTTACACATTGTATAAATGTCGCATATAGATATAGATATGGGTCGAACACTTGTGGATGAAGTCGAAAGACCTGATGTAGCCGCCCTTCGCCTGAAGGATGTTCTCAACTACGATACCAAGCAAGCCATTTCCTTCTTCGTCGGTCTCGAGATTCTCAAGAATGAAAAACTTTGCGACATTTGTGGCGCGGTAACGCTTACCGAAAAAAGGAAATTGAGAACATTAAAGCTAGGAACCCAATGGGAGCCGCACCTCCGCACTCCGAACTCTCGCGCAAATCTTCACTCCGGCGGTGCGGTGCCAGCTTGTACACAATCAGGCGACACTTTTTCGGAGCCGTACTCCCGCGCTCTTTCATTCTGAGTGAGGCGCTTTTTTATTCGGAGTGCGGCGCATCATCGCTGTTTCATTTTCTTTTGCTCTTTTCAGCACTCAATTTATTTTTAAGTACAGTTTTGCCGCTTTTGGATCCTAATTCAAACTTTTATTGCACCTGTTTCATGCAAGAATCTTTCACAAGATAAAATGACCCCTTGGCAACAGCAATGCGAATACAGCGTCCTACGTGAAGAAGCCGTGTTTAGACAAAACTGCCAAGCCTCAGGATGGGATATTTTAAGCAAATTTCTTGAGCAAAAGTATCTCATTTACAATGTGTATAAGTGTAATATTCATGTCTAGTCTTTAATAAACTTTGTTTCCGAAAACACGCGCGAGAAAAATGTAGCATGGTGGGACAAAATTTTGAAGAATTTTGAAAAATTTTGAAAAAAAACCAGAGGGGGGACCAAGGCAAAAAGGTGCCCCCTCGATCTGAACAGAGCCACAACATAATTCCCATAATTCCCTGGTCGCATGGCTGAGAGAAAACTAGAGCATCCGAACTCAAAGATAAAATAAAATTCAAACCTGAGAAGCGGCAATCGTCTTCGGTGGCAGAAACTTCAAGTTTATTTGATCCAGCTGGATCTTTGAGAGGCTCGAGAAGTTGTCCAAGTAAAGCAGCACTTTTCGTCCTACGCGTTTCAGCTTGCAGTCCCATTCTTCCAGCCACAACTCTAAGAGATCTCCTGAACGAAAATATTTTATGCATTCAAAACACAAGAACCTCCCCTGTCATCCACGCTTTCTTATTTGATTTGTAAGCGAGCAGAATCACTTTGTACTTGAAGGCACAAGGCTTGGCAGACTTTCCAATGACAAGCAAAGGAAGCTTCTCGGTTACCGACATGTTTGCTTCTACCAGCAAAGTGATGCGCTCCCTGGATCTTTTGCCCGATGTGCAACGATTACCTAAGAACGTAAAACTTTCACGAAAAATAAATAAATCGAAAAATAACACTACCTTCGAATTCCAAAGTCTTGTTTGCAGCAGCTGCCAGAAGAGTCCCGTCTCATCGGCGTTGAAAACATCATCGGCAGAGAAGCAAGTGATTTCTCTGTGCAGCACGTCCACCTGAACCAAGACAATCAGAACGAGAAAAATCAAACCAATATTACCTGCCTTTTTCCAAGCTCTTCCAAGTCGATGTCGGCCGCTTCACCTTGCTTCTCTTTGAAGACGATTGAATGCCGGTGTTTGAATCTGTTGATCCATCCTTCGCTTGCTTTAAAGTTCTCTAGATCCTCCGCCCACTTTTCAAGTTCCAACTTGCTTTGCTCTTCAGTCAGCGGCCTAACCCTAGCGTTCTTCTCATCGGCTTTACTAGCGCCTTTGCCAATTTTTGCGCTTTTTCCTAAAGCAACAAAAAAACGAAATAGAATAGCAAGCAGAAAAACCGATCTCACCGCCAGAAGAGGACCGGACATCGGAACGTTCTCACTTCTTGCGGCTTTAAACCACCGCAGGACAGACTCCTCTAAATCTGCATACTTGGCCGCCTTCAGATTAGCTCGCTTCGCGCTGCAGCCTTCGTCGATTGCATAGAGAATTGAATCCTTGTTATCGAGGATGTTTTTGACTGTCGAACGATCGCTGAGATCTTTCAAGCTCCTTTTTGGATTCTTTGTCGCCCATGCGTCAATGACCTCTTTCTTTCTACCAGAGTGATGATGCGACGCATTTTGCTTGGAGTCGCCATGATCGATCTAAAACAAAAAACTTCCTTACCAACAATCTCACAGAGAAAATACGAGAAAGCAAAAATTTTGAGACCAAAATTTGAACAGAGTGAAGGCAGTTTTACTCAAATTTCAAAAAATTTTAAATTTCATGTTGAAACGACTGTATTTTCAAATTTTCTTTTAAAATTTGTTTCTGTACACTAAATCGGGTGTCATTTGTTGGTATGGGACGTGCCCAGGTGTACACTAAATCGAGGTGTACACTGTACCGAGGGTCACTTTCTACAGATTTTGATTCAGGCCAGCCAAATATTTTCCAGGTGTACACTAAATCGAGATGTACACTAAATCGGGTGTAAACTGAATCGGAAGTTGACTGTACCGAAGTTTCTTTATACGGTGGACCCAGTCAACAAAACTATGTTCAAATACCATCTTTTTGACTATTTTAAAAGGTATCGTATTTCTCTAGCAAGCGCCCCCGCTCTAATAAGCGAACCGCCCCCCCCCTCGACTTTGAGGTCTGGATCTCAGTGTAGAAGCAATATTTGCAAAGCTGTTTGATACCTTTTATTAACTTCCACGAGTTCTACCGATTTCCCATTACAGATTTTGGTTGAGCAACCAAAAATCTCGAAACCGAATTCCAAACTTTCCGATTTTGAAGGTTTGAAAAATAAGGGCCCCGGGGCGCTTATTAGAGGAAATACGGTATGCAGGTACCTTTTTTGGTTTATTCACCTTGGGGGGGGGGTATTCCAAGTCAATTGGTCAACTTATGGCGACCAAAATTTTTCTGAAATTCTAACTTTTAAGTACAAAAATTGTAAGTAAACAACTTTTTTTATCGGTTTTAGGCTATAAAATTCACTTAGGAGACGTTTAAACATCATCCATAGTTGACCGAAAAAGACCCACCAGGTACGTAAGCGCGCAAATTTTTTTCGAAATTAATGATTTCGCACTATGAATTGAGCGGTTATTCGTGTTGCATCAAAATTATAAGCGCACTATATAGAGATCCAGTTTTGCCCTACTTGCTTGCAGACCAACCAAATCGAATCCATGAGTGAACTATAAAAAGGTTCACACTATATAGAGACTCGACTGTATATTTAAAAAAAAACCAATACAGTCAAACCTCGATAAACGCCACTCCAAAAAGATCGTTCCAGCCTAGGTCCGACACTTTTTTACTTGTATTATTGAATGCTTTTTTTCAATTCTGTGTTTACAGTCTGGTCACAACCTCGCAAAGATTCCAATTTTATCTATCCTTTTTGTAAAAACTAAATAGTTATAATGTAATGTAATTTAATGATGTAGCCAATAATGTAGCCAAGCCTATGTAAAAAAATTGCAAAACAGACTTGGAAATTTCTCTTTTCAGATTATGAACACATGAAATTTGCTCAAAAGTTGAAAATACGTGTTCAAGATCAGTTAAGCAAGATTTAGAGTTTATTCGGAAATCATATGAAAAGCCTCAATTCGAACTTTTTTTTTTGAAATTACGGGGAGGGGACGGGGTGGGGTTAGGCGTGTTTTTATCCCACTCGATAAGACCATACCAATAAAATTCCATGCATCCCAATAAATTTGTTTGTTAAAGGTTAGTCGGCTATTTTTAAATTTTTCTGAAATGCATTTGAAAAAATAATTCACTAGATTTAAAAAATGCTGAATAAACAGAACCTTTAGCAAAAATCTTTGAAGTTACAGTTAATTTTATTTTTCCTAAAAAGTTTGATATACAAATAAAATGGTCCCATTAATGAAAAAGTTTTCGATCTAATGCAAAAATCACGCGTTTTTAGCAATGCTGGACCAACAAATGCTATAGATCTGTGCAAAATTGTCCTATAAATAGATGGCTACACTCTAGATAATTCAAAAAATTTCTCGTTCAAGTAAATTTTCTTTCGCTTTAATCTTTTAAATTGAATAGTAATGCTTTTTTCACACTTCATTTTTGTTCTTTTTGTCTCGCTTGTTAATGTTATCGGTTTACAAAGCAGTGCGCCAGCTATTCTTAACCATGTAGATGAGGGAGAAGTCTGCAAGAATTTGACTGACATGACTGATCAACAGTCTCCTATTGACATCCAGCTGTCTGAGCTTCACCCAGTCAACCTGACTGCCGATACCACATTCAAGTTCCGCAACTACAACCTGACCATAGACGGCAATTAGAAAATATTGGACACACGTGTGAGTATATATACCCACTTAATACACTGGAGTATTTTCAACTCTATACAACATATCTTCATTCAAACATATTTTATGACTTTAGAGAGGGAGAAGTGAAGGGTGGTTTGTCGGTCGGCGGTATAATACCCGTCAAGCAAAAATTGCTTAGATGATGCGCGCCGATCTGACTGTAAAATTTCTTGAATATTACTCGAGAAATTTCATAGTTGATTAGGCGTGCACCGTCACTCGGCGCGCAATCCTGAGTGAGGATGGTGCACACCTAATTAACTATGAAATTTCTTGAATATTACTCGAGAAATTTCATAGTTAATCAGGCGTGAGTCAGGGTCGTGCGCTTTCTTACTGAGCCTATGCCTACAGTATATGTGGCTGTCTAAAAATATGCCTTGTTACCCCGTTGTTTTCACACGAAAAATCTATGATCTCAAAATTATTTCTTTATTGTAATTTTAAGCAAAAAAAAAATTGGTGAAAAAGTATAGCAAAAATTTTTGATTTGTTCCCCAAAATATTATTAATTGTACAAAAGGCCGAACACATACATACAATTTAGTGAAATTCATACCAAGCGACCAAAGTCCAAACGTCGAGATGGAGGGTGGAGATCTTGGAGGCAAGTACCGTTTCTTGCAATACCATCTTCACTGGAGTCAAAAGTCTGGAGAAGGCTCTGAACACTCCATAGCCGGACTATACTACGATGCTGAGCTCCACTTGGTGCATTATGCTATTGATGATCAAGGCAATGCCACCACCAAACTGGCTGTACTAGGAATCTTTTAAAAGTAGACCGCGGAGATGGAACACCTACAGCTGATCCTTCTCAAGCCCTTAAAGCTGAAGAAGAAGTTTTAAAAGATCCTAGCACTTTTAAAAAACAAGAAGCAATCAAGCAGATGCTATCTGACAAATTGCCTAGCGACACAAACTGTTTTATACGCTACATGGGCTCCTTGACCACTGAACCTTGCACTGAAGGAGTCATTTGGACAGTTTTTGCTCAGCCAGTGCTAATCAGTCAAGCTCAGGTTGATTATACAGTCAATGATCGATTTAACGACACTCCAAAAAAGTTAGATCAAGCCTAGGATCTGACACTTTTTACCTCTTTTTAGTTCAAATTTGACAGTATGATTTTTCAGGTCGTTTGATGAAATTTCACATGAAGACACGTAACACTACAACATTTTTCGCAACAAAGTTGCAGCTAAATTGAACCTTGCGGGTATTCATGGCAAAAAAAAATGTTTATTAAACGACAAAAGTAAAAATTTTGCGATTTTCTGGATTAGATTGACGGCCGAAAATTGAGGCAAGAAAAGGTGTCAGATCCTGGGCAGGAACAAATTTTTCAAGTGATCGATAAATTGAGAGTCTACTGCATTGGATCTGAAAATACATTAACAATTTTGATTACAGATAGACCAGTTGCGGGCTCTAGTAGACAACAGTCCTACACCCAGAAGATTTCTAGAAACTATCGTGAAGTTCAAGAACACAAAAAACCGATCAGTTAAATTTTCTGTTGAAAAGAGTATAATTATAAAAAATATTATATTATGGACAGTTTTTTAAGCTTCAATTTTTCGAGCATTAATTAAATAAAATAAATAAGGCAGATAAAACCCTTTGTTTTTACTTGAAACACCATCAAAACCAGATCAAAGTTGGCATTATATGGAAACAATTTAACAAACTAGAAGTAAACAGAATTTTGAGAATTGACCTAATTAATATAGCAATTTTTTTCTCCCCTGAAAAGTTTTAGGCTTTCTACCGTATTCTCTATAATAGAGCGGCACCCCTCTCATTCAAAACCATGTTCTTGGCATTGTATTTTTGACCTAAATTTGGTAACTGCTCTCAGCCGAGTTACCACTCATTTTTTTCCAGTGAGATGAGCTACAAAACAAGTAGTACTTACCTAATAGTGGTTACCAAAAAGTAAGTCAAAAATAAAATTCCAAAAATAAGATTTTGAATTAGGGGTGCCGCTCTATTAAATACGGCCGTCTCAAAAGCAGGGAATTTCTTAGACCATCATGTATAAGTAAATTTCCGACGCTACTGGAATATAAGACGCACTTTCCCCTAATAATTTTCAGAATTAATTTTCAAATTTTCATTTTGTTTCTTAAAATTTATCAAGCTTTGGTTAGATTTCAAAGTTTTTTTACACCAAAATAAGCAATAAACAGATGGTATTTTTCCCTTCTCTTTGTGCAAAGTGCAGCATTACAGCTTGAGTGGGTAGCTGTATTGTTTGCTAGCCTTCTCTTGCTCTTGCTCAAACAAACAGTCATTGAGTGGTGTGGCAAAAAGATTTGAGAGGTAGAGAGAAAATAAGAACGGGGAAATAAATATTGCTAAGTTGGACTAACATCCACACAACTTTCGTCCATTTTCTAAACTTTTTGATCAATTAAAGCGTTCATTTATTCATATATTTGGCTCCCGCTGCAATGAATTATGATCAAATGGATGAAGATGCAGAAACAAGTGTCTCATCGATAGTGCCTACAAAATTACTTGACAATGTAAACTTATTCTGTTCATAAATCACCTGTTATTTTTTATTTTTTTATTTCGAAAATTCTAGAAAACACCACATTTGGTGTTTTCGACGACAACCACCTCTATTTCAAATGTTTTATTTTCTTATCTGACAAGCACACCCCGCGAACTGAGAAATTGAATCAGCAAAACTGTTAATCCTATCTTGTAAAGCCTTGCCGATTGTAGCCGGAGGGATTTTTTGCATGAGTCAAAAAAGTTGAGAGTTTTGAGTAAAAGAAACATGCGAAAACGCCTTTCTCATCCAAAGGCCACCCATAAACCAGGAGCCGAACTACAGAGGTACTAGTTGAAATTCTTGTTCTGAATGAAATTACAAACCAAAAAAAAGTTGTCATCGGAAATCGAGTCTATATATAAAAAATAATTTTTTTTAAGACCAACCTCCCCCCCTACCCCTGTAAAAACATCTAACAAGGGAACATATGTTAGTGTCCATGCAATATGTGAAAACTCCATATACCATTTGATAGAGCCTCGAAAATGCTTATTGAACTTAGAGATCTTTTTCTGCGGGAAAGTCGATTTAAGGGTAGAAAAATATGTTTGAAAGTTGAGCATAATTTTTCTACATTAATATCACATAAGTGCTAATTGTGAGCTGTGTTTGTGCTTTTTTGAATTTTTTTTCGGACGAGACTTTTTTTTGCCCGCTTCTGGCCTTTTTCTGCCCGTTTTGCTTCTTTCTGCCCGCTTCTTTGAAAATGATCGAAAATAACCCCGATTTGTGATAATTTTTCATTCTGAGCTGCACTAGTATAGAAACTTTCCTAAGGAATCCGAATTTATTTACAGAATTTCGAAAAAGCTCTTGGCTGCTGAGATGAGACCATTTATTGCATGCAAGAGATTTTTTCGCCTAAATTCTGCAAAGTGGCCGAAGCTAGACAGCTAACAGCTTTTTAGAAATTCTGTAAACAAATTCGGATTCCTTAGGAAATTTTGTATACTAGTGCTGCTAAGAATAAAAAAAAATATCACAAATTGGGGTTAATTTTGATCATTTTCAAAAAGCGGGCAGAAGAAGCAAAAACGGGCAGAAAAAAGCCAGAAGCGGGCAGAAAAAAGATTTATCCTTTTTTCATTGAAATATATTTTAAGTGCGATTACACTAGGATAGCCAGGCAAAACTTCAACACTTTAATCAGCTAATAACTATATATAATATTCATATTTTCAAGACCAGACTAAACAGAATTCGTAACCACAAAACCGCAGTTTTTCTGTAGTACTGCCTAATGTAATACCATGGAGTACGGCTCCAACAAATATGCTTGTCAAAAAGGTACAGGAGGATTTGGCACGATAAGGAGATCCGGTAAGCCAAACATTCAAACTTAATGCTGAAATTTTTGCTTTCAGTGCCAAATATTACAAGCAGCAGACATTTGAGTGAAAGCAACGATGGAGTGATACCCTGGCACTCTTGTCCTCCGCTAAAAACAAAACTGCTACTCAAGCTGGCCATACTCCATTTGGAGGGTTTCGAGAGCAGGTCACCCAAGTCAAGAGCATGTAAGGCGATCTTGCAATTTTTAATTTTAATTGAATTTTATTCTTTGCAGGAAAATGAGAAAAAGAAAAACATCCAGCTCCTTATAATTGACCCTATCACCAGTAATTCATTTCTAAAGCTGTGGGGCCAGCCCAATCCTGAGGCTAAAATGACACATTGCATGGAAGACACAGACAGACTGTGGTTGAGCAAACTGTGGTAGAAGGTTTACAAATGATGAAGTGCTAAAGTGCAGAGCGTGTCTGCCCAAATTCCAGCGTTTTGATGAAAGCAGCGCTGCCAGGAATTGCATTCGAGGAAAAGAGGTGAGTGTTTGAACTGTTGACATAAACATTTTCAGCTGAATGAGCTAAAAAGTGTAAGCCCACAAAGAAAGAATATTTTCGGGTAACGCTGGCCATCAAAAGCTGGGCATATAGCTGGTTAAAAATTTTTTTTAAAATAAGATCAATATCTTTAAAGAAAATTCTAGGGAGTGGTGGTCAGGGAGAAGAGAGCTGTAAAAAATAACAAAAAAATCCAGTTTAGACTAGTGGAATTAACAGAAGGCAAGTAACTACTCTTATTAGAGGCCTGGACATGACCACACAAGAAAAATTGGATTCCAACAAATACATGAGCTGGGTGGGAGGACAGGTTTGCTTTATCTTAAGTTACAAATATTCACTGGATTATGATGTTTTTTGTTCAGGTAAGTCTGCAGTCACAATCACATACAGGAGGTTTCAACAAAACTCGTGATGTGGTCGGCCTATCATATTATGCCAAATTAATGTCTGAAAAGAGAGAGATGTAAGAAAAATTATCTAAGCGTATAAAATAAATAAGGAATGCTGTTAAAAATGATACGAAATAAATAAACAAAAAAATCTTACTACAGTCAAGTCTCGGTGTTCCTACACCCCCAAGGACAGGGCACCTTGATTTCCGTCTCAATTCATAAAGCCTTGATAAGGCGGTGCTGTTCATCTTTTGATATCATCTGGAGCGACATGCTGAAGAGCTGAGCTTTGCATTGAGCGACTAATCGGAGCCCATGGCCCCATCTGCAAAACACGTATTGGAAAGCAGATGATAAGGAGGTGAAAAAGCCGACCTTTAACTGAAATGACGAGGCGTAAAGAACAGGCCAACTGACTTGCTTCTCTTTTCCTTGCAGATCTAAGAGCATCTGGGCTCCTGTTAGAAAACATACTGTTACTAAAATTGCAGAGTGAACACGATGAGTGCTAATTTGCGACTTAACTGTATTTACTGCAGTACAGTTAATTTAATTAACTGTAGTAGAGTCATTTTTTTTCTTTTTAAAGAACCATGCTCACGCAAGTTGGTTTGGTGGTCCCGCGCCAATTTAAAAATTTTCCTAATCATTGAAATTCTGTCCGGACTTTAAACTTGGTTTTTAACACAACAAAGATTAGAATTTAATTTTAGGTTTAGTTTTGTTATAAACTCAATAAATGTAAATCCAACGGCTATGGAAAAATTTTGACATGGCAAGGGACCACCGAGAGCATGGTCGTTTAATGTATCACGGTTAATTTACTTTACTGTTATAGTTATACTTTACTGTCTATGCAGTAGTAGTAGAGTTAAATTTTCTTACCTATTGTAGTACAGTTAATACAGCAGAATATGTTGGCGTTTTTCAACTAGAATTTTGACGCTTTTTGCTTTGCCCACACCCAACAGCACTTCACTAAGTAACTAATCACCGGCTCGAATACAAAAATGAGTCTGGTCATATGAAAAATAAAATGTTGAACAATAATGAAAAAACTCAACCTAATTGTTAACCACACCTAAATTTCTATTGAACAGAACAAAAAGCGTGGGATTTCAATCTCTTAACAAAAAAAGGAGATTACGTCTGTTCAACTAACAAAAAGTTCTGTTTGTATGAAAATATTATTTAACGATAAAAGTATTCAACTATTGTTATTTAACAGATATTCGTTTTACTTAATATTTCTGGCGAGAAAATATCTAAACGATTAAGTGTTACGTTGGTTCAACATGAACATCTCCTTAATTGACACTTCCACAGTCGCTATTGTTACAACAACGGTAAAACTTTAAAATGTTTGAAAAAATGATGGACACAAAGTGTATTGAGACATAGGTGTTAAAAAACTAACACCCGAGTGTATGATAAGTTACAAACTAAAAAAATAGGCCCTATCCCTCAATGGGTACCGATTTTAAAGCTTGGTCTCCACTGTTTTTTTGTAATTTTTAAGGCTTATAAAAGCATACGTAGGCTAGCATATATTATGACAGTCTCAAACATGTTCCTGACAGTTTCGAAAAAAGTAACAAATGTTTAAATAAGTCGTAAAATACGCTGGTCTACCTCGCCTCAGCCTGTAAAACAACCGCGAAGCCAAGTTTGATAAGGGTGATACCGTATATTCTCGATTAGAAGGCCCTCTCTAATAGAAGGCCCCTCTCTAATAATAGGCCCCCTTGAGGACCTATATATCAGCCTAGAAAAGGAAATTCGCAAATCTGTTTTTCGCGTTTTCTTAGTTAGCACGAGCTCAACTGATTCCACTTTTAAAATTTTAGTTGAGCATTCAAAAATCTCAAAATCGAAATATTTTTTTTCCGACTTTTTTAGGGTTGAAAAATAGAAGGCCCGGCTTCTAATAGAGAATATACGGTAAGTCCAATGGCATCGTTTGTTAAACATCGTTAATTTATAATATTTTTGTCTTGTATGCAAAAAAGAAGACAAACATTTTTGCAAAAATAATCGATTTCGAAAAAAACGTGCCCTATATTACATACCGGTCCATTTTTTACAGTAGTTCCTCTTGTTCTTTTTTCGTGATTTTTAAGGACTAGGTTTAGGAAAGGGTTGACCAGAATGTGTCAAGAAGGACTCAAACATGAATCTGAAATAGTTTGAGTCCGTCCTAATTTACACTCGCCTACTACGTTCTCCTGAACTAAAACCTCAGCCTAAAAAATTACAAAAAAAAGAACAGGAGGGACCAAGCTTGAAAATCGTACCCATTGACCAAGCTTGAAATCGGTACCCATTGAGGGATAGGGCCAAAAAAGGTCTATAGAACTTATTTAATGATCAAATTTTTGAGTTTTTGGAGCATATAAATCTGTTCCTTAATAGTTAGACAGAATACTATATACCATATTTTAGTGATAGGGCGTCCCCTCGAGATTGAGAGCTATATCTCAGCTTAGAGAGAATATTTTTCGTTTTCAACTTCCACGAGCTCTATTTATGTTCTCTATTTTTCGGTTTTGGTTAGGCATCTAAAAACCCTGAGATCGACTTCAAAATGTACCGATTTTCAGGGCGTTGAAAATTAGGGCAGCCTGCTTCCCTATTGCAGGAAATATATCAAAAGACAATTCTAAAATGGCTTATTTAGGTTTATAATAATGCAGACAACATATTTGTTATAACCGCTTCACTAAACTTATTGGTTTGACAATGCTCAGAATCGGGAGCAAATGTGTGTTTGCCTATTTAGGCATAGTACTAAACATTATTCTCGCATATGTCACCTTTACTAAAAAGTTTGTGAAAATTTTAAACTTTAAAAAATAATACATGCAGCAGTCTCTTCAGACTATTTAAAAGGGTCTTAAATTCGGAATTTTTCTTATCTCTAAGAATTTTTTTTGTTGGAAAAAGAAGCTTGTAGAATTTGTTTGTTTGATGCCTCATTTTTATTTTTTTGTTCCATCATTTTTCGCTGGCTGCTAAAACTTGTAAAAAATTTTTTTGTTATAGAACTTTTTTTATAAATGAGTTTCTCTGCTTAAGCATCCCTCATCCTTTAATAAATTTTTGAAAAGGGAAACTCGCAATAATGTATCAAAAATTTTAGATCTCTGCATGGAAGTAGCAACCTGCTAATAGGCTTGAATGCCCTGTTCACAGCCGTCTACGAATGCAGTTTTATCACTGAGCTTTACTTGAGCGCCTCAAAATAGCTCCGATCCCCTGAAGATGTGTTTTGGCTGAATTTATTTCCCCTGTTCGCTGCCAATTGCACCACTGGCTTCATTCTTTTTGTAGGATTAGACCGCCTGATAAGTATAGCGATGCCTATGTGGCACGTAAGGGTCAGGATCAGCTGGTTTGTGATGTTGCGACTACCGTTTGCAGTAGTTATGCAATGTACATAGTGATCCTCACCTACACAAGCATATTTCCTGATAATGCAGAAAAGTGAGCTATTTTCGGCCTATTTCAATTTGGGAGTCTTTTGCATGGTCCTTTCTATTGTGGTTTTTATATTTTTCGGGTTTAGGCGGACTTGATATTAGTTCAAAATATATATTTGTTTCGGCCTAACACTTGCTGCGCAGCCTTGCCTAAAAAGTCACAAAATACTACGAAGGACTAAGGCAAGCCTTCCCCCCCATTGTGGAATAATGCCCGAATTCTTTCAACTCATTTTTAATTTTCAACATTTAGACCTTTTAAATGTCAACTTTTGGACATTTACATAGGAGACGCCAGATACAATATTATATAAACAACGCTGTTATCAACTTGTCAACATCGCCTGCTATATTTTGTGTGGGCGCTTATAAAACACAAGAAGATTGGAGGTAAGCATTTTTAAAGAACCATACTTGTTGATGCAAATGAGAATTTGACAAATTCAATGCGCGCGGGACACTTCTCTTTCGTCTCGCACTCTACTCTTTTGAGTCGCTTGAAATAGCTCCAAAGAGTATAGTGCGAGACGAAAGAGTAGTGTCCCGCACGCATTTAACTTGCCAAATTTTCATTTGCATCAACAAGTATGGTCTTTAAAAGTTTTTTTACTACTTATAAATTTTTTAATTTTCCTGCCCTAAAATCACCTCATATACGATTCTAAGCTCTTTTCTTGACTTTTTCTGACACGATCTCGAAATTCTTCTCTTAAAGATCATATTAAAAAATAGCCTAATATTTAGGGTTGGCGAGTCGAGTACTCGAAATCGAGTAATTTCGAGTATTATTCGAAATTTTTCGAGTTTCGAGTATCGAGTCGAGTCGAGTACTCGAAAATTCGAGTTTCGAATATCGAGTCGAGTCGAGTACTCGAAAATTTCGAGTTTCGAATACCGAGTCGAGTACTCGACTCGAAAATTTCGAGTTTCGAGCATCGAGTCAAGTACTCGAAAATTTTTGAGTTTGAAGTATAGAATTTAATAATTAAAAATGTGCTCGAGGACCAATTTTTTTCTTTTTTATGGCTTTATTATGCCTTACCAACTTCACATGATTAAATTTTTAACCTAAATTCGACAAAAATTCTACTCGAAATCGAGTAATTTCGAGTATTATTCGAAATTTTTCGAGTTTCGAGTATCGAGTCGAGTCGAGTACTCGAAAATTTCGAGTATCGAGTATCGAGTCGAGTCGAGTATCGAAAATTTCGAGTTTCGAATATCGAGTCGAGTCGAGTACTCGAAAATTTGAGTATTGATAAGATTTCGAGTCGAGTACTCGAAAATTTCGAGTACTCGACAACCTACTAATATTAGTTCTAACTAACATGCGCTGGCATAGCTCTTCACAGGTGGTGCAAAAGTTCTTCGCAACTTTTTTAGCTCATTTTTAGCCTTTTCAGCTCATTTTTAGCTTTTTTCAATTTGAATGTGAGATATGATTTGTTGCTAAAAATGAGCTAGAAAAGTCGGCGGATCTTTGGGACCACCCGTTACAGGTAAAATTTATGAGGGAAGCGGAGGGGGAAGTTTTCGCCACTAGTGCCCATTTGCTTGAACAAATCTATGCAGCTACAACTCAACGAACAAATATCAAATCTTTTAGTGACGAACCGTTTCTTCCGATCACTATCCATGATTATGCTATCGTAGATTTTGGATGGCTCTACTTTTCAATCGCTTCCTACCTTTTGCATTTTTCGGTTTTCGGAGCAAGTTCTTATTATAACACTTGCTAATGGGCATTGTAATGAACGCTGCGGATGCTAGCCATGCAATTATACTCTACAATTCAGGTAAAACAAATAAAATAAAAACATTTTTTTTTTAATTTTTTATTTCAGCAGTCAACACAAACGAGCTTTTCAAGATTTTTGCGGAAATAATTTTCTGCAGATGCTTTCATAATATCAAATATAATAAAATTTGAGTGCAAAAGTATCCCACATGAATGTGACCAGAACATCTACAGCCATTTTAGTGGAAAGAAAGAGCACCTCTAACAATATACATATAATAGTAAAAAAATCTTTCGCGTAATTAATTTTGTATATTTGTATGTAGGGGTTGTCAAAAAATCTGTTTTTCTGAGCCGCCGATAAATACTTTCCACCTTTTTCGCCATTAACTGCATCATATTCACCAAATTTTAAGAAACAATTTTTACACTATATATGTTTATAGACTAGCTTTTCAAAATTTTTTTCGAGGACGTATCCGTGTAGTAGTTGTTGGGCGATGGGGGTCAAGCAAGAATCAAGAATAAGAAACGCAAAATTTTCGAGAGACTACGTGTTGACATGTCCATTTAGTCCCTAAAGAGCCATCAGAAAAATGAAGTATCCCTACTAGGGTTGTCGAGTACTCGAAATTTCGAGTACTCGACTCGAAATTATCATACTCGAAATTTTCGAGTACTCGACTCGACTCGATATTCGAAACTCGAAATTTTCGAGTACTCGACTCGACTCGATACTCGATACTCGAAATTTTCGAGTACTCGACTCGACTCGATACTCGAAACTCGAAAAATTTCGAATAATACTCGAAATTACTCGATTTCGAGTAGAATTTTGTCGAATTTAGGTTAAAATTTAATCATGTGAAGTTGGTAAGCATAATAAAGCCATAAAAAAGAAAAAATTGGTCCTCGAGCACATTTTTAATTATTAAATTCTATACTTCAAACTCAAAATTTTCGAGTACTTGACTCGATGCTCGAAACTCGAAATTTTCGAGTCGAGTACTCGACTCGGTATTCGAAACTCGAAATTTCGAGTACTCGACTCGACTCGATATTCGAAACTCGAAATTTTCGAGTACTCGACTCGACTCGATACTCGAAACTCGAAAAATTTCGAATAATACTCGAAATTACTCGATTCGAGTACTCGACTCGCCAACCCTAATCCCTACTGAATTGAAATTTTGTATTGTCTCTCGTATAGACCAGAAACTTATGTTGAAAACAGGGAACGGTACCGTGGTGTGTTTATTTCAATGGGAATATTTTCCGTATTAAAAAAGCAATAACCAGAATAAGTTAAATTTCACATGAGAATTTTGAATTAATTTTTCTCACAATTGCGCATTTTCTATTTTTTCTTTTATATTTACACAAAAAGTTTTCGTCACGTACAGCGGAGAACTGAACGAAATTTAGTTAAATTTTATTAAAACTATTGGATTGTAGTTCGAAATATCGAGATGTCGAAAAAGTAAAAAACAAATAGAAAGTATTTTTATATATGTTTCATCCTTTATAAAAAAACACAAAAACAATAACCTTTTGGTAACTTTGGCTAAGTTGACACTCGTGGTCGAGTGGGTTTGCGTTAAGGTTGAAGACTGGTAATCGCGTGTTCGAATCCCATACACAGCAGTCAATTTTATGTGCAATGATGATAAAAAAAGAGCCAATTCATTGAGTCTATGATATTAACCTTCCTTAAAGCTGAGCACGTTTTTTCATTCTGTTTGTAATTAATTTTTAAGATTAGAATTAAATAATTCTGCAAGCTGTGGTGCTGGACGACATCACCCCAAAAGCTCTAACCCTGCAAAGATTATTTTTCTCTAAGCTAACTTTTTTCATCTAAGCCTAAGGCCTATGCTTAGTTAGCGCGCTACACATTGCCAAAAATAAAACTTAAAAAAATCAAGGGAACCAAAATAGTACGCTCAGAGAAAAATACTCTTTGGAGGGGGCGAGCACTTGGACATTTACAATTGAAAAATACCCAATACTTTGTTTCTAAGCCCGTCCCTATTTATTAAATCTATTTCTATTGTTAGTTAAGAATTGATTGATGTATGCTATTTTACAGAAGCAACCTGGACTTTCTCGAAGGCGCTTGATGGCCAAACTTCCAAACCTGACAAAGCAGAAGTCCCTCGCTACCGTTTCACACAAAAAGCCGGAGACCTGATATGGGTTGTCCGTGGATGCGTGCACTGGGTCTAACCTACTACTACTAGAGAAAAATACTCTTTGGAGAGGGGTTTGCACTTGGCTTTACGGTGCTGGACTTATCGGTCGACCAACTATGGAATGATTGTAATTAAATGAAATTTAAAACGCGACTAAAACTTCGTCGTAAAACCGTTTCGTCGTAAGCCATTTGTCGCAAGCCGTTCGTCGTAGGGGACATTTCGTCATAAGGGACGTTTTGTCGTAATTTTTTTTTGTGGCAGTAGACATTATTTTCTCCTAGACTAACAGTTAATAACTAGGTTTGGCTCTATTTAACAATGGGGGGGGGGTGTGCCTTGGTTCCCCCTGTTGTTTTTTTTTAAACTTTTTAGGCTTTAGGCTCAGGCAAGGGTAGGCAGCGTATGTTAGGATGGGCTCAAACATATCTTTCACTCGTGCTCAATTCCATTCTAACATAGGATGGCCTAAACTTTCCTCAGTTTAAGCTTAAAAAATCACAATAAAAAAAAGAGGCCCCCATTGTGGAATAGGACCGTAGTTTTTATAAGACGTAGCGGAGAGTAGTCGATTGGGTAGTGGAACGCCGAGGTACCTCCCATAATTGTTTACAGTCAACTATCGCTATAATATACGCTCTGGTGACCGTGTAGGTGTATATTATAGCGAGAGATACTATAGCGTGATATATTATAGTGCTGGCCAATCAAAAACCGCTCAGGTGTATATTATACCGAGATGTATACTATAGCGAGTGTATACTGTCAAGCGAGAGCTGACAGTATCCACCTACAGAATCCGAAATTTCGGATTAGCCGAAAGTAATAAAAATCATTTAAATTCTATTCAGAATTGTGTCCTAAATACGATTTGACAATGCTAAACAGCGACTTGACTTACAACTCAGCTCTGGAGTAGTTTCGTTTCCCGTGCGGTATCAGGTGTAGGGAGGTGGTAGTAGCAAGAAAATGGTTTCAGTGGGTTATACCAAGGCAGTGACGAGGTATCGTACTCAGGTGGAAGTGCTTAGGTATTGGTACTTGCGTGGCGGTGGCAGATTGTAGTTCCTAGTATGCTACCTTGAAGGTAGTGCTCAGTCGGCAGCACCAAATTGCACATCAGACTATTAAAAGCAAGTAATCGTCCACTTGAATCAATAATTCTTTTTACTTTTTCGAGTTACAAAACCTGTTTTCTGGACTGTTTCGGGCATGCTGAAGAGTTCATAGTAGTAAAATGGCATTAGTGAGTATTTTTTTAGTTTTGGTAAAATCAATATATTCTCAATACTCACCCTACAAAACCTTATTTCACTATCATCAAACCATCTACAGCACGAACGTGTTAGTCTAGAAAACAGGTTTTAAACCCTAACAAACGTAAAAAAAATTTCAAAATTAAAAAAAAAGGGCATTGAAAAAAAGTTCGTTAAATCAAGAGTTTCGTTAAATCGAGGTTCGCTAAATTGAGAGTTGACTGTAGTTTATATGTGCAGCTCAAGTGACTAAAACCCCGTGAAATTATTCACACATAAGCATAACGTTTTTCCCAATGCTAATAATTTTTGTGATTATTTTGACGAAACGGCTTGCGACGAAACGGTTTCACGACAAAATGTCGCGTACCCACTGAAAACTACCCAAAATCCTGAAATTACGAATTTAAAAGCAAAATTTATATACTTTCTTTTGCTTTATTTGCTTGTTTCACTCTCGAGTTTGCTTCTATAGTGAAAAAAAGCTTCGCCCGCGAGCAGACAACAAAAATATTTCTCTACATTCTCTTTGTTCCTACCAAAAAGGGAGTGAACTTTGTGTTTTACAGTACGTGTACGCAGAGCAAGTCAAAGTCAAGTCAAAGTCAAAGCCAAAGTCAAAGTCATGGGGTGTGACTCAAAAATCATCAAGGTCATCAATCAACAATATACTCATCACAGAATTCTAACGGAAACATTAATAGTGTCCAAAAGTTCGGAGCGGACTTTTATAGCTTAATTTTGAATATGAAAGATGCAATAAAAAATTCCAAATATACAGTTTTGTTGCCCTGAATCTCCTCTTTTAAATGGCATATTGCTTTTAGCTTGATTATTCTGGATAACTATTTGGGTCCAAACACTTGTCTGGTCATTTTGAGAAGGTTACCGCGTTTTCATCACTTTAACTGGTCAAATGTTTTATTGAATTGTGAGCGTCACGACAAAATTTATACACCATGTGTAGCGAAGCTCAAGAGCTACAAAACCCATATTACAGAATAATTTTTGAAAATCTGAGTATTGAGATATGGCCTTTTGGAAAAAATCAATTTCTTGAAAAATGACCAAAATTTGAAAAATTGGCAAAATGGTCATTTTTTGGTCATTTTTCAAGAAATTGATTTTTCCAAAGGCCATATCTCATACTCAATTTTCAAAAATAATTCTGTAATATGGGTTTTGTAGCTCTTGAGCTGCGCTACAACATGGTGATAAAATTTTGTCGTGACGCTCACAATTCAATAAAACATTTGACCAGTTAAAGTGATGAAAACGCGGGTAACCTTCTCAAAATGACCAGACAAGTGTTTGGACCCAAATAGTGAGTTATCCAGAATATCAAGCTAAAAGCAATATGCCATTTGAAAGAGGAGATTCAGGGCAACAAAACTGTATATTTGGAATTTTTTATTGCATAATTTTCATTTCAAAAATTAAGCTTAAAAGTCCGCTCCGAACTTTTGGACACCAGTTATTAGACACCAACGGACAGCAAATCAAATCATTTCATTCTGCCAACCAACAGAGCCTTCAAACAACATACCGATGAATCCCAATTCCTTCGCAAATTTGTCACACAAAGTTGTTTGTTCTTGGCCAGCTCGTATCCTCCGAGGCTTGATCATAAAGGCTCGGCTCAAGGCGCACAGCGTCGATCAGCTTTTCCTTTTCGACTTCTCATTTATCTGCTCCTTTTCATCAGTCGAATCGGCCATGATTTCTAAACATAGAAGAGATAAGCCCAATTTATAATAAAAGCGCCTTTACTGCAACGATGAATGTATGTAGCAACACAATGCACCAGATCAGTGAAGAAGAACAAAAATAAGACACGAAAAATTCCGAAAAATTTTGACTTTGACTTTCTGTTCAAACTTTTTTGAAACGCCAGTCAAAGTCAAGGTCAAAGGCAAAGTCGAAGTTGACTTGCAGGTTGACCTGCAAGTCAACTTTCTGTGCGTACACACAAAAAACTTTGACCTTGACTTTGACTTGCTCTGCGTACACGAGGTATTACTGAGCAATAAGGTTTTTTGAAATTCATTAAAAAACATAAGCAAATACTAATCGTGAACTTTACGCTCTTCTTCACATTTTTTCAACCAAAACATCTCTCAGATTTTCTATTCGATTTTATGTTCCCTTTGAAGCTTCAGGCAAATCAAGATCTACACTGATTGAAAAAGGCTAATATCGAGTAATATGTTTTTACCAGGGTTACCAGGGCCGGCCCATTAAACCCTATAAAAGTGGCGAAAATATTTTCGACGAGGTCAGTTTTCTTTTTTTGCAATTTTCTTGCAATTGCATAGGCTTATAAGTCTGTGGTGGGCCAGAAGTCAAGACTAGTGTTTTTCACAAGTGCTACTATATAATATTCTTTGTTGATCAATGACTTAAGGGTTTTTTCAAATTTGCCTTTAAACATTTTCAAATGACTTGGAAGTTTTTTTCAAACAATTATACAAATTCTCTGCTTATTTTATTTTGAAATTATTAAAGTTTCTTCTGATAAAAACAATACTTACAATCTCTCTCTCTCTATATGGTTTCCACGGAAACGCTAATTCATTAATATAAATATTTTTATTCGAAACAAAAGACTGACTATTCCAATTCGATCAAAATACTGCTTGAAAAAATTACCGTATTTTTTTTTGATAATTCCTTCGTGAGACTATTTTTCAACCATCGAAAATCAGTTTCCTCGAAAATTTACTGGCCGATCTCCATGCTTAACCGAAATCTTCAAAAAAAAATTGCCGTGGTAGCTAAGGCAATCCGACAAAAAGCTATCTTATGGTCTCTAATAATCGACCCTTGCTAATGAAAGACCGACGCGTCTGCCGTATTAAAAAAAAATACCCCACTAAAAAAGCTAGTGACGTAAACCACCCTCCATAACCACCATTTAAAAAAACAAACTTTTGCAAAATCCGAAATTAGTAATGCCAGTCTCTGAGCCCTATGTACCCAAGTCAAAAGTTTTTATATAATATTTTGCAGATCTGTTTCTCTCTCTCAAAAACAGAAAACAAAATAATAAATGCTATACAATGTTTCAAACTAACAGCTCATAAATATTAATTCCTATTTTTGACTGCAAGCTGCCTAGCCAAATATTTTACCACAATTATTATGTCCAACCTTACTACAATAGATTGCTCCCTTATTACTTCCACATCATCTTCAGGTCCTATAAAGCCTATTGTATACATAGTTTTGCAAGCCTAACACTACCATGCATGTCATTTCTGCTATGGCTATCTTTTTACTCCCCTTCAAGGCTCAAAAACACCCTTATGGACTAAACAAAGGCATGCTCATCTACCTTTTTGTCCATATAGTACTTCTTCTTCACTTTCCCTGCCATACAATTTCTACACACTTTTCGTGGGCTATGGCTACAGGAGTCAATTTATATTGTTTTGGTTAGGCATGTGGCCTCTGCATTATCGTATTGTGGCACCAGCTGCTACAATACAAATGTCATTGCACAGACTTATAAGTCTGTGGTGCAGAGCTAAAAGTCAGAACCAATGTTTTGCACAAAGGCGAAGCTATGCTACTACTTTCTTGGATTGGTCATTGTGCTTGGAACCCTCGCCTTGAGTATGTGGTTGATTGTAAGGAACATTCAGACAGTTGATTCAGAAAAGGTAAGTATTATAGACGAGTCAGCCCAGAAGCTGGCCGCTGAGCAAGGTAAAATATTTTTGGGATGTTTTAAGAGTGTTAAAAATTTCAGATACTGTCACTTGTCAAGAATTTGCGTGCACTCTTGACAACCACACAGCTCAGCACATGTTAGAACTTTTGTTTGGCCTGATAAATTTTGCATTTGGCGTAATTTTTCTTCTTTGCTAGTGGCACAGTAAGTAAATTTTAGTTGATCTTGTTTAGGGTAAATTGTGATGATTTACTTTGTGAGATATTCAGCTTTTGTGAATTCATAGAATAAGAAAGGCATCGCAAATAAATAAAAATATTCTAGAAAATATGTCAGTTATGCTTACAATTCATGCTCAAAATTAGCAGTGGTAGATATTGTGAATTTTTCTACAAAATTAAAAAAAAATTGGCTTTTTTAATTTACACGTATCACTTAGTTGAACTTGAGCCACCACACATTTTTATTATTTAAAGTACTCTTCTCTCTCTCTCTCCTCCGTTTCGCCTTGATGCACCAAGTCAGAAAGTCAAATTTGAAGTCAAACAAATTTGGTCAAATTTTGGACAGCTGTCAGCATGGAAAGTTATAAAATTTGAGCATCCATTTTTTAGTCAAAAAATTTTGAATTTTTAACAAAATAAGCCAGGTTAAACTTTTCGCCTTAGAAGACCAGGGAAAAATCACGTTCAGTACTCTATTTTTCAATTATCAATCTGCCAGAGGTAAAAGTTATTTGAATGCCGAAAGTAAAGATAAATATTTTTCTGAGTTGAGCAGTCGGTGCAGGATAGGATCCTATAAGAAAATAAACCCCTCAAAAATAAACCCGGAAGTGAAATGAGCTTTTTAATTGATCAAAAATTTTTGATTATCAATTTTTTTCAAATTAAAGGGTGAAACAAAAATTTTAGAAAAATGTTATCATCAAGAATACTCTTATTCTAAGTGTCATCATGAATTGGGCTCCAGTGCTAATCGGTTTTTTAAATGATATTGTGAGTGCTTAACACTTTTACATATTCTAATTTACATTGTTTATTCAAATTTTAGGACAACGAGATCCAGCATAATACATCAATGACCTACTTTTATTTAGATGCTTTATCTTGCGCCATTTCTTATTTGAAAACACTATGGATACAGTCCACGGTTACGATTGATTTAAAGAAAACATAAATAATATATAGCCGTTTTATGTTATTTTTCAAAAGAAAATACATATTTAATATTTATTGATTTCATTCATTTCTAAGATTAATATGAATACAGATACTTTTTTAAGAATTCTTTGTCAATCCAGACTGTCGTCCTAAATTAAATTTTTTTAAAGTGTGAACATTAATCGAAAAATTCATTTTTTACTCCCCGTTTCACTTTATCAAAAGCCAATGGTCTTTTTGTTTTGCACCCCCTTTGGTTCATTTTTAAAGGGTGGGTTATTATTGGACGTTGGGCTTTTATTTTTAACAAAAATTTTTGTTCGAATACTTTTGTATTTTCAGAGGAAAACCTTTTTTGTCAAATAACTTGCTTTGTCTTGCGATTCCCTTTTGGTAATGGATTGTTGTTCAGACTCTGAAGAAAAAAATTTGTGGATTAAGTCGAAGCTGAAAATAAGCGCCTGTTGGTCACATAATCTTCGAGCGTGCGATAACTTTTAAAAAAGTATGTTCAGTTGGGCCTAGCCGTTTCAAATTTCTTTCCTAATTATTGAACTTCAGTACTTAATTTTAAATTAGATTTTTAAACGAGTAGTAGAGTCAATAAACCAAAACACATGAAAAATTCTATTTTTGGGTTTTGCTTGGCTGGACTGGGTAATTCGGTGTCCTCCCAAAACACGCCAAAATGATGTTTCTGTGTGTTTAAGCACTTTGAACTTGTAAAAAAGTCTTTACAGACTGTGGTATGCATATTACATACTTTTTGGGTGTTTCGGAATGACACTAAACGAACCCAGTTGACTCAGATTGTTAGACAAAAAAACGGAAGGCCATGAACACTATACACTACAGCACTACAGCTATCGACTTAGCTATCGGCTTATCGAGCAACGGATAAATGAAAGAAATTTTCCAATCTTTTAAAAAAAACGTCGTTTACTATTTTTTTTATATTCACAGTTAACTGTACAAACTCCAATAGTAGCCCACACCCTCTAATTGTAACCTCTCCTCTAATAGTAGCCCTCCCCCAGGAGTGCGGCTGAAAAATACTAGGCCCCCTGTAAATTGGCCTATTTAGGCCGATTTTGCTTCCTTTCAATAGTAGCCCACCTAGCCTCTAAAGAGGGTGGTTGAAAATTAGTATCTCCGGGGCTACTATTAGAGTAAATACGGTAGTTAACTGTACAGCCACAGTTAACTGTACAGTCACAGTTTACTCTACAGTTACAAGGTAACTGTCTAGCCGGCAACCACTTCGGCTCATTTTTTAACTTACATATTTTCGGTAAGTTATACGGGCACTGGTAAATGTAACCAATAAGTCAGCGTGGTAAGTTGGCGTCTCCGACCCTCTACTAATCCGTTACCTATTTTTCAATAACGTGTTTCAACGTGTTTGTGGCACTGTGTCTTTGTGTAACTCTTTGACTTCTCTCAGGCAAGTTACCACCCACTTTGCAACCGTCTCACATAATGATTTACATTTTGAGTCGTAACATGTCTGAGGGAAATCTTCAAAAAGTGACACAGAAACATAATGCCCCAAATACCTTCATGAAAAAGAGGTGGTATATAATGCTGATCAGAAATTTTCATGAGGGTTGGTCCGTGGTCTAGAAACTTTTGTATTTATTGTTTTTGTTTATTACTGCGCATTTTGTGGATTATTTGGTCAAGCTACAGGCAAAAAGGTAGAACGCCGTTAAACATTTCTCCTCAAGTAATTCTCTAGTAAATGTCTATTTCGGTTGCATGATGTTGAATACTTTTGTCCGGATTCTACAGACGCATTTCAGCAATAATTGTTCTATCGTATGAAAATAAATTAGGCAAATTAAAAAAACCTGTGTTATGTGTCATCGAGACAACCTGCTTCTTTGAACGAAAAAAGTTTCTATAAGACTTAACCACAGAAATTGTAATCAATGGATTTATGACCGGAATCCAATGCATCGGCGCAGTCAAAAAAGCGCTGAAATAGGATAAAGAATAGGAAGAATCAGCTAGCATAGTTGAGGTGAATATGCAGATCAAGCTTAGAGATAATTCTGCGATAGGCAAAACTGTCTAAATACAAAAAAAATTATTAATAAAACTTTTAAATATCAAATAAAAATACTTGAAAAAGCAAAATAAAAGTAAGTTGTTTGTTGACTTCAGCCATTTTTTTGCTTCCAGTCTCATGAATGCTGGCATTGCTAACAAATCGTTTAATTTTTATTGCGCAAGTGATAATTATGGAATATGAAAGCATCTCTAGCATCACAATATAACCGCATGTTATCGCCCATTTGAAAGAATCCTAAATTTATGCTTTATTATTTAATAAACTATAGTTGAGGCTCGATTTTTTTTTCAGTCTCAAAACATTTGATTTTTGCGAGAGGCGTGACATTTTTCGTCTTTTTTATGTATTTTCGAGCCTCTGCCAGATTTGTTTTGACAATCAGGACTGAAGTTGTCAAATCGCCATAAGGTGAGCAATTAACCGGCCGATTGGCCGAACCAGCCGATTTCCAGAGATCAATTGTATAATCGTCCAAGTGTAATGTGAGTTGTAACCTACAGCCAAATCTGGGCCAGCCACCCACCCAAATCTGACTTTTCACAGTTTACGAGAGTGGACTGTATAAGAAAAATTTTTTAACTCACAGCTTTAGCCAGCAAACTTATACTGCGTGGACTGGAATCTTCTTCAAAATTCAGATAGTCAAACAAAGCAGATGCATTTATCTGATGCATCTTTTTCTCATCCGGGTAAGTTGACCAAATAAGACAAGCAATATAGACGGATAGTAAAGTAGCACATACTAGTAACATGCTCAAATACATCAGAGCAGAAATCATTTGGCGTCTAAAAAAACTCAAATAATTGTACGGTATACTCTAGATTCAACATACACCCTCGATTTAACATACAGCTGGGTCGGTCCCAGGGTGTACAGTCGAACCACTATATAACATAATTCAAGGACCGCCAAAAATTTATGTTATATAGAGGTTATGTTATATAAAGTAGCCATGCCGAAAATAAAATCAACAATCGAAAACAATAGATTCGAAAGAAAATGGTAATTTTTGATTCCTCACCACCTCAATGTAAACAAATTTCTTATATAGACTGAATAAATCTGATTTTTAAAGAAATTAACTGATTTTTTGAGAAACTTTATAAATTTATGTTATATAGAAAGGCATTTATTAGGCAAGAGCCAGAAAAAAATGTATGTTATAGGGAGTTTTATGTTATATAGAGGTAGAAGTTATGTTATATAGAGGTTCACTTTGGCTTTATTTCAATCAGACCAACCAAACTGATTTCTGAGTTATGTTATATAAAGTTTTATGTTATATAGAGTTATGTTATAGACAGGTTCGACTGTATTTTAAATCGAGAGTTGACTGTATCATTATAAGGGTTAAAATCTAGATATGTGTAATTATACTATTTAAATTTGTCTTCTCAGTTTGGCTGAAAAATCAGCCTAAAAACAGACGAGCAGAGCTCGACAACCGCCACATAAGGCCGCTATACCACTGAGCTAACAAGGCCACTCATTTAAATGTCGTTTTTTTAATGTACCAACAATACATAACTCAAAAGTGTTTTTGGCATAAAAAAGTGTCACGCGCGCATTTGAATTTTCTGGCAGGAGTACGCTATACGGCCTAGTTCAAAAAACGCCCTAAATCGTGTTATTTCGATGTTTCAGCATCTGGAACGAGCATAAAAACGCTTTTTCGATTTCAGGGGCCAGAATGGGTCTTAGAAATTGAAATCATTTTTGTCGCTAACACCATCGTGTTTTTCAGAATGTCAGCTATCGTTAAAAAAAAAAGAACGTCAAAGAAGAGGAGCATCATTCAAGAGGAGCATCTGTCTATTTTCGTAAATGAAGTCATAGTCACATTTAAACAGTCAAGTCAAAATGGGAGCACTTGGATAAAGAACGAACTTGAAAAACTGCTTTTATACCAAGAGTGCACTGTAAAATTTTGGCGAATGCTGCGATTTGCGGGATTCGGGATTCCTAAATCGTGATTCCCGTGGGATTCCCGTCCAATCCCCAAGCCTAGTATTTGGCATGTGAGTGAGAAACCCTTTTCGACTTCGGAAATAAAAATAAAGTTTCACGCAAAAACGGCATTGGTATCTACACAAAAACTATTTGTTGGCACAGGTTTGATTCCGATCTCTCTCCAATTTCAGTTTTTTTTATTAAACCCTATGAAAAACATTATAAAGGAGCTGATAGGCTGCCAATTTCCCTTGTTCTTAATGTTATCAACAAGTATGGTTCTTCAATGGCTCGTTCAGAAACTCGGAGTTGAAGTTGGCGTTGGAGTTGGAGTATTTGGCATCGTGAACACTCTACACGGGCGACACACTTTACTCCAACTCCGACGCCAAATCCAACGTGTTCACGAAGTCGGAGTTGGAGTATCTCTGATTAGTGAAGGCCTTTTAGGCCGGAAATCGGTACATTTCGCCCGTCTATTAGTGGCGGCAGCCTTGCAACTATGAGTCTGAACAATCAGAAAGCTTGAAAAAAAAAAAAATTTTGAATAAAAACGTGCTCACCAATCAGAGATACACCAACTCCAACTCCGACTTCGTGAACACGTTGGACTTGGAGTATTGTGCATCATGAACACCCCTTACTCCAACTCCGACTCCAACTTCAACTCCGGGTTTCTGAACGAGCGACAAAACGATAACAACGTCATTTGCAAAACTGTTTTGAGATTGGTATATTTGGTATACTCATTGTTTTTTGTCTTATTTGTCATCCTTTTCAGATGCTTCTAACCGCAATACGTACCTTTCACCGAAAGATTTTTCTCGACGCTACTAGCGAACACCAAACCCATATTCCACCCGCCTTAAATTTCAATTTTTTTTCATTATTCCAACAAAGATGAAGCCAAAAATACAATTTTGGTGTTTTGCAGATGTCTGAAGACTAAACTCTATACAGTCAAACCTCTCTACTATGGCACCCCAAAAGTTCGTTCCGCCTTGGGTCCGACACTTTTTTTACCTCGATTTTTGAAGGCTTTTGCCATTTCTGTTTTGACAGTCTGGTCTCAAATATCGTAAGGATTCCGATTTTGCCGATCGTTTTTCAGAATTATGAAGAAAATTATTCTAAAAAGCAAAAACTCAGTTTAAAAACAGAAATTTTTGAATTTTCCTTTTTTAAACTGATTTTTGCTTTTTTAGAAGAATTTTTTTTTATAATTCTGAAAAACTATCGGCAAAATCGGAATCCTTACGATATTTGGGACCAGACTGTCAAAACAGAATGGATAAAAGACTTTGAAAATTCGGTTAAAAAAAGTGTCGGACCCAAGGCGGGAACGAACTTTTGGGGTGCCATAGTAGAGAGGTTGACTGTAATAATTGAAGATAGTTGGTAAATTATTTCTTTAAAACAGTAGGTGATATCATTGCAACTTTTTAAGTTTTTGCATGAAAGCCACAGAAAGCCCAAGGCATATTTTGGAAGGGATGTGAGCATACATGGAGACAAAAATACATGAAATACTTTCTCAGTGAAAAAGGAAATATAAAAAAAATCTGACCTGCACAGAACCATATAGCGGTAAACGAAGGGCACACAATTTGATATGATAGCAAAGTAGAAGCAAAAAAACCATAGTGCCATTCCATTAGAGCTGTAAGGAAATGCTAGCCAACCAAGAAAGCCATTTGACAGCATAATGTTATATCCATCATAAATCACATAAATCTATGAACAAATTTAAAGTTGTTTTGATTATGGATATTTAACACGAGAAAGGCGGGTCGATTTCAGCGCAGAATTTTATGCTGAACATCATGGTGCGGGTCAGCGATGGGACAGAAGTGAATCGGAAGTGGGACGGAAGTAAATTTCAATTCATTTATTTGTCTATGAAATTTATACTTTTATTCACTAAACTACAGTTTAATCGATTCACACAGATCTCAGCTTTTGTTTGACATTTGTTGCACATTTGACCTAATATTTCAGTATTTTACAGGCTATGTGCAGCATGTCTGTCCTTAAACGAAAGCTGAAATCTGGGTGAATCGACTAAGCCATAGCCTAGTGAATAAAAGTATAAATTTCATGTACAAAAAACGAATTGAAATTTACTTTCGTCCTATTTCCGATTCTCTTCCGTCCCATCCCTGGTGCAGGTTTTTTTCGATTCAATCATTGATGAAGAAGGCAGTGGCGTATGCAGGAATTTCTGACGGAGGGGGCACCAGGCCATTTTTAGGCCATTTTAACTTCACCGTTTTGAAAAAAATCTGACTGGGAGAGGGGAACTGATAAGAAAAAAATCTGATGGGGTGGGCACGTTATTGTCTTGAGCGGAATTCTAACTTTTACAGTGTCTTTGGTTCTAGAAGCAAATCGACTATGCTGAACACGAATCCGGTGTCAGAATTCAGGCTTTCACTAGCAGGAAAAAATTTGTGGGTCTTCGGACTCTTTTTCGGGGTTATTTCTTTTTCACCTACTTCGTAAATGATTGAAGCGAAAAAAACCAGCACCATCGTGTTCAGCATAAAATTCTGCGCTAAAATGAACACTTCTCACAAGCCTCCTTTCTCGTGTTAAAAAAGCTACCGGTTGAACAGCAGCTATTACAAACAAAGACAAGAAGTCAATTAGACAAGCTTGTCTCAAAATTTTGCTATAAAGTTCCAGCTCTTTAGAACTCCTCTTTTTAATCAGCCATAACAGAAGACTGTTTAAAAAAATGCCGAGCACCACCACTATCCAGCAATTAATTTTGTGAACAGCTGCAACTGGAATTTTCCAATTTTATCAGGAAAAATAGTATTTCAACAAGGATTTTAACATGTTAATTTTTTTTTTTTCAGGACAGAAAAAAGAACGTGAAAGAATTTTTTCAAAACAAAATTCAGTCATCATTAAAGTACAACTCCTCCTAACTCCCTCCTGAAAATGTTGCGCATGTGCATCACAAACCTAGGCCCATCAAGCACGACAGAAAATTAAAGGTCATCTTAAAGGGCCATTGCGTCTCTGACAACGGCTGTCCCCCGCCAATTCAAATTTTTTTCTCTATCGTTGGATTTACGTACAAATTTTTCAACTTGGTTTCTAACAAAACTATACCTAGAAATAAATTCTAGGCCTTGTTTTGTTAGAAACCAAGTTGAAAAATCCGTACAGAAGTGGAATGATTAGGCAAAAAAAATTGAATTGGCGGGGGACAATTCAAAACAGGTGGCAATGGCCCTTTAATTAGTTTTTCTTTAAAAAATTGTTATTTAGAAATTTTTTCAAATCATTGCCTAATTGTCAAATCAGTCAAATCATAATTGCTAAAGGTTAAAGGTTAAATTTTAGCTGTTCAAAGTGTGGTAAAGTAAGAGACTCCTTCGGGCGCAGGGCCTTTTTGGGGTCGCAGAGGGCTTGAGAGTTAGAGATACTCGCACCTTAAACGTGATTTCAAGCAGCACTTTTGATCAAAAATGCATTCAGAATTTGCTTTTGCCAAGTTCTAATAAGAAAAAGAAGAAACAAATGAAAAAAATAGGCAATTGAGATACCTTCCACTATCCTTCACCTCAGTCCCTAAGGTTAAAAATCAACTTTTCGGTCAGAATTTTTTGTCGAAAAATAGTCGGCCGCGCCCTAAAAACACGTTTTGTACAAGTTAAAAATGCTTAAATATTAAAAAAAATCAATCCAGATGGATTCAGGAGGACAGCGAATAAGGGAGTCTGTCCGAAAATAGGCAAAAATACACCCTTTTCTTTTTTATTGACAGTTGTTTGATAAGCTCAAAAATTTACCTGATATCATTTCGATACATTGGAAATAATATTATTTTATTAAAAACGTAATTTTTTTAAACTGAGTTTTTGCTTTTTTAGAAGAATTTTTTTTATAATTCTGAAAAACTATCGGCAAAATCGGAATCCTTACGATATTTGGGACCAGACTGTCAAAACAGAATGGATAAAAGACTTTGAAAATTCGGTTAAAAAAGTGTCGGACCCAAGGCGGGAACGAACTTTTGGGGGTGCCATAGTAGAGAGGTTTGACTGTAATAATTGAAGATAGTTGGTAAATTATTTCTTTAAAACAGTAGGTGATATCATTGCAACTTTTTAGTTTGCATGAAAGCCACAGAAAGCCCAAGGCATATTTTGGAAGGGATGTGAGCATACATGGAGACAAAAATACATGAAATACTTTCTCAGTGAAAAAGGAAATATAAAAAAAATCTGACCTGCACAGAACCATATAGCGGTAAACGAAGGGCACACAATTTGATATGATAGCAAAGTAGAAGCAAAAAAACCATAGTGCCATTCCATTAGAGCTGTAAGGAAATGCTAGCCAACCAAGAAAGCCATTTGACAGCATAATGTTATATCCATCATAAATCACATAAATCTATGAACAAATTTAAAGTTGTTTGATTATGGATATTTAACACGAGAAAGGCGGGTCGATTTCAGCGCAGAATTTTATGCTGAACATCATGGTGCGGGTCAGCGATGGGACAGAAGTGAATCGGAAGTGGGACGGAAGTAAATTTCAATTCATTTATTTGTCTATGAAATTTATACTTTTATTCACTAAACTACAGTTTAATCGATTCACACAGATCTCAGCTTTTGTTTGACATTTGTTGCACATTTGACCTAATATTTCAGTATTTTTACAGGCTATGTGCAGCATGTCTGTCCTTAAACGAAAGCTGAAATCTGGGTGAATCGACTAAGCCATAGCCTAGTGAATAAAAGTATAATTTCATGTACAAAAAACGAATTGAAATTTACTTTCGTCCTATTTCCGATTCTCTTCCGTCCCATCCCTGGTGCAGGTTTTTTTCGATTCAATCATTGATGAAGAAGGCAGTGGCGTATGCAGGAATTTCTGACGGAGGGGGCACCAGGCCATTTTTAGGCCATTTTAACTTCACCGTTTTGAAAAAAATCTGACTGGGGGAGGGGAACTGATAAGAAAAAAATCTGATGGGGTGGGCACGTTATTGTCTTGAGCGGAATTCTAACTTTTACAGTGTCTTTGGTTCTAGAAGCAAATCGACTATGCTGAACACGAATCCGGTGTCAGAATTCAGGCTTTCACTAGCAGGAAAAAAATTTGTGGGTCTTCGGACTCTTTTTCGGGGGTTATTTCTTTTTCACCTACTTCGTAAATGATTGAAGCGAAAAAACCAGCACCATCGTGTTCAGCATAAAATTCTGCGCTAAAATGAACACTTCTCACAAGCCTCCTTTCTCGTGTTAAAAAAGCTACCGGTTGAACAGCAGCTATTACAAACAAAGACAAGAAGTCAATTAGACAAGCTTGTCTCAAAATTTTGCTATAAAGTTCCAGCTCTTTAGAACTCCTCTTTTTAATCAGCCATAACAGAAGACTGTTTAAAAAATGCCGAGCACCACCACTATCCAGCAATTAATTTTGTGAACAGCTGCAACTGGAATTTTCCAATTTTATCAGGAAAAATAGTATTTCAACAAGGATTTTAACATGTTAATTTTTTTTATTTTTCAGGACAGAAAAAAGAACGTGAAAGAATTTTTTCAAAACAAAATTCAGTCATCATTAAAGTACAACTCCCTCCTAACTCCCTCCTGAAAATGTTGCGCATGTGCATCACAAACCTAGGCCCATCAAGCACGACAGAAAATTAAAGGTCATCTTAAAGGGCCATTGCCGTCTCTGACAACGGCTGTCCCCCGCCAATTCAAATTTTTTTCTCTATCGTTGGATTTACGTACAAATTTTTCAACTTGGTTTCTAACAAAACTATACCTAGAAATAAATTCTAGGCCTTGTTTTGTTAGAAACCAAGTTGAAAAATCCGTACAGAAGTGGAATGATTAGGCAAAAAAAAATTGAATTGGCGGGGGACAATTCAAAACAGGTGGCAATGGCCCTTTAATTAGTTTTTCTTTAAAAAATTGTTATTTAGAAATTTTTTCAAATCATTGCCTAATTGTCAAATCAGTCAAATCATAATTGCTAAAGGTTAAAGGTTAAATTTTAGCTGTTCAAAGTGTGGTAAAGTAAGAGACTCCTTCGGGCGCAGGGCCTTTTTGGGGTCGCAGAGGGCTTGAGAGTTAGAGATACTCGCACCTTAAACGTGATTTCAAGCAGCACTTTTGATCAAAAATGCATTCAGAATTTGCTTTTGCCAAGTTCTAATAAGAAAGAAGAAACAATGAAAAAATAGGCAATTGAGATACCTTCCACTATCCTTCACCTCAGTCCCCTAAGGTTAAAAATCAACTTTTCGGTCAGAAATTTTTTGTCGAAAAATAGTCGGCCGCGCCCTAAAAACACGTTTTGTACAAGTTAAAAATGCTTAAATATTAAAAAAAATCAATCCAGATGGATTCAGGAGGACAGCGAATAAGGAGTCTGTCCGAAAATAGGCAAAAATACACCCTTTTCTTTTTTATTGACAGTTGTTTGATAAGCTCAAAAATTTACCTGATATCATTTCGATACATTGGAAATAATATTATTTTATTAAAAACGTAATTTTTTTCTAAAAACTAAATTTTTAGACTTAGACTTTGTAAAACACAAAACTGATTTTCAATAAATATACTGAAAGTTCCACATGACATACACTTGAAGATATTCTCTTGAGACTTAATTTATGGATTTGCTACAGCAAACATCAAGTGAAACACACATTAAAACATTAAAAGTTTAGTTATTAGTCAATTAAAGACAGGTGTTAGTCAATAACAAACAGTGTGCAGATTATTTAAAAAGATTATAATAATTGAAAGTTGAAAAAGAGTTGAGCCCTGCATAAATATTAATAAAGAATTATGTTTGGCTAGAAGCTACTTCAGATTAGAATATAAATTTTCACTATACAATTAACATTTAATAAATGTATTGGGTTGCTCACAAAGTTGACACACTGAAGAATCGATAAAAAACCCTCCTTTGAATGACTTGATGATCATCTTCTTCGGCTTGCCAGACCCACTTCCAATAGAAATCCGAAATTAGAAGTTGTTCGCGATATATTAGTGAAAACTTTGAAACAAAATTTTTTTTAGTGCACGATAAGCCTGTGCAGTCGATTGACATGAACTCACATTTTTCCAAAACCATCCACTAATAAAGGATTCGTTATATCGAGATTTTTTTATTCAAATTGCAAAATGATTCAGATGGAAAAGGAGAACTTGAAAAGACGACAGAAAAACTTTCTACTGACTTGGAGCAAGTTGGAAAGCAATGCCGAAACCAATGGCTGGAGTCTGGACTGGACCTTTCCCCATTCATCCATAGCAGGATAGAGATTCAGCTTGAGACCTGTCTTTACTTTTATTTGAACACTATGGCGGGCAATACTTGAAACCCAGCTGGAGATTTTGTTTTTTTGTCGGCAAAACGGGAGCGCAAACTGGAGTCGAGGATCCGTACCAGACGGAGAGGATGCCACTGTGCATCATCGGCAGGCAATTCGGAGAGACTTTGCGCGCTCGACCTAATGGTATCTGGAACTATAATAGGTGGTCCATTATAGAACATTCTGTTATCTGTACAGTAGGCATATGGAACCTCGAAATTATCGATAAGTACAATACGGTTCCTAAACCACCAGGATAGGCCAGAACTACCAGAATGAGGAACGAACTACCCGGATAACCCCGAACCACTAGGAAAGTACCCGAGAATGAGGGTGGGCGGTAAGTTTGTAGACAGGAGAAGGAGGTGTAGTTACTCAGGCAAGGATAATCAACGGGGGGGGGGGGGGGGGAATGGTTGGTTTGATGGATTAACACATATCTATTAATAAAATTTCAAAATACGATACAGGCGGGTAGGGCGCCGATAGGCGCCTATGGACCCTAGTAACTAAAAAATCCGAGCCTTCTAGGACTACTTTGAACACGAAGTGTTTGCTAATACCCTAGCTTATACCCTATACTTCTATTTTTATTTCTTTTTCTATTAGCTCGTTTCATAGTGATGAAAAAATTAATAATTCACCAATTATGCTGTGTTTTAATTTAATTTTGAAAATAAAAATGAAACTGAGTAAGCATTGAACAGATGCAAATAAGTAAGAATTTTTTGGGAATTCTTGTCAAAAGCTATGTACTACACTCACTCTAAGTCTTAGATATTTTTTTAGCATTTTAAATTTTTTGTAAAGCAAATAATATTAACTCAATAACAATAACACTAAAATTAGTTTCTAGAGTAGACAAACTTTTATTCAATTTCTTATATGATAGCTGACTAAGCAGCCAACACTTTTTTTTGCTTTTTATTTATTAGTTAGTGTGAAATGTCTCTGTATGTATATTTTTTTAAACCGTCAGAATTTCAACTCTACTACAACTGCAGTGCCTATGAAGTGGATAGTATTCCGATAGAAAAAGGGCTCATCCTTATCTTGGAATATTTTCAATTTTTGTTGGAGCTACTTTTCAGGCAAATTTTGTAAAGTTGAAAATTTTTTAAAAAATTTGTTATATATACTTTTTTTCCGTTGAGTTACAGAGTTCCTGCTGGGCCGAAAACCGGTTTAAACCTCGTTGACCTCGATTTGACCACATTTACGTATAGAAAAGATGGAAAAACGATTGGAAAGCAATTCCAACCAAAAAATTTTTACTTAAAATTTACTTTTTGATTGTTCTGGAGAGTACTCAGATACCTTATTTAACGGTTTTCACTATGGTCGCTGAATAGTTAACTTTTTCTAAAGTATTCTCTGATTTTTTTCACGAAAAATGCACTTTTTAAGCTCTTTTATATGTGACTCTGCGCGCATATTCTCGAAAATATTCTCCAAAAGATTCTGTTTGTTAAAGTTAGCAACCCTAGTTTTCACACTGTTTTAGTCAATGGAGCTGGGCAAAAAGAGTCTCCATACGCCTTTTTTTTATCATGAGTGCTGCTCGGAGTCATGTCTAAGGTAAGTTCTAACTCTCAAGCCACCTGCGCCCCTGAAAAGTTCCTGCTCCCGGAGTGGCCTGGAGGTGATTTTTAGGCTTAGGCTCGGCTCTTAGGCTTTGGCTCAGGCTTTGAGCCTCAGGCTCAGTGACAAACTGTACTTATTTTAGCCTTTTTTATAAGGATAATTCTGGGTACCTTTAAAATTTATTATGGGGGGAGGAGGTATACCGAAATCTCTGTTTCCAATTTAAAAAACCGCTTAAAAAGTGGTCTGCGCTCCGAAATGATCTAATTTTAGCCACGGAGAATTCTTTTCACGGAAGAATTTTTTTCACGGTTTTAGAGCTATAAAATCCGCACCTGAAATTGTCGCCTAGGGCTGTTTCCTAACAAGAATCATTTTTATTTTAGCTTTTTTACCTGCCGTGTATTTTCGCAATGTGTAAGAGTCATTTAGAAGGGAACATTGTTATAAACTTATGATATACTCGAGCATCATTGATGTGCTAGGACTATCCATGACGGCAATTTGCTCTGGTTACTTTTGTATATTGGGAATGGTATATTGCTCGGCACCAACCTTAGTTTACTGGACAACGTTGACAGGCTTAGGTTTTATCTTATTTTAATGTAGTTTAAATTTTAATTTGAATTCAGGTCTACAATATATAGAGTCCTATGTCACGGTTTTTTTGGCTATAAACCGTTGTCTAATGCTCTATAAATCTAAATTGGCAGATTTTATATTTGGAGGGAAAAGAATTTTAGTGTGGATTTTGTTACCGATAGCGATTTCTGGAACAACCTTATGGCTAGCTCCGCCACTAATATACAATTCCATAAACGCTGGAATGTTTCTTAATCCTCATGTGCAGTATTTGCCTGACCAAGATTATGTAGGTAAATTTGTGTTTTAACCTACGGCCATAACTGCACAACCGCTATCAAAGTTCCGGCGGCCCGCCAGGAAAAAGCTGTCAGAACAAAGCGAAAAGCCAGCCGAAAAAAGGATTTCTCCGATACCTGGCGCCATGAAGTGACAGCTGGTAACCAGTGACGTATAAATCTGCAGCGCTGTCTCTCGCTCTGGCTCTGCTCTGGCTCCGAGCAGGAGCCAGAGAAAATTTTTTTAAATAAACAGCTCGGAGCCATATTCAGAGAAAATTCAAATCCGGAGCGAAAAATCGCAAAAATATATCACTGCTGGCAACGAGTTTTGACATTTCGATTGCCAGTCTGTCAGTCTGCCAGTTTTCTGTTAACTGGCAATCAAAATTGTCAAACTGCCAAAACGACATCATATGGCATATAGGGTTTCCCGATATCGCTCGATCACTACCATATGTTCTCTTCGTAGTTTTTTTTTTAATTTTTGTTTTTTTTTTCAGTATAATATTCCAGTTTGTCTACACAAGCTATCTTATGGGCATTCTCACTAGTTTTTATTTACATTACTTTTGGAGTTCTGTTTTACTTTAAACTAAAAAGGGATTACCATCTAATTACAAAAGCAAAATGAACAAGGAAATCAACGCAAGCTTTTTATAAAAAAGCAGATTACTTATATAGCTCGGAGTCTCTGAGGCTTTTGGTGGTCTATAATTAGAAAAATACAATACATTTTAAGTATTGTTTTGGAAGATAATTTTTGAAGATGCAGTAAACTGTAGTTTACTGCAGTGTGTCCAATATTGGAATTTTTTTCAAATTTTTGGCGCATCGGTTGAATCTTAAAATTTTTTGAGGTTTCAGCCATTAACTACAACAAGTTATAGTGAAAAATAACTATAACTAGAAAAACTAAAAAAATATTTACTTATGAGAAAAAAATATATCGACTCGACCGTTTGTTAAAGGACCCTGTCTCTTCCTTATCATGGCAATTTCAAAAGTTTGAATGCGCGCGGGACCACATAGATTTTTTCAATAATGTTTTCGAATTATTTTTTTGTTTTGCATTATGAATTTCAAACGTTATCTTCTATTTGATATAAATCACACTATAACAGTGACAGTTATGGAGCAGTGAAGGCGAATAAGTTGTCCGATCTGTCATTGTCAAGCAACGTTGGGCTCGACTAGTGATTGGTTCCGTAAAAGCCAAGTGCACCCCCCCTAAGTGCACCCCCTGTAGTGCACCCCCCAAGTGCACCCCCCCCCCTAAGTGCACCCCTCCGAAGGGGGTGCATTTAGGGGGGGGGGGGGTGCACTTAGGGGGGGTGCACTTGGGTCATTTTTTTACATATTTTTTTTATTGTTTTTATGTTATTGTCTTGAAGGGAAAGTCATTATTTTCAACTTTTTTCACCAAAATTTGAATTTTCGTCTACAGATATCAAGGTAAATGACTGTTTTAAGGGTACTATCCACCTGTATACTATCCTAACGACCTGTATACCACCCAAACCACCTGTATTATAACTAAACTACTTGAATAGTGTCCAAACCACCTGGATAGTATCCAGACCACATGGATGGTATCTCAATTCTTAAAGCAAATACCAAAAACATGATTTAATATATATAAATATAAGGATCTTCAAAACTACGAAGTACGTCAGATAGAAAGTTTCTATTCCCAAGGCGGAAGTTCAAGCTTTTCGGAGAATTGCAGAAGGGCGTCTGAAAAGATTGCGGCAGCTAAGGATTTTCTCAAACCTCATAATGACAGTACCGCCTCCTCAATCGGTGAAGATTATGAACATACAGATGAAATTCTTCTGCTTGTGATGAGGAAACTAAAATGGTCCCAAACCATCCGAAGCCACCCCAAACCACTCAATACCACCTTAACACCCCGAATGGTCTCAAACCATCCAAAACCAACTCAAACCTCTTAAACAACCTCAAACCAGCTAAAAGTGAATTTAACGCCATAAAATGGCTCTGAATCACACAAGTGCGGGCTTAATCACTAAAACCCGATTTTAGCATACCAAAAATTTTATGCTGAAAATTGTTTGATAATACAAATAATACCAACCACTCAATTTACGAACATTTACCAATCCGAACCAAGTGGTCGTCCACTTGGATGAAGTTTTTTTACGTTTTCGCGTCCCGAAACATTTTTTTTCACTACCAACCTCTACATCACCCCTGAGAATCCATGCACCAAACCAAGTGGTCGACCACTTGGATCGAAAAAATTTTACATTTCGAGTTCCAAATTAATTTTTTGCGCTAATTCGAGCATGCTGAAGATGGTTTGACACAGGTAAAATTACATTTTATGAATAGATTTTTGAGTTATTGGTAATTCTTGATTTATCAAAATCAATCGTTAGCGATAAATCGAGAATTTCTTGATAAAACGTGATTTTACCACTGTCAAACCATCTTCAGCATGCTCGAATCAGTGCAGAAATTTTTTTTTGGAACTCTAAAAAGTGAAAAAAAATTTGATCCAAGTGGTCGACCACCTGGTTTACGACCACTTGGTATAAATTGGGGAGGGGTTGCTGTCACCGAGGTTACTAGTTCGAGTCCCACTAAGTGTAAACTTTTTTTGCTTACATTTTTAGGCTATCCAGGTGGACACCCACCTGACTAGGAGTTATATACCCAGGAATTTTGGTTAGGGTGGTCAATTCTTGGCCCTTGTTTGGTCCCGACATCAATAAGGGTGCTCTCTGAGGGTGCCCCACAAAATGAGGGTGCTCTCTTAATATATAAAAATCAGGTCTTTAAACATATTCTGCCCAGGACAAAAAGGAGGATGAATTCACCGAGGATGAATTAGTTAGAGGATGAATTCACCGGAGGATGAATTCACCGAGGATGAATTCACCGAGGATGAATTGGTTGAGGATGAATTCACCTAGAGCCTGAAAAACATTTCGACGCCTGCCATTCGAATAAAGTTTGAACTTCAATATGAATAAAATACCGTTTTCTCGGATATTTTTTAAGTTTCGGGGAATAATTGATTTTACCAAAATCAATTATTACCCAAAGTGGTTTAGATATCATAGTATCCAGGTGGTTCAGATATCCAGTATCCAGATGGTTTAGATATCATGAGGTGGTTAGAGCCGATCTGGAAAATATGAGCACTATTCAAATGATTTGGACACTATTCACATGGTTTGGGTACTATTGAAGTAGTTGGGATACCATCCATGTGGTCTGGATACTATCCAGGTGGTTTGGACACTATTCAAGTAGTTTAGTTATAATACAGGTGGTTGGGTGGTATACAGGTCGTTAGGATAGTATACAGGTGGATAGTACCCTTAAAACAGTCATTTACCTTGATATCTGTAGACGAAAATTCAATTTTGGTGAAAAAAGTTGAAAATAATGACTTTCCCTTCAAGACAATAACATAAAAACAATAAAAAAATATGTAAAAAAATGACCCAAGTGCACCCCCCTAAGTGCACCCCCCCCCTAATGCACCCCCTTCGGAGGGGGGTGCACTTAGGGGGGGGGGTGCACTTGGGGGGTGCACTACAGGGGGGTGCACTTAGGGGGGGGGGGTGCACTTGGTATACTGTCATTGGTTCTAAATTTTGAACAGATTTACTGAATTTATTTTCTAAACAATAAGCGGAAATAATAAACAATTCGAATTATTATTGACAAAATGTTTGTGGTCCCGCGCGCATTCTAACCTTTCAAATTGCCATGTTAAGGAAGAGACAGGGTCCTTTAATGAAAGACTGGGTCAAACTTAAGCGGTACGTGACAAAATTTCGCCGCGACAAAATTTCGCCGCGTTCAAAATTTCGCCGTTCATAATTTCGCCGAACCAAAATTTCGCCGCATTGGATTTTCTCACTATTTTTTTACCAGTGCTTAAAATGTTTCACAAAATTTTACAGACTTGAACGAGAGCAAACATGCCTTTATTACGGACACGGACATTTGTTCGCGGCGCCGTTTGTTCCCGGCCTATATAAAGGGATGTTTGTTCCCGGCTTATATGAAAGGGACACTTTTTCCCGCCCTGTGTAAAATGACCGTTTGTTCCCGCCGACCGTTTGTTCCTGATAAGCGATTGTTCCCGGCTTGTATAAAAGGGATATTTGTTCCCGGTTCATATAGAAAGACTGGGTTTGCTAAGTTGGCCTATCTTATATTAGGTACCTATTTCTTCAACTGGTCCCCGTTGTTTTTTGTAATTTTAGGGTTAGGCAAGAGCTGGCCAGTGTATGTCAGGACGGTCGCAAACAAATTTCGACTCATCTATGAGTACTTCTAAGTAAAGTGACGATGCATAACATAGATCGGACCATTGGAGTGGCAAACATTATCTTTTTCGAACTAAAATAGTTTTTAAAAACCAGGAAGTCTCGATGTGGATAAGGAAACCACCTGGTACTTTACCTACCTTCATTAGTTTAATATCACTGAAATCAGAGTGGGGTATATTCACCCAAATGACCTGAAAAGTCAAACGCTTGTCTTTTTTATCTAAAATTATGGTAAAAAAGGTATGCACCCAGGTGGATTCAAACCAGCAGCCTCTACACTGCCCCTTAGAATCGCTCGGAGCTCCATCCAGAGTGACTAACCAAACATGTGGTCGTCCACTTGAATCAAAAAAATTTTTGTACGTTTTTGGGTCCGAAACAATGTTTCTGTACTAATTCGAGCATGCTGAAGATGGTTGACAGCACTAAATAACGTTTTATGGAGCAATTTTGAGTTATTGTGAACTCTTGATTTTGATAAATCAATCGTTAGCAATAACTCAAAACTTTCTCCATAAAACGTGATTTTACCACTGTCAAACCATCTTCAGCATGCTCGAATTAGTACAGAAAAATTATTTCGAAAACCCAAAACTTAAAAATTTTTTGATCCAAGTGGACGACCACGTGGTCAGGTTGGAGCATGGATTCTCAGGTGTGGTGTAGAGGTTGCTGGTTCGAATCCACCTGGCGCATACCTCATTTTTAACCCATTTTTGTGTGAAACGTGGCACGTTTAACTCCATTTTAGGCCATTCAGGTAGATATGCGCCTGACCAGGTGGTACCTACCCCAGGTATTGAAGTTGGGATGGGCGAAATATTAATTTTGCTCCTAACGAAGCCAATTCCATACACAATTTTAAGGAAAAAGGCTTATTTTTTACTTTTGAATAATTTTTTTTTAGGCCATATTAGTGGGTATCCACCTCATTAGGTACCTTCCCCGGATATTGCAGCTCACTATATATAAAACTAATGCGACAATTGTGGTAAGAACGACACTTGCCTAAATAGGCCATAAAAAAGTTCCAAAAACAGCCTAAATAGGCCGTATATGAACATCCCTGATTCAAACAACATAATTATTGATCCATGATAAAATAGTGAGAAAATTTCAATGCGGCGAAATTTTGGTTCGGCGAAATTATGACCGGCGAATTTTGGCCGGCGAAATTATGAACGGCGAAATTTTGAACGCGGCGAAATTTTGTCGCGGCGAAATTTTGACCGTGGCCGAAACTTAAGCGGGAGTTCAAAAAATGGTGCAGTTTTTATGGCACACCTGTATACAGTAGTTGTAATAATGCTAGTAACCAAAGGCCCTCTGAGCTATAAAAGTATTGAAAGCCGTCAATATTTCTTATAAAAACAGAACATATTTTCTGTTTAGCTGACCACATTATGAATTGATACATGATTCGAAAAAAAAATTATTTAGACTTTTGTGCAAGTATGTGTTATTTGTGTTATTGGGATGTTAACTACAAGCGGATTTGCGTTAGAGCAAAAGTTTCCTCATTCCTACTGTTGTCTATTATGAGCACTTTCAGCTTGGTGCTTTTTCAAGTTCGATATTGTTCAAATGTATCCAAATAAACAATCTTTGTAAATCTGAATTTTTAAAACCTAAAAGGGTGTTGTATAATTGTTAACTCGAAAAAAGACTTGAAAATTTGAAATTTTGAAAATCGAGGCCACGACGGACTAATAAACCTATACCCCCACCACTCAATTAACCTTGACCCCACCAGTATCAATCAGCTTGGGGACCAAGGCGAAAAAAATTTTCGTTGGAAATTTTTTTATTTCAAAATCTCAAAAACCGGTCTCAAAACAATATATTTGCACTTTTGATTATTTTTATGCAAAAATTTTTGGTATTAAAAATGGAAAAATTTTGCCTTGGTCCCCCAAGCTGATTGATGCTGGTGGGGTAAAGGTTAATTGAGTGGTGGTGTAAAGTGCTCCGGCAATGACTCCACAACCATACTCTTGAGGATGAATAAAGGCTTCATATAAAAATTTTTTTGATGTGGTAGGCAAAGTTACAATTTTTTAGAAATCGCATGGTGTCCCATCCGCCGTTTGAATTTTTTTTATCGGCCATCCGTCGGCCAACTTGTTTTAAGAAATATGTCTGCTGGCCGGTCTTCCGACGTTTTTGACAAAATAACATTTATTTAGTTGCAATTTTTTTGAAATAGTAGTTTTTGTCAGTATAATTCAGTTAGACTATGTAAAGCTTGCTGTATTTAAGTGAAGAGCGTGAAATCTTGGCAAGACGGCACTCCTGACGAGACTTTATTTGCTGAAACTTTGCCGGTCATCCGCCGTCCCGTCGCCGTCTACTCCTTCAGGGCAGGACGACGACGTGGTAGGCTCCAGTCAACAGACTGTGTTCCACATTTAAAAAAATAGTTTTTTCGAGCTTTTTATAAGTCGACATAGGGTGCATGGGAATTTTAAAAAGGTAATGGGGGAGTAGAAAAAAAGTGAAAAATAGCCAAGTAGCTCCCTAATTTGCATTTGTAAGATGAAAACAGAACATTCAGATTTTTCAGGAAGCAGTGCTATAATCTATTTGTGTTTGAACAAATCCATCCGCAAAGAACTGTATTTGGCGATATGGAAGAAGAAAACTTTGTCTCTGATGCCTAAGATAATTATTATTATTTATATCATAATACCATATTTATTATAAAATAACTTCAATAATCTAAAATATAAATTACAGTCGACGCTCGATATAACGTCCCTCAAGGGACCGGCCAAAATGGGACGTTATAACGAGCGGACGTTATATCGAGCGTCGTTTTATCGGGCATACACTGTAGTTTGGCCAAAATAAGAACTTTTTCGTTACGTTATATCGAGCGAAACGTTATATCGAAAAATTATTCAGGATATTTTAGAGAAGTCATAATTTTGCTCCAAATTCATGTGATGTCATTTTAAGATGTTGACAGGAATTTTCATTACTTTAATTGGTGAAAATTTTTAAACTGAAATAGAGGGTTACCTCAGTACTACCACATAATTTTGTGGCGCAGTTCAAGAGCTATAAAACCCACTTTGAAAAATTATTTTTAAAAATCTGAGATATATGTTAGGATATGGCTCTTTTGAAAATAATCAGTGTCTTTTTTAAAAATGACTAAAATCAAAAAAACAAAAAACTTGGATTTTAGTCATTTTTAAAGAAAATGATTTTTTTACAAAAGTTTATATCTCAACGCTCAGATTTTCGAAGGACCTCACATGTGCTTGAGCCAATAATGAGTTTTATACATATTAAAAAATTTATATACCATTTGAAAGATGGTGAACATAGCTACAAAACCCACATTTTGAATTTTTCTTGTAGCAATATTTTTATTTCAAATACTGAGCTCCAAAATCAGTTCCTAACTTATCTAACACCAATTAATTATTCAACGCATTCACTTGAACTTTTTAGTGTAGAGCTTACATTACAACCAATTTTTCATGTAAATTTTTAAAAGATGCAAAAATACCTTTGTGAAGTTCTTTACCGAATGAAAAGGCGTAGGGGCGGTTTGCCTTTTTTGGACATTTTCGCGTTCTGCCCTATGTTCTGTTTAGCCACTCAAGCCATTTTTTTCAAACTTAGGCTCAGGCTTGAGGCTCAGAATGGGCCAGCGCATGTTAGCGGGACTAAAAATGTCTTATGAACTGCAAAACGGCTTTAAATAAAGCTTAATGGGCGAAAACAGAACCTAGTCAGAACGCCGAAAAATTTCAAAAGGGGACAAACGCCTACTTACCAAAAGCGCTCTGAAGCGTTTTTTATGTCGTGAGTCGGTCGGAAAACATGTTTTAGGTGTAGGAAGCACTTTTACAAAGAAAATTTTTTGGTTCGCCTTGGGGATCACATGAAAAATATCAAAAAGGGGGCCTAAGACGGTTCGAAAAGTAGAAGGTGGGGATCCTTAGCGGCTGCTTTATTTAGCCCATAACTTATAAAACAGGCATAAATCATGTTTACTCAAATATTTGTGAAACATTCCTAATTAAGCTATTTACCTGCTTGTCAACATGATCTATCCAGTGATCTGCTTTGTTGTCTTTTCTGTCAAGGATACAATTTATTCTGTTCCTCAAATTTGCATTTACCAATTAAAAGGAGCAACACAAAAACTGGTATTTGTAGCTGACATATCCCCTGCTTTTTCCGACATGGCGCCACTCAGTCGCTAACAAACAACTAAAGAGAAAAGGACACACACAGTCAAAGACAAATGCTGTAATTACGCAAATTTCCTCCTACTTATTTCATACAAAACCAATCAAATACACACACCACCGCTCCTTGTAAGAATATTTACAGGCCCTAACTTGCGTAAAGCAATAATACAATAGGTTATTACAGCAAATTTTTAGAGATGTTTAATGAGAAAATCGTTTCTTGACCGTTTAGTATATATCTTTTACAAATACTGTATTCTTTCTATTAGTTCCACACTCTCTATAAACCCACACCCCCAACTTTGAAGACCTGTATCTCAGCTCAGATAAAAATTTAACGAAGCTGTTTATTCCATTTCTTAACTCTCACGAGCTCTAGCGATTCCCCGTTTTAGATTTTGTATTTTTACCCGAAAACCTCGAGATCGACCCCAATTTTTCCGATTTTCGGACGATTGAAAAATAATTCCACATGTGAAACTATTAGAGAGAATACGGTAATTGTTTTCCTTAAAAGTATCAAGATCTAGAAGCAAAAAATATTCCGCAATATGTGGTTTGATAAAGTGCAGATGATATTTACCGTATTTTCTATAATATGATGACATGTCGGCTTGCTTTTTAACAAACCAGAAATCTGACAATTTTGAGGTTAATATCAAATTTTAAAACAGTTTTCGCACAGTCAAAATCTGAAACCAAGTGTGGTAGGTCTCGTAAGAGTTGATAAAACTAAACAAAAATGTAAAATTTTTAGGCTCAAGAATAGAGGATAGATGTAGTTTATTAAAGTAGAGTGTGTAGGCTCATAAGAGTATCACGCAATTTTCGTACTCTTTTTTCCATTTTGATGTTATCGTTGTATTTACTGTCAACTGTATATTTATTAAACCTCTGTTAATTCCAGGGTTTGTTATTAACCGGTGATTAAATATATATATAAATTATTTCATGAATAAACTTGAACAATGTGAATTAAAATTTGCCAAATTAAGATAAAAATCATCCAAAATACTAGTTTCATCAATTATTTTAGCAAAACTCAGCTCTGGTAAAAGTTGGGTTCTTATCCTTATACCGATATCACATTTTTGTGTTACTATTTTTTCAGAAACGCATTTGTTTTAATATAACATATAACAAATATAAAAATACAGTCGAGTCTCGATATAGTGGCACTCCGATATAGTGGCACCTGATGGTCAGTCCTGAGGGTGCCACTATACCAAGACTCGACTGTATAACAAAACAAAACCTTTAAAAAAATTTAACCAAAAGTAGAAAAATGTGGTATACGGTATGAAATAACAAGAACCGAAGGTTGTGAGCCATAATTTTTTTAAATTCACACGTTTTGGTAATTTTACAAAAATGTAAGAATTAACTACCGTATTAACTCTCATATGCCGACAATCTCTAATATTAAAACACCTCCTAGTTTGAGCACTTTCATCTCAGACTAAATTTTTTCTGTAAAGCTGTTTTTCGCGTTTTTGAAGTCTCACTAGCTTACCGTTTCCACTTTTTTCGATTTCGGATTTTTACCCGAAAATCTCGAGATTGACCTTAGAAGTTTGTCTGATTTCGGTTATTTGAAATATAACCGACATGTCGGCCTATCAGAGTAAAATACAAAGTAAAATGTATGAATCTATTAATTTGTATTTTCTACTCCAGAATCATTTTTATTTGATACAAGTGGATACATCAAAAAAACTGGTACAGCAAAAAACTGGTATAACTGTACTTTAAAATTTTTGCCATATTTTGAGTCAAACCTAACTTGAAGAAAAAAGCAATATAGAAAAAATTACGGTATATTGTGGGAGTTGACATCATAGTGAGACTTGACTCTAGAGTGAGAGTTGACTGTAGAGTGAGAGTTGACTGTAGGGCTGTACGAACTTCGTAACAAGACAATTTCGTAAGAACGAACTTTCGTAAAAAACATTTTCGTAAGAAATATTTTCGTAACAGCGAAAATTCGTAAGAAAGATTTTCGTAAGAGCAAATTTCGTAAGAAACTTTTTCGTAACAGCGAATTTTCGTAACGAATTTCTTTCGTAAGAGGAAATAATCGAAATTTTTTTCACTTTTAATCAATTTTTCTAATTCAGGATTTCATCTGATTCATTTGTTTTGGCCTTTCTGTCACTCTTTGATACTTCGAACAGTTAATTATATGACTATTAACTGTATGAGCACAAAAGTCGGTAAGCATAGGTCATATGACTGAAAATTTTGATAATTAGTGGACCCCCAGATTTTTCATCCATTAGGAGACCAGCAGAAATAACCAAAAGCATGGTGAAAAACTCCGAGCTAGAATTCATATATTATATATTACACATAGCTATTTCCATAAGCGGCATGTATGGTGCAGTAGGTAAGTAGATGGGGTAAATTTTTTTCACCAGTGGTTCGATTCCACCCTCTGACTGTTTCATTTTTTTCTCGACTATTTTTGGTCAAAACATCACAGAAGCTATAAGAAACATCAAAGGCGGATCAAAAAGCAAAAAAAGCAACTTAACATATCACTAATGTTACTGAAAGCCGCGTTACGAAAATTCGCTGTTACGAAAAAGTTTCTTACGAAAATTCGCTCTTACGAAATTCGCTCTTACGAAATTGTCTTGTTACGAAAGTTCGTACAGCCGACTGTAGAGTGTGAGTTTACTGTATAGTGAGTGTTGCCTGCATAATGGAACTTAACTGTATAATGAGAGGTGACTGTAAAGTGAGAGCAGATCTCAAATTGAAATAAATTTAACCGAAATTTACGATTATTACCGGAAAGACGGAAAGAAATTACCGGAAATTTGAATTGGTTACTTCAGTATCAAATAAGCAGTTAGACAAATAAATAGCCTGCGCTGAGCACGAATCCATTGTCAGAATCAAGGATTTGCAGAAAGATAAACGGATTTGAAAAGTTTGGGATAGAACTTTCTCCGTTCGAATCCCTCATGTTTCTGCGATCATGTTCATTGTAAAATACTACAAAAGTCATAGTTAAGTAGATTTAGTAGATTCTGCACTTATTCGTGTAAATTAAGATAAGTATAAATTTTATTCTTACGTATAATTATACGTCTTATCCGGTTAAAAAGCATTATATGATCGGTTGAAAAACCATCGTTGAATCCTAGTTAATTCTTTTCCAAGAAGACAACTGCCTCGACAGGGCCACCAAGGTGATTTTTTGCCAACTTCTGTTTTTGCCAAGTTTCGTTTTGCCAATTTTCGTTTTTGCCAAACGTGTCGTAGTCCTTTTAACTGCCAACTTGACAAGTACTAATATTCGGAGACCTCGAAGCCAAATTTGACCAAATTTACATGAAGAGATGTTTGCGTCACGGCTATGTTATATCAAAATTAGACTGCATTGCAAATAAAGTTATTGCAATTACTTTTTTGTCAATCAATAGAAGGTATGATTTTATTCAAAACCTACAAAATTTGAACTGAACATTTTCACCTGCATTCTCCGCTCAAATTTTGCGAGCTCACCCAAAAAAGATTCTAGCATCAACAATTATTATATTCCAATTCATTGTGTGTAACTAAAGAAGGGATTGTTCTTGCTGGAATTTCTTCCATCTTTTTACAAGACATTCTAGCCGAACTCCCCAATTAGGAGACATCCTATAAAAAGGTTCCTCGTGTGGTAAGTCTTTTTTGGAAGAGCTGGGTGAGGTAAAAGTGCGCACCTCAATCAATTGCCCTGTGTCGAGTCACCATCATCATTATTTATGGATGTGCATAGAGAGGATTATGGTTGTGACCTCTAGAACTTCCTGATCTTTTCCTATTTATTTTTCAGCACATCTTTGTGTTTGCTTGTGAAGTTGTTTTGCTATGAAAAAAGCATGATTTATCTTTAGCTGAATTTAGTTTTTGTAAAAATACTTGAGTAAGAGCTTTCGTGATAATCTATGACCATTTCCAAATTCTCTTTTTATTGCGTTTAATTGCAAAATCTGCATATAGACCCCTTTTTGTTTTTAAACATATTGTCGACTTTTTTTGTTTGTTAAAAAAAATTCTGTCGGTTATCACTGTCGGGTTATCACTGCTAAAGCACCATAGCTTTGATTCAGTACTTTTTGGTCTGTCAAATTCAGCAAATTCTAGTTTGGCTAACGAAATTTCGGAAGAAAAAAAACTTTAGTCCAAAGGGTTTTCAAGGCTTTTGAAAAGCTACTTCGTGCTTGGTAACTAATTTCCGTGGCTTCAACAAATACTTGACAAAGCCAAAGATTTCAATACTGAATAAGATATTCAGGCCTTTAACAAGACTTTCAGAGTAAACTGATTTGGCAGTCTTAGAGTTCGAAATGTTGTCTTTAATTACTTTTATTGTTGAATATTGGATCACAGTCAGTTGTTCAAGTGTTATGAATTAAAATTAGTCGTTTATCATGCTCTTAATAGTTTCAAATGCTTAAAGCCATGTTATTTCATTTTTCGCGAATTTTCGAGAAATTCAATATTCGCGCGAATCTCAGCAACCCTGAGTAGCAGACATAAAAAAATTGTAGAAATTTTAGCGTTAGTATTACACCGCTAATATTTTTCTTCAAAACCATGTTTGGTTATTATGTTTCTATGTCTAGCCTTAGGGAGGGTCTTAAAAGTCTTTCGCGCTTTTGTTCTCAGTTTAGAAAAAATATTTGAGTACTTTTCATAAAAGGGCGTCCCAAAAGGCGCCGTATTTTTTTTTAATTTGTATTTTTAAAAAGTATATGACTGTGAAGATTACGGTAGCTTCTTAAGTTTCTCTCTCATCCAATGAAATACACTTCAATATGACAACAAACCGTTGCGGATAAAATTTTTGGATAAACAATTGCTACTTTTTTGAAAAAATATACACAAAAAACTAAAAACCTTTTCAAAACTGTTTTTTTGTTTGTCCCCAAATACATGACTCACACAGAAATTTGTCACACCAGTTCTCAGTGGTTTATCCTTGATCCAATGCTCAATCCCTGAAATTCTACACAACACTCGCAGTAAAACATACTGGATTCCATCGCCCTCATACAGATCATTATTCTCCTCGTTTTATTTTTGTTATTATTATTGTTGTTGTCAGTCCATTATTCTCTCTCCATCCTGTATGTCTCCCTGCCTAGCTCTATACCCTCTATCCTCAGATTAACACTATTGTTGCTGTGGGATTGCTTGACTAGATCCTCTTTTTTTTGTTTTCTACAGTGGACAGGCGGTATTTTGGGCAAATGTGTCGGAAATCCCTACTTGCTTTGTGTTTGTCCATCCTTGATTCTATGGGCAGTTTCCTTTTTTTGTTACTGAATGTTTTAGTTTGTGTTTAGGTAGATCACAAGGATTTTTAACTTCACGACTTTTGATAGTATTTATTGCTCCCCCTACAAAAACTACCTGAAATATGCTCTTTAGATCAAAAAAGTGAAAAAACTAAATTTTGATTAATTAAATAACCTTTTTTAATCAAGAATTTCATTTTTATCTAGAAAAAAGTTACACGAATTCTTAAGAGCAGGTATTTTAGAGTTGTACAGACCGACAGCCCTTAAAAATCACGATCTTTAAGGTCTAGCCACTTTTACGGATAAAGTATTTTTGGTACCAAACTCGATATGTACCAAATTAACTTCTTTGTTACTCACTTATTTCTTGTAGATAAAATCTTATGGTTGTTTTCAGTTCTATGAAAAAATTCCATTTTTTCAAGAAGTTGACCAGTTTTAATTTTTCGCTGAACGCTATAATTATAATTTAGCATTGTGTTGCAGCGAAGCTTAAGGTCTATCAAATTCACTTTGCAGAATTTTTTCCAAATACAGTCGACTCTCTATATAACATAACTCAAGGGACCAAAGAAAGTTACCGGATTCTACTTCTTTTTTACACCGGTCATTTCAAGCTTTTGCCAGTTCTGTTTTGACAGTCTGGTCCCAAATATTGCAAAGATTCCGATTTGCCAATCATTTTTTAGAAATCCGAAAAAAAATTTCTTTAAAAAAATAAAAACTTGGTGAAAAAACAGGATTTTTGTTAAATCGAGTTATGTTATATGGGGTTTTTGCCTCTTTAGGCCAAAATATTACAGGTTTCTAAAAAACGATCGGCAAAATTGGAATCCTTATGATATTTGGGACCAGACTGTAAATACAGAACTGGCAAAAGACCTCAAAAATCAGGTTAAAAAAAGTGTCGAACCCTAGGTGGGACCGAACTTCTGACTCTAAAATTATGTTATGTAGAGTTATGTTATATAGAGAGTCGACTGTATAAGATTATCAAGTTGCGGGTTTAAAAAAAAACCTACTGCAAAAAATATCGTAAAAAATGATGAAAAGCTGAACTTGTGTAATTTTCATAAAAGGTAGTATCTCAGCACTCAGATTGTTTAAAATCATTTTGGAAAATGCGTTTAAGTAGCTCTTGAACTGCACTACAACATAGCATTGCAACATGTAATATCGATAAAATAATAAATGATAAAAAATCAACCAGTTAAAATTATGAAAATATGTGTAAAGTTGTCAAAAAGTCGTATTCTTCAACTGAAATTTATAGCAGTTACAAAACTTTACCTAAAAACATATTCAATAAATTTTTAACGCATTTAAAATGGCATTTCCTGAGCTAACGATTAAGTGAAAAACTATTTTTTATACTCAAAATGCTCCTTAAATAAACAAATAGTGGGGAAAAAAACCTTGTATTTACCAATTTATTTAATTTACTCAAATCTAAAACTCAATCGGTTCAATTTGTATATTTTTGCTAAGTATATGCTTGTCTTTATCTGAAAAAGTTTTAGCTGAAATTTCTGTTGAAATAGAAGTTAGAAGCTAGTAATGCATGGTGACTTTTCATTATTGTACAAATAGCCATTTTTAATGGCACAACAACCAGCTAAACCCAGAGGAATTTCTAGCCTCTTTTTATTGCTTTATTACATATTATTGGTGCTGCTTCCAAGCTCGGATAAGTCGACACTAGTCTTGGCACAACAATCACCTTCCGGTCGAATTAAAGGTAATTTGGACCCTTGTAGCCAATATACCACCCCTCCCCCATAAATTTTTCCTTTTAAAAGTTAAGTAAATAGCATCCAAATATATGTCCTAGACCCCAGAAAAAGTGCGTAAACTATTTATTAGTCACAACTTCCGTACGCTGGCCAACCCCCAATCGTTTGTTTTTCCAAAAGCTAGTTACAGGAATTTTCGATAAGTCAGATTTTGGACAGGGAGGGGGGTCGGGTGGATATTTGATACTAGCGCCGTAATTGGTATTTTTAAAATGCTTTCGAAAAATTTTCTTGTTACTTTTAGTAACGCCAGAATGTGGCAATCAAATGATCACAATCCACATTCAATTCAACCCAGATTTTTGCCACAAGGCCGGTTTACCGACTGGATCATGGTTGGTGAAAGCTCTAGGCCAGAGTGTCGTCTAAGAGGCAATGGAGAGCTAAGATATGTTGTGCAAATAGCTGTCTTCAACGATCCTTGCCAAACAAAAATGGTTTGCAAGTCCCAAAGTATATTATTTTTTATTAAAAAATGTTTTCCAGATGGCTGCGGGTGTATTTCAAAACACTCTTAGAATTGCTCAATTTCCCGGAATCATTCTCCAGGATGATTTTAATTTTACTTTTAAATGTTTGTATGGTTTGCCAGAAGTTATTGAATTCCGTCTCCCTCAAGTCAGCCCAACCTTTGAGCTCAATAAGAAGTAAGTATCCAACTTTTTAATAAATATAATCATGAGGATTAAAACTTTAGTTAAAAAGCTTTAAAGTTTACAAAAAACTGTTCCTAGTTCTTCACATATTTTATTTTTCGGTAACAGCATAGTATTTCCTACTCGCTGCATCATCCAACAATCATTCCCCTCCCTAACTTCCTTGAAATTTACATTTTTCTAAAAAGCAACCAGCCTTAAATTCTTAATTCCCAATCCCTGATTTTTTTCCATTTTTTCTGATTTTTTTTCTGATCAAAAATCGTGTTTTTTTTAAATTCGAATAAAAATATTTTTGTTTTCTTTGATAAACCAAGGCGAAAAACAAAAAATTCAAATGGCGCCAAACAATTTTACCATGTTTTTCAACATGAGCCATGGCAAAAGAGACTTTTGAGCGTGTATGATCAAGAGTCTTGCTCGATTTATCAGATTCATGTGCATGCAAACGGTTGTTCTTGGAAAATGTAAATTTTGAGCTGGCTAGAGCGATTTTATACTCTATAGATATTTTTCAAATCTTTTGAAAGAACTATTCTCACTATTTTGTTAAAAACCATCATCTCTTTTCAATGTTCTAGGTTGTTCTAGGTTTTTTCTTGGTTCTACATTGTTCTAGGTTAGGTAAGAGCAGGGTTCGTAATGGTCCTTTTTAAAAAGATTTGTCCTTTTTTTCGAAACCCAAAATTCTTTTTATTTTTGAAGTTTTTAGTCAAAATCTTTTTTTTCGCTCCGAAATAGCAATAAGCACTGGATAAAATTAAATTAAATCTTTTTTTAACTAAATGTCCTTTTTTCGAAATTTTTCATTAAGAACCTTGGGTAACAGTCATTTTTTCCAATGATTGAAATACCCAATTAAACAAACCAACAAGGGCACCTCAACAAAAATGAAACCACATTGATACTTATTTTATGAGAAATGTAAATTTGAATTTTTTTTTGTACATAGTATCTAAGTTACTTTGATTTTAGTGTGATCACAAGTTCGGATCTGACACCTTCTTCAAGTTCCTCATCCCAAGACATCTTCAGCCAACCGACTACTAATCCCAGAGCCACCAGTAACAATATTAACACCAACTTGATCAATCGTCAAGACCCTTTCCAGCAGTCAGTAAATCCCCGAACAAATTTTAATAATAATAATGACAACAGTGATAACATACTTACTTCTGGTGTGGGCTCTTTGAACGGACGGGAGTCTAACTTAATAGCAATCTTACTAGGCTCTTTGATCGTATTAGTCCTGTTGATATTTTTGCTGTGCCTGTTCTTTTGTCTCCGTAGCTGTCAGCAAAACAAGCCAAGACCTTTGTTGGCCAGTTCTGATGGAGGTCAGGGTGGATTGCATTCAAGCTCTGCTGCTACAACCGTTTCGCCAGGTAGATATTGGGTTTATGGCTTTAAAGTTTTTGTTAAGGTTGCTCAGTTCGCGCGTAGATTAAAATTTTCGTACATTAGCGCAAAGGGTACGAATATTTGCGAATATAGAAATAAAATAGATTCGAACTTTTTATAACAACTAGAAACATGATAAAAAAAAAATCATTCATAACACTCAAGCAGCAGACTAATTATCATAAAATCGCCAAGTTTATCACTTTCCTCAAAAAAAACATAAAATTCCTTCACAGTCAGCTATCGCTATACAGTCAACCTTTGTCATACAGTTAACTCGTGCTATACAGTCAGCTCCAACTACGTAAAAATATATAGTATACAGTAAATTTTCGCTTTTTGACGAACTATATCGATAGTTGACGATATTTGCGCCGGTAATTAATATTAGCGTTGATTAAAAGAGCGCGAACATATTTTATAAATATATTTTAACGCTACTGTCATATAAACAAACGACCCCCCCCCTCCCCAATCATTTTTGAGGGTAAATAAAAACCTTACTTTTTTTGGAAAATGCTGAAATTAGTACGGGTTGTCCCTGAGCCTAATGCCTAGAACCCAAATAATAAGGCTAAGCCTAATTTCTAAGCCTAGAAATTATTGGGAGGAGGGTATATTACTGGGGGGGGGATGGGTTTGTTTATATTACAGTAGCGCCGATATTTTCATTTTCGCACGATATTCGCATCAGCAACTCTAATTTTCGCACATTCAATGTTTTTGTTAAGGTGCAGAGACTCAGTCAGCTGACTCAGAGGGTAGAGAATTGCCGTGGTGGGCAGGTAAAGGCAACCAAAGCTACTTGCTTTCCGACGATTTTCTTCATAGGGAAGCGCAAAAAAGAATGGGTGAGTTTTTTTTCAAAAATTTAAGGTATTGATTTTATACTACTGGGTGAAATAAACAAGTAGCGAAATTTTATAATTTATCAATGCAGTGAACTCTCGATAAACGGACACCTTCTTAAGTTCGTCCTCGTCTTTTGTTCGACATTTTTTCAGTCATGATTTTCAAGGCTTTTTCCAAACCTGATCCGATTGTTTAATGCTGAAAATCGCATGCATTTCAATTTTACCAGTCGTTTTTTTTTAAATCTTGCAGTTTCAGACACCTCTCGATAAATGGATACTTTTTGTTAAAAATGAGGTTTCTACTTTTTATCTATTTATCGATAGGCGCGGATCTTAAGCTGAAACTGCAAGATTTTGGAAAGACGACTATATTATCGTAATTATCACGATTTTTGATTTGCTGTGATATTAATAATGATATTTGAAAATCAAGCTGAAAGTTGTCGGACCTAGGGGTGGAAGAACTTGAGGGGTGTTCATTTATCGAGAGTCAACTGTATTTAAAGATTTTGTCTTTATGGAGACCTAGCCTAATGACTACATTTATAAATAATTTTAGAGCACAGCTTCAAGCCAGCAATAGTAGCAACGGTTCTAATGAGACCCTAAATCCCACTTTGCCACCACAGATGCCTAATTCAATGGCACCGACAGTAACTGCTACCTCTTCTCAACTATCATTGTCGCAGCATGCTTTACTGAAACAAAGAGAAAGAGGCACAGGAGGCTCGTCCTCCTCAGGAATTGCCAATAATGCTGCCTTGGCTGCAGCTGCTACGATAGCAGCGGCTAGGGCCGGCAGAAAAAATCAGATGGACGAACAGCGGCACAGGCATCAAACTCAGAACCCTCAGAGAGGCGTGGATGTGCCCAGTTCAGAAGCTAGACAATTTCATGACACTTTGAATCAAACAATTATGAAAACACCCCAATCTTACGCCGAATGGAGAGAAAAGACTCTGCAAAGGTAAATTTTCCGAAATGTCTGAAGGACAGATAATATGAGAAGAATTTTTGTTGAAAAATGTGATTTTATGAATTTCAGTTATTTTGCTTTTGCATCCTTTGTATTTTTTTACTGAACACAAGAACTATAAATCCACCCGTAAAATATAGAAGTAGATCAAATTCTCAAAAACTGATTTTTTTTTTCAAAAAATAGCCTTGGCTTTCCAATCAACGGTGTCTCAGATTTTTTGGCATTATTTCAGAACTGAGGTTTTTTCGGCACTTCAGTGGACCTGATAATATACGGTATTTAAACCAAAATGACTTCAATGATCTCGGCTAAATTCGGAGTTGTATATGAGTTGTATATGTATATATATAGAGTTGTATATGATTATGTTTATCAGAGTAGCAAAAAAATGAGTTCTGATTGAAATGTCCCGGTTAAAGTCTAAAACTTCCCGGCTCTTTTTTAATTTATTTCGGTAGATTTTCGGCTTTGCCCTATAATGATACGAGTGAAAACAAGATGTTTTATAAACAAAAATTTGAAAAATTCTCATCTTTATCTCACCAAAATATTTTTATAATGTTGTTCTCCTATAATAAAAAGTGTGATTTTCACAAAACGTTCAAACTTTTTTTCAAGGCATCATGTAAGCAACCTCATTCTGCCTAAAGTTGAAGAATCAGACCGGCCAGTAGAAGATGTTACTTTGGACAGAAGGTTTTCCAACAAGCCTCAGCCAGGACAAATCGCCTACTCAACTTCCATGACCAACTGGATGGGTCTAGGTCATAGTCAGGAAGAACATGAGCAGTTTGCCAGAATCAACAAATCAGACAGTGATTTGGCTGTGGTCACAAGTCCAGGTGGATTTAGAGGTGATGGCCTTGCCTCAGGCTGTTTGACCCCTGTGCGCTCAATTACTGAGATCTACCGCTCTGCAGAGACTAGACTGCAAAAAATGATCCACAACAATGAAGATAAGAGTCATAGATCAGAAGGACCTGGAGGGTATGCTCATAAAGTGCTAGACGAAGACGAGTTAGTACAAATGAGTTCAGACGAAGGGGAGTTTTTTAAACGAATCTTTAATTAATCTATAATGGCCCTATATCAGCGATGGAAATTTTCGTACGATTTCAGGAAGACCTAAATATTTTTATTTTTGAAGCTTCACGTCAAAAAGATTTCTATCGCTTTAAAATGATAATGAACACTGGTTAAAACAGGGCATCGAAATTTACTTTTTAAAAAGATTTGTAATTTTTCGGGGACTTGAATTTTTTTTGAGGTATTATGTCCAAAAAAAAATTTTCGGTGCTAAAAATCAATAAGCATTGGATAAAATTTCTTTGAAAAAAAATGACTAATTTGTACCAAATGTACTTTTTCAAAATTTTGAGTCGCAATTTCGGGTTAAAACGACTTTTTTTCGAAAAACGTTAAAATATACCTTTTTTAAATGTTCACTTCCAACCCTGCTCTATATGTATTGGTGTTAATTTTGAGTTATTTTTTCTTAGTCACCCCAAAAAGTTGGCTATCTGAAAAAAATTAGCAAACTTTCAAAAACTACTGTTTCAGGTGAATACTCCATCCCAGCCACAGTTCAAAGACTACCCATCAACAATGAAATCAAAGAGAAATTAGCTCATTGTGCCGACAAAATCAGAGGGTTTGGACCCAGAAAGTTGACTGAACAAGAAATCGGTAAAACAAAACAAAAAAATCCACAGAACCAAAATTCAGCCACAAATAATTTTCAGCTCGTTGGCGTCAACTTGTTCGCACAGATGCCCAACTACAGTCTCGTATAGTGGATGCACTTAGTGTGGATGAGCTCAAAGCCCTGTGTGAATTGCCGGACTATAGGTTGTATTTCACCCGCACCAAGTGGACTCAAATCATGGAATGTGTGGGCGAGTTTGTGTTCACAGAAGGCAACTTGCTGATTAATAGACCAGCACACACTCAACACTACAGGGACCAGCTGTTATTGATGCCTAGGAAGACTTTGAATGATATTCAAGTGCCACCAGTGGCTAATCAATTAAGTTTGAGACTGAATTTGTTCAAAAATTTGGGGACAAATGTTAATTCTGGGACAGCCAAACAGAAATCTGCTGGAAGGGATAGGTCACCGATTGTGGAAAACAGTTCTACAAATACGAATAGATCGACTGAGGCTGGACAAAAGAAAAAGAAGGTAATTAAGTTGAATTCTATACCGTATTTTTGCCGCTACTCCATTGTACCCCCCCCCCCCCCCCCCCAAAAAAACCCCTGCGCCCCTTCGGGGGCGCAGGGGGCTTGGGGGCTTGGAGTTAAGATGCGCACACCCACATACCTTAGACACAAATCACTCGAAAGTGACTCTGGATGCATGAAAAAACATGCATACCAGAGTTATTTATGCGGTAGGCCCCAGTATTCAAAACTATGTTCAACATCTTTGTTTTTTCGCCGAAGAGCACTTCCCCTCGTTCTACAAAGCCGGGTCGGGCCCCAGCAGCCAAAAATTTAGCCTAGCACTCAAAAAGTGCTAGGCCTAAGAGTAAACCCGCGGGATCCCCGCTTTGGTCCATGAAAAGTACCATGGAATGGAATAGTACCGTATTTTTTCTAATTGTAACTTACTCCCTCATACTTCCCTAACCTATAAATCCTTCATCTTGCTTCAGAGAGAATATTTTTATTACGTTCACTTAACTATTTAAAGTTGTCGTATTTTCTCTAATTATAGGCCCCTGAAGCATGTGCACGGGCCGGCAAAATGTGTTCGACTCGGCCCGGTGATTAAAGGAAACGCGGCATGAACTATTTATGACTTTCTAATTTTTATTTTTTCGTTCGTTTTTTTTGGAAAACAAAATAAAATAAGAAGACATTGTCCCAAAACTTGTTTTTAACAAATGTCGAAATCATCCGCATGGTTAAAAACAATGACGTGATTATAAAGGAAATTATATGAGTTGTTTGTTTGAAAAAGGCATTCTATTTTTAATCTTTTACCTGGTGTCACAAAAGTTCGCAGACAAACTTTAGCTCATTTTTAATAACAAAATTTATTTTATATGAAATTAAACTGTTGAGGCATGACTTTTTCAAGAAAATAATTTTCTTTTAAAGCAACCAAAATCCAAGTTTTATTAAATTTTCGCATTTCGGTCATTTTTAAAGAATTCGATTTTTTTTCTCTCAAAAGGGCATATCACAGAACTCCGATTTTTAAAAAATATTTTGTGAAATCAAATTTGTAACTCTTGAACCGCGCTGCAACATAGCGATATCGCTGAACTCTGAATCAAACATTTGACCAGTTAAAGTAATGAAAATGCTTGTCAACTCCTTAAAATGACTTTACGAGTGCTTAGAGTCAAATGCTGAATTTTTAATAATTTTACAGTCAAGTCCTGAAGAAAACGTTACGTAAAATTTAAAACCTTATGTTTGAATTTTTTGTATATAGATCAATTCTATATTTAAAATGAGCTCTAAGCTTGTCTACCAACTTTTGGGACACTAGGTAATACCAAAAAAATGTTTTCACCGTATTTTCTCCAATAGGACGCTTGGGCGGCTTATTTTCAAACCCCTTATTGGAAGGCCGATCTCGAGATTTTCGTGTGCTTAACCAGAATCCAAAAAAGCAATCAATACAGCTCGCGAGAGTTAAAAAAGTCAATATACCGCTTTGCAAAATATTCTCTGTAAACCAAGATATAGGTCCCTAAAGTTGAGGGGGGGGGGCTTATTAGAGGAAATACGGTATTAGTTTATATTTTATATTTTTTTCTTTAGAAAAAAATTTCAAAGATCTTGAAACAGCCTTAAGTTTTTAACTTCGGTTTTCACTACCGTATTTCCTGTAATAAACGCCCCCCCCCTGTTCAAAATCGTATTCTTGGCATTGTGTTTTTGACCTACTTTTGAATGCTTATCCCAGGCACATTACCCCTAATTTTGTAGCCAGTGAGATGAGCTACAAAATGGGTGGTAACTTGCCTGAGAGAAGTGATCAAGAATGGGTCAAAAACACAACGCCAAAAACACTATTTTGAATTAGGGGGGGGGCGTTAATTACAGGAAATACGGTATTTTATTTGTCAAAAGAATACCGCAAAAATAACACATTTAAAAAAATTCCATGAGAAATATTAAACCCCGTTTTAGAAACAACAAAAGGTTGTTAATGCAAGCCGTGAAAGAGAACCTGAAAGCAGAGATAACACTTTGAATGTTTATGCTGAAGCTAGAGGTAAAAGAGAGGCAAGTGAACAAAGCAGAGCTTCAAAGTGGTGAATGAAAAATAAATTTATCGTCAAAAGTATTTTTACAAAAAAGTTTTATTAATATGTTACTTTAACCGAATTTATTGTGAATTTGATTTATTTGTACACAAAGAGTTTTATTTGTTTTTTCTGAAAGTAAAAATATTTAATTAACATATTTTGAGTTCATCATCAATTATTTTTAAATTGTTGTTAAAATGGGCTTGAGATTCACAAAGAAAAAAGTGGTGTTTTTGAAAATCATATTTATTCATCAAAAACATAATAAAAAGTAATAATAATGAAGTATCTATCTAAAACCACTTTGAGTGATAGTAGTTACTGGAGCTCCTAGAATTGCACCTAATAGACCGCCTTGTTGTTGTGTCGTTGATACAGAAGTCATTCCTGGTCGGCCGTACTCAACAATTGTGACTTGCTGACCGGGTGGACCATTATTGCAGCAATTGCCGTAGTACTGACGTTTAAAACGAAGACCACTGAAATTATAAAACTACATAGTGTAGTTCATGGTTACAAAATATATCTTAGGAAGGGTATACCAAAAACTGTTTACTTTGGTTCAAATTTTTTAGTTTATGAACCAGTTCTTCACTTTTAATATTTGGGGTTTCATGGTTTCCACATAAAGCGTGGATTTTTAGAAAATGACAATTTGACACTCTAAAGGCGGCTGATTTTCGAGGTATCCCAATATTTCCAGAATTTTAGGTACTTCTCCGTCGGGTTTTTTGTGGATTGCATGACCCCAGTGTTGGCTCAAACGATGGCAATTAATGAGGTCTTGAATAAATTATCATGACCATTTTTGCCTTGAGGGGGGCATGGTTTTTCGATGATACCCCTATCGACCATATGTTAAGTTTTTTTCCTGCTAAGACTCTAAGACAAACAAAGATCTAGGCCAATTTCACTGCAAAGACACGAAAATGGTGTTATTTTTGCGTAAGGACCCACTTAACATTATTTTTAAGATAGTTTTAGGATTCTCTTGATTTCACAAGTAGGCGACAATTTAAATATTTATTGTCAAAACAAATGCTTTCGGCAAAAGAAGTAAATGAGTTTTTCTGAGGCAAGAATAATATGATTTCCGTGTTATTGCAATGAAATTGGCCTAGAACAACGGTTGTCTTCAATAAAGCCTTGAATCTCTTTCGGAAGCAGGGGCCGGTTTTCGGATTAGGCAAGGGTTGGTCAACGTATGTTGGGACAGACTCCAACATATTTTAGACTCACGTAAGCTGCACAACCTCACCTGAGTCTAATGAATTACAAAAAAGCAAAAGATTGACCATGTTAAAAGTCGGTACCCATTGAGGGATGAGCCCTGTATGCCCCTTTAATAAAGTTTTTAGGTAATTGGTCTCATAGAAAAACCTTTTACCTGACTTCGGAGAGAACTCCAGAGACGCAAATAAAAACAAGGATTGCAGAAAATAATAACTTCATTTAGCTAATATAAAATTTTATAACAAAAAGTTGAAGAAGCAAATTTTTAGAATAAACTTTTGTCAAACACTTTGACAACCATATAATGTCAATGGAAATAATCAATCCTGGTTTGTGGTAAATGACCTTCTAGAAGACAGGTTCACTTTCTTTTTATATGAAAGTTATAAGTAAAAACAAAGACTCGACTGTACAAGTTCGCTAAAAAAGACTTTTTTGTTGACTTCCTTTTGCCGTTATTCTTGACTGCAAAAAGCCTTTTCCTTTTTAAAAAGACAAAGAAATTGTTACAACCAAAATTACGTCATCAGAAATTGCAGACTACAAACCATTTTAAAATGTCGATGACAAATAATCAAATACTAATAATTATTCAGGCAGTTTATGTTTTAAAAATATGTAAAATATTATAATGGAAAATTAGCTTCTACAGGCTGCTAAAACACGAGGATTCCCGACTGTAACATAACGGATTTTAGAACCTGCTGAGCATAGTTGGACCGCCACAGGCGGCACCCTTGGATTAGCTTCGCCTCCCCCGCCCCGGCGGCGCCCGGCGGTCACACTTTTTTGAGATGAGAGCGACACAATCATCTCAAAAAAACTATGACCGCCGGGCACCGCCGGGTGGCCGCCGAAGGTAGCTGAAGGGGTGCAGCCGGCGGCGGTCCAACTATGCTGCTGAGCACGGTTATCTCAAAATCGGACCTCCAAACATGAGTGCAATACCTTTAATTAGCCCAATTTTCACATCGGCTTTTTTGAAAAATGGATGCTTTTTTCTTCAGGCTGGTGATCAGTGAATTAATAAAGCTCAGCATTTGGTTTTATACTCATAAGAAAGCTTCTGTGTGTTTTGTTCGTTAACATGTGTTACCGGTGATCATCGAAAAGTTGAAAAAGAAGCTAGATCCCGTGTGGTAAAGAACAATTTGAATATAAATTTCTTGACACCTGTGATTTCCAGCAGGCCTTCAAGTAGTCGCTGGCAAACTACCTGAAAGGAAGTATCGAAGTCTAGTAAAGCATATCAAAGAAGCCTATCGTCAGCTTTTCCAAGATTTTCACTAACAGGGAAAGGTCATTTAGTAGAGCGCATATTTGAAAAATCTGGCAGAGCAGTTTTGTAGCTCTTGATGCGTAGAATCACGTGGTGTATGTCGTTTTTGCCCATGGAGTGAACTTTTTTGAGCTAGGCTGGTTTGAAGTTAGGACATAAATTAGGTACTCTTATTTCAAGTGTTTTATTTTATGTGTTTTTTCACTCGATGAAAATATGATGATATACACTTGTTTAAACGTTAATTCGACGCAGAATGAGTTGCTCTTTCTAATGAGTACGAAAACTCCATAGTCTGTATTGAATTTTAGTGAAAAATTGTGTTTTTTCAAAAAATCTGCATTTTTTGAACACCAATTTTCGGCGAAAAAAACCGCTATAAAAATCGGAAATAGGCGTGCACCCTCTTAAAGGAGCATACCAGCGCGTTACACGGGCAATTTCAAATTTGCAAAAGGCGGGACCAGGTATATTCAAACGAGAATTATTTGTAGATACAAATTTTTCATTTCATACAAAAAAACATACACCGTGTTGGAATCGAACTCGACCACTTTCGGACTACATCAGCACATAACCACTGAGCTACCCATGTTATTAGACTGACGCTGTACTTTTCATAACTTATTGCTCTTTACAGAATAACAAAATTTCAATTTTGTTATAATTCTCGTATGAATATGGCTGGTCCCGCCTTTTGGTCAGATGAAAAAGGCCTTTGAAGTTGGACAGTCGTCACTAACTCTCACTAACTCAACTCAGAAAAATGCAAAATTCGGTTTCCCTTAAATGCATCAGAACTTAAGAGGGTGCACGCCTATTTCCGATTTTATAGCGGTTTTTCGCCGAAAATTGGTGTTCAAAAAATGCAGATTTTTTGAAAAAACACAATTTTTCACTAAAATTCAATACAGACTATGGAGTTTTCGTACTCATTAGAAAGAGCAACTCATTCTGCGTCGAATTAACGTTTAAACAAGTGTATATCATCATATTTTCATCGAGTGAAAAAACACATAAAATAAAACACTTGAAATAAGAGTACCTAATTTATGTCCTAACTTCAAACCAGCCTAGCTCAAAAAAGTTCACTCCATGGGCAAAAACGACATACACCACGTGATTCTACGAATCAAGAGCTACAAAACTGCTTTGCCAGATTTTTCAAATAGGCGCTCCACTAAATGACCTTTCCTTGTAAGTATTAGTCGTTTTAAGAAATGTACTGGTTTTTCTAAGTACCGAACTTTAAAGGCTACAGCTTGACGAATTACTAACAATAAGGATAAATCTTATATCCGCCTTGTTCTGGATGAAAAGTGCCTTGTTTTTGGCTGAAAAGTGCCTTGTTTTATTTTAGTCACAGCAGCAAGTATACTTGCCATTTTTTTAAAGTGAGGACATCATCAAGTAGCCCTGCTTTTCTGGTTTCTAACGGCGTATTGTTTGTTGCAACACCTTTGCACAAACTAGCAGAGACGCCTCGAAATATGAAACAATTCGGAAAAATAATTTGATTTAAACTTTCATATTTTTGTGCTTAATTTTAAAAAGATGTTGCAACAAACAATACGACGTTAGAAACTAGACGAGGAGGGCTACGTCACTTTGAAAAAATTGCTACTATACTTGCTGCTGTGACTAAAAGAAAAAACAAGGCACTTTTCATCCAGAACAAGGCACATTTAATTCTCGTCCCTAACAAAAAGTGTTCGAATTTGGTTCTTTCACAATCAGCACTTCACAAGCTTTCGTTTGAGTCCAAACACTCGATTTCCAATTTTCTAAGGGGTCGAGGTGACAATAATAAAACTACACAATTACAAAACTTCTCTTTTAAAGCGTGTTAGTGCCGCGCAAATTCAAATTGTGCAAATCGCTGTGTTTATCAGGTTTTGTAGAGCTTAATAATATTTCTTATATTTTAGAAAGTTTTGAATCCTCTGCTTGTCTTAGTAATCAGATATGTCGTTAATACGGAAACAGAAGGGCGGAACTAAAGACATAAATGCAAGTTATACTTTTAATTTTTAATCACAAAGTCTCTGGCCTTCTGAAGTCCACTTTTCTACCAACTACATTGCAAATGTTTGCATTTTTCACTGATTTGTAAATCATGTTTAAATGACTCCTAACTAATTTTTATGTTCACTCATAAATATCGTATTTGCAATAAAGTTGGTAAAAAGTGAGTTTAAGAGGGTCAACGAGTTCAACCTAATATTTCAGCAAGTTTTAAATGTCGCAAGCATGTGCGAAGTTCTCAGCTATTTTGACCGAGAGAAACTAATAGAGCTTAGTCTAGTATCTTTGAAACTTAACAATATTATTCAGCGACATTTTTCAAGAACTCCAATTATTCTCTTAAAGCATGAAATAAAAATATATATTTCGGAGCAGCAAATATTAGCCCACAAATACTACCGTAAGTACTCTTATCATAAGGCCTTCTACAATTACCGCGGCACTCGACTTTGAGTAGTTCTTTAACATTCAAAATAAATATCTTATCTGTTTAATGCGTTTTTTGGTGCTACCTTTTTTAGTTAGCAAATACGACAGCAGCCCAAGTGCCCGCCTTGAATGTTTTATCAGTCCTACGGGTAATTTGGGTTGCTAAACACAATTAAGTGTCAGTTCTATGAGTTTCTAAATAATTTATATATGATCTACTGCACTAATAAGTGTACACAGAGTTGACATCCAGGATCGACTCATGAAGGTGTCATAGCCGTCTCATGGATCTCTCAAACCAGTAAAGCTGATACAAAAATTGTATTCAGTAACCGAAATTACCCTTAGGACTGATAAAAACGTATATATAAAAACGCACAACAAGAAAATAAATTAGGTGCCATTTTTCAGTAATTAGGTGGCATTTTTCAGCAATTAGGGGGCATTTTTCAGTAATAACGAGGAGAAAATAAAATACCATTTTTAGAAAATAGATGGGCTGGCCGACAGCAGCCCGAGTGCTGCCCCCTCCAAAGAGTATTTTTATCTGAGCCAACTTTTTTTATTTTTCACTGACTTCACACCTTTTGCACCGAAAATACCAAGTGTATCTGTCCGCTTCGTGGCCAAAGACCAGCACACTCCACATTGCAATGGATTGAGGTGAAAAAAATCGAGGGAACCAAAAGGAAGGGTTAGAGAAAAATACTCTTTGGAGGGGTGGGCACTTGGGCTTTTATAATTGGCCTTATAATTAGAGACTTTATGGCATTAAAATATACTTTAGGAAATATTTACTATCAGCTTAGGCCGAAATACATTAAAGCTAAGTGCGTCATTGTTGAATTGCATACGGAGCCTAATACAAATTTAAAGGCTATTCGGTCCCAACTGCAGAACATAGCTCATATTTGGAAGGATTCTACTTTTGAGCTATTTTTTTACATTTCTAAGAAAGCAAGCTTGATTAGTGGTAACGAAATATTGGCTAAATTGCTCGCGGAGCCTTCTGTTTTGCGGTGCTGCAAACTCAAACTTTTTACTGTCGACAAGCTGCCCTTGACAATTTGCCACTTTCCTGTGCTTTATGAGTGCCAAAGCATTGAATTTCTCAATATCGATGATAATTACTCTGAAATGGTGTTTATCAATTACATAAGTTCCATTCCTGAGGCTCGTCAGAAGAAGTTAAAAATAGAATTCACTTCTAAATGCTACTCTACGGCTTTAATGGAAGAGATTAAAAAGGTGAACATTGTAATGAGCTCATACTTCCTTTTATACAATCTAAAATGCCTTATGGTTTAGATCAGGGCTTCCATATGTCCTTTTTAAAAAGATTTGTTTTTTTGGGACCCTAATCTCTTTTTATTTTCGAAGTTTTAGTGAAATTTTTTTTTGCATCAAAATAGCAATAAGCACTGGATAAAATAGACTTTTTCCTTCAAATTCCTGTTTTTTGACCAAATGTCCTTTTTTAATTTTGAGATGGCAGCTCTGGTTTAGATAGATCCACCTAGTGATCCATTTTAACCCACTGATTTTGTGAACCCCTACTCCCACATAAATTAACCTCACAATGGTCATTTAAAAATGTCATTTCCGGGCATTTTGGAGCGAATCATCCCATTAAGATAAATGGCTCTAAAGTAAAGTTTTATCGCATTTACTACCCATGTTACATGTTAACCAAAAAAGGAGACTGTGGCGGTCATTTTGCTGCCTTTGGTTACCTATATTGACATTTTTTAAAGGTTAAAAAAAGTCCATTTGAAAAAAGCACTCTCAAAAAGAATCATCCCGACATGACCGTCTTAGGGTTGAAGAGAGGATTTAAAATCTTGGTTTCTATGGCTTCTATAATTCAAAAATCGAGCTATGAAGGCGATGTAAGAAGCGGATAGATTTCTGTTCTTATTGAGCAGGCTTAGCAAGAGTTCTACAAAAAATCAGGATTTTAAAATCATAGTATCACTTAAAGGGAGTGGGCAACTTGTGGTCCTCCATCCAACAAAAAGGGATTCAGGCTTAGTATCCTTGTTTTTTTTGTGGCTTTAGGCTTAGGCAAGGGTAGGTTAGCAAATTTAAGGATGGACTTAATCATATTGAATAATTAATCGCATATTGGCCTGGCTGGCCTATTTTTGCCTGAGCCTAAGCTTTAAAAAATTACAAATTTTCTATAACGGAACGCTTTCTTTATTTTACACCATATAGTCTGTTTTGGCTAAATTGCACTTCACCCCCAGCACTCGATTGCACTTTACCCCAGCACTCAAACAAACTACCTATACTCTACTCTTTATTTATAATTTATAGCAATAGGCGATACCGAATTCACAAGAATGGAAAAATAGACTGCTGGGGTATAATGTAATCGAGTGCTGGGGGTGAAGTGCAATCAAGTGCTGGGGGTAAAGTGCAATCGAGTGCTGGGGGTAAAGTGCAATCGAGTGCTGGGGTATAGTGCAAGTGTGCCTCTGTTTTTTTATTTTTCTGCTTTATTTTGGGTGACCGTCTAGGTTTTCTTTCACTTTTAGTGACGGTCTTAATTTCTCTGGTTTTTTTAAAAATTTTCACGTAAAATTAGGACTGCGTAATTTTTTGGAACTAACAGTGAAAGAAAATCTGGACAGCCACTCAAAAATAAAGTAGAACATTACAACACATTTTCAACCACCTCATAGTCAAGTCACCGAGCGTAGTGAGTGCTCGAATCGACCCAGAATTTCTCACTGAAGACAATGGTGAATTTTTTTTTGAAAGTGGTATCTGCAAAATTGATCCTTCGTGTGGATGCGCAAAGTTATAATTTTTAAATTTAGCGCTTCTTGGAATCTTCTTCAAGAATGTATTTTAGTATATACTATTCCTTGAGAGTGAAAGAATTATTAAATCCATTCTGCATTAAAAATTGTCTTGGAGAACGGCTGACATTTGCAAAAGAAGATGGTGATAAAATTTGGCGCTACTGCTTGAAGCGAACTAGTTTAAATGAGTTTCTGAAAAGATGACAAATTGAGGGAATTTGCGTTTGGAAAAGCTATGTTTTCATCATGAGACGAAAATGTTTTTAAATGTGTCATTAATGTTCAATAAAAATTGGCTGTTGGTATCTACACTAGACATATATATTTGAAACTAGGGTTGCTAAGAAACCCGGCTCTTTCTTTTCTAGGTTAATCTCGAGATTAATGCCGGCTTTTATTGCCATCGCCGGCAACGGCCATGCTGCCACTGTCGTGCCGGCTAGCCGCTGACTCGCCGCCGATAAAAATATCAATCGGTGCTATGATATATTTTTCATTTTGTTTTTATTATCGATCCCACAGATAGGAAAATAGCCCTGAAGATCAACTCAATCTTGGAGACGTTAGAAGTGGACAAAACCAACGTAGTAGCAGCAACTCGTGATGGAGCGCCGAATTTGGCAGGATCTAGTGGTGGAGTTTGTGTCAAGGCAAATATCCAGAGGTAGAACGTTTACGTTTATTTGCGCTACTGTTATTTTATTCCAGTTTTCACTGCTTCTGTCATGTCCTTCATCTGGTCGTCTGGGACGGAATTAATAAAACGACTCTTGTTTCCTCGGTTGTTGAAAAGGCTAGCAAAATTGGAATTGGCTTTCACCGAACACCTACAGCTATGGCCGCTTATCGACAACAGCAAGGACAGGACTCAACGACTTTATCGCTCGTAAGCTAGAAAAAGTTTGATAATAACCAACAGTTAAACGTATTTTCAGCAAGTAAAGACAAGGTGGAATTCGACGATGGAAATGCTTGCCTCCGCGCTTGCTCACAAGTCCAATTTGCTGCAGTACGCTGAAAAGAATCCGGGGTGTATGGTTTCTAAACACATCAAAAATATGTCAGAAGCAGATTTTGACGAAATAGCCGATGTAATAGAAGTGCTTAAACCCTTCGAAGCATCTACTAAAATGGTTGGTTCGCTTTCTGTTTGCCTATCGTGCATACATAGTCATTTGTCTTAGGCCTCATACCAAAATGCTCCGATTTCATGCTATCCTTTTTTCGTTCGAAAACTGTTGGAGCATCTTGACAATGTCTTTGTAGAATTTTCAGTCAATATGAGTATCAGTCTGGAAGCTAGAACAAGAGATTTGCTAAACCAGTCAGATTTAGGCTATGCCGCATTTTTAGACCCACGTCTTTGTTACAAGTTAGTCTTTTATTATTCAAATTTTTTAATTTGATAATCAATAATATAGAACATCGGTTATGCCGAAGTACAAATGGGACTGTATCAAGAAAGAGGTCATTGATTTACTGTCAAAAATGCACCGCACTCAGCTGACATTTCTCAACTGATCCTAATGATCTATGGGAGGAAGATGAAGAAGTTGTGGATAATTCGTTAGATGGGAATGTTTTCGTGGTGAGTCAGATCCAGTTATTTATTTGTCGAATTATTTATTATTAAATTTATAGGAAAAATTGAACGATACATAAATGAGAAGAAATTGCCTTTGCCGAGACCGGATTTTGCTGGACATGAGGAGATGTATGAATGGTGGGCTCAGAACTCTCGTCGTTTTCCAAATTTAGCAGTGCTGGCTCGCAAATATCTTCCAATCTCTTTATCTAGTGTTGCTTTAGAAAGGTGCTTCTCTAAGGCAAGTCTGCTATTTGCAAATTCTCTCCGTTCACGCCTGTCAAAGCAGACAGCGGCTAACTTGCTCATCATCAAGGCAAATTTAGCAGACGAGGTATTGAAGGCAGTCAGTGAAAAAAACGAAGAAGAGCCAGAAGAAATTTGTAATTTACTGTTAGAAAATGATACCTGATCGTTGTTTTATGTCGTTTGCTCAATGTTGTTGTTATTAAAAAATACTAACTCTGAAATCTAATAGCTCAAAAATCATAAGTTTAGTCTGAGTTAATTCTTAAAAAATTTTGGCTTTCGGTCCGATTCGATTCTTCGAAAAAAACGATTTTCGACTTTCGATCTGAGTCAATTCTTCGAAAAAAACGATTTTCGACTTTCGATCCGATTCTTCGAAAAAAACGATTTTCGACTTTCGATCCGAGTCGATTCTTCGAAAATTTTCGACTCCAACCGACTTTTCGATTCTTCGGATCGAAGAATCCGATCCTTCGCCAACCCTAAAAATGGGGTTAATATTTTCATTATTGCTAAACAATATATTAAAGCTTGCTTGACATGGGGCTCAATAGCTCAGTTGGGAGAGCGTTAGACTGAAGATCTAAATGTCACCGGTTCGATCCCGGTTTGGGCCATTCTGCCTTTTTTGACAGATGGTCTCAATAAACATTGAAAGCCGACTAAAAATTAGCTGTAGAAGTTGAAGTCCACCCCCCCCCCCCCCCTCCAAAGAGTATGAGTTCTCTATTCGTAGAACACAAATGAATATGAGCTATCTGACCAAATTTTAGTAAAAGAAATTATACTTTTTGGAGAGGGGGTGCACTTCATATGGTGTCAAAATTTCCATGAAGCCTTGAGTCTATATTTGCTTAAAATTTGGTGTACGGCCAGTTCGCCCTGTTTTTGTTTTAGCGTACACCCCAAGTGCATCCCTTGCCCGAAAGTGTATGAGTTCTCTAACCATTTTTAGGTATGATACACGAGAAATTCTACAGTTATTGACGTACAGTCATTATCTTGAGTCAGTTCTACACCGTCGAGAATTCTACGCTGAAAACTGTAGAATTTCTCGTATATTGCACGAAAAATTCTACAGTTAATTAGTGGGTCTCATTCTGACTCAAAATGAGCTGGGTAGTCATTCTGAGTGTGTGATGACCAACTCTATTGAACACGACAAAATCGTGCGTACCACCCCTCCCTTTTAAAATTAAAAACCCCTCCAAAAATTCAATCTTGTTCCTTGTTGTTTGTTATAAAGTTGGAGTTGTTAATTTGTTTGTGTTCCTGTAATATTATAAGTGGTCATGTGGAATATTCCGAGTGTTTTTAGCTTTTGTCCAAAGTCAAAGTGACCACATTTTTTTAAAAGACGGAGTCCGGTTTGCAGCCCGTGTGTCTTGACGAGCAGACGACAGCTTCTCTACCCATCACTGAAATCAATAAAGCAGATAGGAGAGCGTCAGCCACTTCAGGATATTGGCAATATATTATAAAAAAAATTCACTTATACCAACTGGCCTTTGTGATGAAAATCAGTCAAAATATGTTTTGGCTTGCTTATGCCAGTCTAGGTTACAACGGCCTGTTACACAATTTTTCCAATATTTACAATATATAAATTCCGCCGCTGCCGCAAGCGATGCCATTGTCACACTACCGCCGCTGCAAGCGCTGCTTTTTTGCCGCCGCCTCTCAAATATGATTGTTCGCGACCAAATACCAGCACACTCCACATTGCAATTGATTGGGCTCAAAAAATCAAAGTGTAAGGACTCGCCAGGGGGGCCAAGGCATATTTTTTTTCGGCGTCGGCATGAACACATATAGAGCCAAAAACATATACTATGGCGTTAGTTCTAATGTCTAACGGTTAAGTAGACATCCCGAACGTTAACAACCAGTATTTGTCCTTACCAGGGTTAGTGTTCATAGGGAACACAATATAGGGACAATTAACCAGTATTATATTTGAATTCAAACTAGCTTTGGTCTCAACAAGAATTAATTGCACCAGGAGCAGTCTTGACAGAACTAGATCATTATTCTTTTCTGGTTTGGGTATGTCAAGCTGCTCTAGTTCTCTTTTAAATAAGGTTAGTTCTTGTAGTGTCCGTCGTGACTCAAATTTGACCAGTCTAGTCATGGCAAAAACCAGATATCATACCAGGCTCAATTCAGTAAAGTGCAGAGAGATTTGAAACTATTGCTCAATTCTGGCATTAAACCAAATTTGATTCTTAAATGCCAAGAGTCACTAAACCAGTCTAATATGGACTTAGCGCTCGAGTTCTTCATGGACGATAGTGAAATTCCAGAGTCAGATGTGATCAGTATTTATACGGTTGATCAAATCGTGGAAACCAGTTTCAAGGCTCTTCGTGCCATGACGTCCATCGCCTCAAGCTCGAGCTCTTGCTGGGCCGGTGAATCAAGCAAGTCTCTCTGGGTGGTGCCTGGGTGGCAGAATCTAATGTTCCAGTTTTGTCTTTGTATTGTGCTGACCAGGCTATGGTCGCTGGTTCCTCTAGCTTGCCATGGTGCATCAACAAAATCCCAGCAAGAAACTTATTTGTTCTCACTAAAAGAACCCAAAAAGATAGGCTTAGAGAAAAATACTCTTTGAATAGGGTGGGCGCTTGGCGCCTTTTACGGAAATTTTACATATTCAGAAATTTATAATCTAAAAATAACAAAAAGCTAGGGCCGATCCGTGGATCGAACATGGGGCCTCTCGCACCCAAAGCGAGAATCATACCACTAGACCAATCGGCCACCCGATGAGATATTTGGGAGAGGAGGTGAAGATATTTGTGTAAATCATTATTCGCTCTTTTCTTTTGCATCAAAAGATATGATTCAGGAGAACACATTCAAAGCCAAAATCATATCTTAACTTTATTTCCTGGAAATCTCATTGGGTGGCCGATTGGTCTAGTGGTATGATTCTCGCTTTGGGTGCGAGAGGCCCCGTGTTCGATCCACGGATCGGCCTGACTTTTTGCTGAAATTATATTCGTTTTTAGAGCTTTAAGTTATCTTCATTTTTAGAGCTTCGGTTTGCCTCATCCCGTAAGGTAAAAATAGACTTGCACGTTACAGAACTTTCGAAAATGTGTAAAAATAGCCTTTTGACCCGTATTCTAAATATTCAACCACCTATGGTGTATATACTGAAAATGATCAGCATGAAAATGAACAACATAAAGTTCTGAGTTGATTCCACCAAAGAGGCCATCCGAGTATCGGAGTGTTAAAAGAGAGTGGTTAAACTTTCAGCTTTGATTACAGGGTATATCAAAAACTGAGGCGTTTCCTTAAAATTTGTTAAGAGCGTCTGCACACTGCTGAAAGCCTTATTTAAAAACGCTATAGTATTTGGTTTCTGGCTCTATATGTGTTCATGCCGACGCCGAAAAAAATATGCCTTGGTCCCCCCTGTTGTGTTTTTTGCAAAAATCCAATTTTTGCCTTGATCCCCAAGCTGATTGTTTCCGGAAAAATTTTGTTTCTAAATTGTCTCGAAAATCATTTAAATACTCTTTTTGGGTCTAAAACACACATTTACGAGACCAATCTAAGATTGTATAGATCATTATGTCGGCCATGGGTTGGCCGCTGCACAACCAAGATCAGCACATTTTTTTTATCGTAAAGGATTGATGCAGTTGTAGGTTAATGTCAAAAATATTATAAAATTTGAGATAAAATTTGACTTATAATTCTTATACTTCAATTTGTTGTTTTTTGAGGCAATCAGAAGAAAAAAAATTGCGCAAAAAATCAATAGGGGGGACCAAGGCATATTTTTTTTGGCGTCGGCATGAACACATAGAGAGCCGGGGAACGGGCATTTGGTCTTTTACGTTGTTTTTGCTAGTAAGTTTGCAAAAAACTTCATTGAACAGAGCGAGATTCGAATTCGCGCATCCGAAGATACCAGAGCCTAACTTTTAGGACTTGTGGACTCTGGCTCCTTCGGCTTACACACTAACCACACCGAAGACTCCTAAATCTAGCGCCTTAGACCACTCGGCCATCTGTCCCTCTCTGACATACGAATATTCATCGGTAATTTAGGATTTCACGGCAAAATATTCCAGCAGTCTATGACGTGAAAATTTTAAAAAGTATTTATATTTTTGATACATTAATAGATTTTTGATTTATTTCTTGTGGCTACCGTGAAAAATATTTTTTTAATTGTAGACGTCTTTTAAGTGTTACAATTACAATCTTGAAGAAAATTTTATTTGAGTAAAGATCAAATAAGCTAAATTCACAGAGTAAAAGAAAAAGTTTTTTTGTCCATTGCATCAGCATGATTTTTTTACTTCTTATCTTTTTAACAAATAAAAGTTTACACGTGGAAAAATAAATAAAAAATCGATAGTCAGTTGCATTGACGATGGTCCAGTCAGTCCAATTTGCAGCAAAGCAGAGGAGTAGCTTTTTTCATTGTTACTACGACAAAGCTGTTCTGCAAAGCAGGAATTTGAGAAATAAAGAATGAATCCTAGTACATTTGAAGGTTTTGGAACAGCCGCAATTCACGCTGGACAAGACCCTGGAAAATGGGATATGAATCAGGTGATTTTTTATTTTTTTCATTTTTTCACCAAAATTTTAAGATTGTCCCACCAATTTCCCTGGCCACTACCTATAAACAAAATCAACCAAATGAGCCCATTTGCTATCCGTATTCCCGTGATGGCAATCCAACTCGAGATGTTCTGGAGCAGAATTTGGCTGTTTTGGAGGGCGCATCTTATTGTTGGTTTAATTCTTTTTGTAACCGAGTGAAGCCAAACTTTGTATAAAATATTTCAGGCAGAGTGTTTAGCAGTGGCACGAGTGCGATGACTTCAATGACTAATATATTGCACTCTGGTGATCATATTCTTTGTTTTGATGATGCTTACGCAGGTTACACTTCGACTTGAATTTACAAACTAAAAGCCTAATCATTTTTAAGGAACAAAGAGTTATTTTGAGAAAGTAGCTGTCAAGCACCACAATATGCAATTAGATTATGTAGATTTGACCAATCTGAAAATCGTCAAAGGCGCACTCAAGCAGAACACAAAGGTTTTCTAAAGATTTAAATCATTTTTAATTAATAAGTTCAGTTGGTCTGGTTCGAAAGTCCGTCCAACCCACTACTGAAAATAGTGGACATAGAAGAAGTTGTCAAAATCGTGAAGCAGTTCAATCAAGAAATAATAGTAGTTATAGATAATACTTTTATGTCCCCTACTTTCAGGTACTGCTTATTATTAGAGACCCTAATTCTTTGCACTATAAATCTAATTTACGAGAAATTTCACAGCTATTAGCGTACAGCTATCTATTATATTAGATTAGGATTCTATTAGGACGCAACCAACTCTCCGACGAAAAACTCGCCAACGCAAAAGACTCGCCAATGTCAGAACTCGCCAACGCAAAAACTTGCCAACGTCAAATCTCGCCAACGCAGAACTCACAAACGAAGAGCTCTCCTACGAAAATATCGATTTATCTGAATAAAGTAATTATTTATGCGTTATCTGCATATCCGCCGAAAAATATGCATTTGCATAGAATTCGGGTCCCTAGTTATTATAAACGAGATAAACTCAGTAATGAAACATTTAGCGACCACTTGCACTTGGAGTTGATGCTGTCCACCACTCGGTCACTAAGTATATCAACGGTCACAGTGATGTTTTGATGGGAGCAATAATGACTAACAATAAAAAAAGATGAACACCTCCTATTTCATCAAATCAGTCAGTTTATTTTTCAGTTCTTACTTAACATGGGTACTGATTTCTGAGCCTGGTGTTCTTAATTTTTTCCTAAGATGTTAAAAAATATTTCACTTTCTCAAATACTTTTTTACTTTTTTCTGTAGTTCGGCAATCATGCTTCACGCTAGCCTACTCTAGATAATAACAAGTATAAAATATAAAATGTTTTATATAAAATATAAAACATCAGATACACTCAACTCGAAAATTCTTTTTAAAATATTTTTTCGACTCAGGATGAACACCCACTCGTCCTGAGTCACAATTTACACCGTCGATAACTGTACGTTAATAACTGTAGAATTTCTTGTATGATATACGAGAAATTTCACAGTTAACGACAAGCGAAATCTGACCCAGAATAAAAGAAAAAAGACCATTGGATATTTTTGACTATTTTTTTAGCCGAGAATTCGGGAAAAACCTTTAATTCGAGGCGCGTAAGATGACATAGTCTTTAAAAAACTACTATTAGCTTTATTTTTAAACCACTCAAAGTACAAAAGGTAGCTTACTTACATGCTTTACGGTAATTGTCAAAATATCTATTTTTTACCAACTTTTTCACTTTTTAAAAAAAGTAAGTTCAGCGTCGGGAACATTTCCTTCTGCTTTCGACTGCTTCCTAGTCAATAGAGGAATCAAAACTTTACATGTTCGTATGCAAGTGCATTTATCTAACGGCCTGAAGGTTGCTAATTTTCTGGAAGCACACTCAGCAGTGCATAAGGTAGAAATAAATGTATAAAGATTAAAAAAAATTTACACTTAAACTGCTCTACAGGTTCTGTACCCTGAGCTAAAGTCTCATCCCCAGCATGATATTCACAAAAAGCAGACCAAAGGAATGAGTGGAATGATGAGTTTCTACTTGAAAGGAGGCTTGCAAGAATCTAAAACATTCTTAGCCAACTTAAAAGTAATTTTTTTGTGAAATGTGCCCCTGAAACTTTAGACAATTTCCTACAGCCGCAGCTGTCAAATTTGGGCGACCGGATATTTTGTTATTTATAATAAAGAATATTCGCCGAAGAATAAATATTCAAAATTATTTTTTGACAGAGCATCGAGTTGAATTTTTAAGGATCACTTGACATAGCCATGAGAAACCAGCCCTAAAAAATCAGCAAAAAAAAATTAAATTCAAACAGCAAAAATTTTACACCCAGTCTTAATCTGGGTCAGATTTCGCTCGTCGTTAACTGTGAAATTTCTCGTATATCATACAAGAAATCCTAAACTTATTAACGTACAGTTATCGACGGTGCAAAATGTGACTCAGGATGAGTTTTTGTATTTTAAATTTTTTTACAAATGTCCGGTTGTTCAAATTTTGACATGCGATTTATATTATGGATTTTTTCAAAATATAGATTATCTGAAGTACTGTCAAGTCTCATTATATTTATCAGATATCTTCGATTATTTTGGTAAAGCACTTGAAAATTTTGAGATCGATTTTCAGATTTAGGGGGTTCGAAAATAAGGCGCCTCAAAAGGGCATGCTCACACTTTTAAATTTCCAACCCCCCCCCCCCCTAATTTAATTTTTTTCTGCCTAATCATAATTTTTTAAGATATTCACTCTTGCTGAGTCTTTGGGTGGTGTTGAAAGCTTGGCTCAAATTCCTTCACTTATGACTCATGCTCTCATTCCTGAAAAAGATAGAATAGCGCTCGGAATTACTGATAGCTTGATTAGAATTTCTGTGGGTTTAGAAGACGTCAAAGATTTGATTGAAGATCTAAAGCAAGCTCTAGATAGAGCTTTTGATAATTTAAAGTAAATGATTTTGCAGGTAAATTATTGTGAACAAAAATTAAGTAAGAATTGCAATAAAAAAATACTGAAGTCTGAATAATTTTCAGTTTTGTTATTTTTTGTCTTTATTTAAGTTAAAATAATACACAAGTTTTTTCACAAGTTGTTGTCAACAAAATATGTTTTTAAATGATATTTAAAAAATGATTTATTATCAATATTATTTAAGGTTTTTTGTCATATTTTTGGAGGGGCCATACAAAGAAGAAAGTACAGTATAGTCGAACCTGGATGTAACGGCACCCTTTGGAACCAGCTAAAGTTTTATTGAGGTATCGAGATATGTTGTTTACCGCACTATTCAACCGAAAATCATCTTTTATTGACAATCAGTAAAAAAAGGCAGAAAAAGCAACAACAGAGCTGAATGATATAGAAACACTGAAAATGAGCGCATTTTTTACAAAATTTATAAAAATTCAAATTTTCGGCGCTAGTAGCGAATACCCCCTTTGCGCACATTTTGCGGGGTCTGGGACATAAATTTGGGTACTTTTTACTAAAGTAAAAAAAATGAAAATCGTTGGGGTGGGGGGGGAGTTATTCGCTACTAGCGTCAAATTTTCTATGCAAAAATTATGCGAATTGCTGTGTAAAATTCTTTCTCAAAAATTGTTAGTGCCGCAATATGACTGGTAATTTAATTGATTAGAACCGGCTCTTTGATGCCGAGGCTGCCGTTATATCGAGGATAAACGTTGCCTTATTTTCCTTGCTAGCTAACCGAATATAAAAAAATTTTCGGTACATAAAAGCCCAAGTGCACTCCCTCCCCCTAAGTGCAACCACACCCATTTTTTTCGTTTTTGTTATTCACTTTTTTCATGTCACAGGTTCGATATCATCTGCCTGCATGTTTCGGTATATCGGGGTGCCATTATATCCAGGTCCAGCTAAAGCTTAAAAAAAAGTTAGGGCCGATCCGTGGATCGAACACGGGGCCTCTCGCACCCAAAGCGAGAATCATACCACTAGACCAATCGGCACCCGATCAGATAATTGGGAAGAGAAGTGAAGATACTTTTTAGCTTTTATATGTGTTCTCCTGAATCATATCTTTTGATGCGAAAGAAAAAAGAGAATATTGATTTTCACAAATATCTTCACCTCCCTTCATATATATTTCATCGGGTGGCCGATTGGTCTAGTGGTATGATTCTCGCTTTGGGTGCGAGAGGCCCGTGTTCGATCCACGGATCGGCCCTTACTTTTTACTAAGATTATTTTCATTTTTAGAACTTAAAAATTAAGTTCATACTAGGGATTCCATATCTACTTATTTATAAGAATCTACTTATTTCGGTACCCGAATCTTAGTTTTTTTTATTTATTCTAAAATTATTCGAGAGCTACTGATTTTTTTGTATCGAAAATCTTAGTTTTTTTTGAAAAATATGCTCCTTTAAACGAAAAATCTTAGTTTTTAAAAAAATCTACTTTTTCTTTCAATCTGTCTGACTGACATGTCAGTTATTTTTTATTAAAAATTGCAAAATACAACACAAAATCCTCATCTTAAACCCTCATCTTTGCGTTACTTCTCTTTGCATATGTAAGGATTCGCCCGAACGTTAACTACCAGAATTTGTCCTAACCACAAAAGTGTTCCCTACTAGCGTTATTCGCTACTGGCGCCGATTTTTCTTTTTATGGTTTAGTTGATGTCAAGCTGCTCGAGTTCCAACTTTTCAAAGAAGGTTAGTAGTGTGTATAGTCGTGACTTTAGCTTAACCAGTCATAATCATGCCGATAACCAGATTTCATACCAGGCTTAAACCAGTAAAATACAGAAGCTATTGATCTATTGCTCTCTAATGGCATTAATCCTGACCAGTACCGTATTTCCTCTAATTGCCGCCCGGGGCGCTTATTTTCCGATCGACCTCTAGGGGGGGCGGCAATTAGAAGAGGGGCGCTTATTTTTCGATCATAAATTTGAAGTAATTTACCACTCCAACAATGAAAGTTTTTATCCTATTTTCAAAATTTTTATTATTTTCGGGCAGAATTTTCAGGCCAATTGTTTGTCCAGGGCAGCCAAATTAAAGGGTGGGGAACTTTATATACGCATCGCGTAGGTCACAGGTTCGACTACCAGCGGCTGCACACCATGTATGTAATTTTTTTTATTAACAATTTCGTGTAAAAATCATCCTCGGGCTTTTGACTATCCGACAAGACCATCAACGCAGGGTTTCACACCTAGTGTAGCTTATTTGTAGGCTAAAAAATAGGCTAGAGCTCCGATAATCGATGGTTTTGAAGGTTTTCTTCTACTGCTTTGATTGATATTTCTGCATGTTTTTGACAAGTGACACGTTTCATACACAGTAATAAAGCCAAGATCATGAGATTTCATTTGAGCTATCATACAAGGTAGGAGGTAATATTTCGTTAGAGCTAAGGTTTTAAAAACTTTTACTGATGTCCAATTCAATACCAGCCAGTCATGTGCATGAAATCTCCAAATTACAGCATTTGCTGATAGTGAAGCTTAAAATGGTCGCAATTGATTGCTTGATTGATAATCCTATTGAGGATTTCATCGGATTGGACACAAACTTGTAAATAAAAAGAGAAAAAAATAAGGTCTGCAGCCAGTGGTAGTCGAACCTGTGACCTAAGGCGATGCGCATATTAAGTCTGCCAGCCCCTTTTAAGGTAGACTTGTTGTTGAAGACTTATTGTTCACGTGAATATTTATCGATCCTGCTTACATATACCTCTTCAGCAAACAATGGTCTTGGACACATCTTCTTATTAATAACTAACCGCCAAAAAATTGTGCAGAAAAAAGGTTAAAAACGGTTTCGAAAAAATAGGGGGGGGGCGGCAATTAGAGGGGGGCGCTTATTTTTCGATCGACCTCTAGGGGGGGGGGCGGCAATTAGAGGGGGGGCGGCAATTGGAGGGGGGCGGCAATTAGAGGAAATACGGTATTCAAAGCTTGGGATTATGGCCAAGCCGACTCATATGTTACCAGGGTTGTTAATTAAATTAGTCGATGACCTTGACGAGCCAGCTTTTATCACCAGCATTGAATTCGGCATTCGGCATTGAAGCCCATACCAGTCAAGCCATCAACCACTAGACTATTGAAGCACACATTCGTCAGAGCGATTATGTGATATTAATGCTGAAAAATTATCAACTTTAAAACACATTTTTTACCTAAAATTGAATTTTCCACAGAAAAGGATGTCTAAATTGAATAAGCATTTTCGAAGTTAATTGAATGGTATATTGCGCATGTACACTATCATGTGTTCCCTTCTAAGTATTATATGAAAAACAATCTGAAAGGCTTCTACAAGTTATTTGAATGAAAATTTATAGCCATTTAAATTTAAAATTCACATGTCAATCAAAAATTGATTTTCATATAATTTATTGCCTGAAAATTTTGTTACTCGTAATTTTAAGTAACGAAAAGATGTATTCTCTTGAATATTTCTATTATGCTCTTGCTGTAGTGATCGTCTCGCTATTGTATTTCTGCGATATTTTTTCAATAAAGCAGTGTATTCTGAAGCTTGATTGCAATAAAAATGCTAGCAAGATTAAAGCTAAAAAGAAAGACTTGGTTTTGCTCGTGAAATATCCTTCTGGCAGTCGAGACTCCCTTTCGCCACACTCGGTGGAGATTTTCAAAGCCTTTTGCAAGTTAGACTTATTCTTCGATACTGCTGAGGAGTCAGATAACATGTCTACTAAAGCTTTCACTAACTACATCAAAAGTGAGTTGAATTTACAAAAATTATTACTTTAGTAGTTTGAATATTAATACAAATTTAATGGCCAGGCCCTCAGGCCAAGGCCTAAATTATTGATGGGAGGGGGTTCATACGACACTAAGGTTTCTTTGAATGGGGCAGGGAATGGATTACATGAATCTAACGCCAAAATGTCTCTAAGACAAGAAGACTAGGGTTGTCACACAGTTGAATCGATTTAAAAAAAACTGACCTTATTTTAACTAATCTAGTTTTAACTAGGGTTTTATTCTCGAGAAATTGTTCGAGAAATTTCCCGGTTTTTTCTTGGGGAAAATTCATATTTTGACGGTATATCAAAAATCGGGTAAAATCGATTTTCGTTATATATTTTATATATACTTTGGTACTAATTCGTTTTACACCCCACCCCCATTTTTTATTTTTTTTTGCATTTGCTATTTTTGCTATTTTGAGTCTAATTGAACAGCTGCCTGATGAATTCCGTCACTTCACCGTCAATCACTCAGTCAATTTCGTCAATCCGGAGACTGGAGCGCACACTCAGACGATCGAATCAACATGGCAGAAGTTCAAAAGAAGGTACAAGCTAGAATATGGCACACATCGTTCTGTTTTTAAAAGTTATGTCTCAGATTTTGTTTGGCGTCGAAAGTTCAGTGGAAATGATAGTATGTTTTATTTATGGTCTCAGATTGTTGAACTGTATGTATGTGAATAAATAAAATATGTTTGTCGCAACATAGAAACCGATAAACCCAAAAACTGGGGTGGGGTGTAAACCGAATTAGTACCTATACTTTTATATATAATATAATTTTATATATACTACAGTTATCGACGCACAGTTATTAGTTTTCTTTTGTCAACTATACATTGATAACTGTAAAATTTCTTGTACAGTCAAACCTATTTAACCCGACACCTCGATAACCCGACACCCTGAGGCCGGTCCCCTGGGGTGTCGGGTTATAGAGGTGTGACTTTATCATATAAACCTTAATCGATAATTGTACGTTAATTAGTTTTCAGAAAAAACCTTGGTTTTATAGAAGCTGAGTACCTGGGTCTTATAGTAAATTGAAAAATAGTGTCATATAGCCTAACAAAAGCAGACGCTCCAAGCGGATAGCCCTTGGTCACTTTAAAAATATTATAAAAAATATTATAAACTAACAATTTTTTTAATTCGTGGTTTTAGGTAACTTTTGAAAATTATCACGGGGAGGGGGGGGGGGGTTATTTATGCTTTTTTTGTTCAAAAATAAATTTTCACGTGATTGTAAAAATGACAGGCTGAGAACATATGGCCATTTTGCTGAACATATAGCCAATTTTAAAATGGCTGGAAATTTTCCTAACTTTAGAAAAATTGCACTGTTACCAGCTGAAAATTACAAGCTCAGCGGGATAATTTTTGGGGGTAATTTTCAAAAATCAGTAAATTTTTTAATTTAAATTTCAGACCAAACTTCTCAATCTTCTCCGGATCTACACGTAGAACCTGACCAGTTATCTTTATTCCCGTTTAAAGCTTTGCTGAGCTTTTTAAATAGATTCAATCAAGCTGACAGAAAAGGGATGGCCTATCTTCGTCAACAAATTTGCAAACAGGGATCGGGAAAATGCTCATGCTCTGCTTAGCTTTCTTTGCTCACCAAGCTGTGGAAGATGACAATGTATATCAATCACTTTGAAGTTCGAAAAAATAATTTCGTGAATTTTTTGAGTAAAAAAGCTGTCCCCCGCCAATTTAAATAGCAGCACTTCAAGCGCACCCCTTCCCAAAGAGTATGAGCTAACTAAGCCTAAAAATTAGTGGAGAACCCATACTTTTTGGGGTCTATGGCTAGAAAGCTCATACTCTTTGATGGAGGGAGCGCACTCGGGTTTTACGATTTAAACGTACAGAACTAGGCATATGCGGTATTTGCTGCGATTCAAAATTGCTGAAACTCCGTGATTCGACATTTTTATTTGAAATATATATACTTGTATCGATAGACAAAGAATGGTCGATTGAGTATGTAGAAAAGTTGAAGTTTGACGCTACTAAAAAAATTTGGTTCTTGTCGGTTATCGGGACTACCTTGTCACACATGAACCAAGGTAGTCCCGAGAAGAACCAAGGTAGTCCCGATAACCGACAAGAACCGAAAATTTATGGCAATTTAAATCCGCGGCGAAAACCGGTAATTTTTCGGTAACCGCCTGCCGCCCAAAAATAACAGTAATATTCTTGAAAGAAAGACTCACTTGTCAACCGCAAACTTTCGGACAAAATTAATATAATACTGACTTGAATTTGAAAAAATTCCTTTAATTATGCATTTATCTCCTCAAATTTTTAATACTAGCTGTTCTTGCGATACCCCAATAATGTTTTTTTTAGATTGACGTCCGAGAATTGAAACAGAAGAAAAGATTCTTCTGGTCGTCAAGCACAAAAGCTAATGCTACATCACCGACATGGAAAGCAAGGCAAAAGTTTGAATCCGAGAATGTTCATGTGATTTTAAATGTAAGAACGAGAAATCGCCAATAGATTAAAGGGGCATGCTAGTCGCCGATGGGAACATTTCGAAAGGCGAGTGCCAGCGAAATTCAAACGGCAATTAATCTGACGAACTTTTAGAAAAGTCGAGAAAAATTGTACCTCCAGTGGGAATCGAACGGACGACCAACTTTTGCAGTCCGCCGCCGCTATCCCACTAGGACAGCATATGAAGTGCACCATCCGACCCCCCCCCCCCCCGCAAAGAGTATTTTTCTCTAAGCAAACTTTTTTTCATTCTTACCTAAGCCTAAGGCCTAAGCCTAAGGTCTAAACCTAAGCCTAAACCTAAGCCTTACTTAGCGCGCTGTACATTGCAAAAAAAAACTTAAAAAAAATTAAGGGAGCCCAAAATAGGACGCTTAGAGAAAAATACTCTTTTGAGGAAGTGCACTTCAATTTTTACGCCCACTAGGCCACCGATACTATTAAACGATAGAATTATTTTTGATCACTTATTCCCCCCAGGGTACTCAACAAAAATTTGTTTTAAAATAGTTCTCGATTGAATTGACTTGGTACCCGCCTTTCAAAATATTTCCATCGGTGGCGAGCATGCCCCTTTAATGCGTGCGGCAGGGGCTGGTCCTGACTGTAAAAGGCCACTTCATATTGCGTCCACTCTAAAAAAACTCGGGAAAAGTGCGTTAAAAATGCGTTGAAAAAAGGTTTTATGAATTAAGCAAAACGAGAGATGGAGTCGAGATCATGAATCGGGATTCCGATCCTGTTTCCCAACCTTTTCTTGAGGCTTGGAATCTGAAATTTTACAGTCAACGTACAATAATCGATTATATTTTATACTATGAAAAAATTCTAAAGTTGTCAACGTACAATTATTGGGTCCTGATTTTGATATTATACAATCCTGCTCCGAATCCCAGATTTTTTTCTCATCAATTTCAACTCATAATCTTTATTTTGTAAAAACCCAAAACTGCGATGCGTTTACGTTCCATATTTTGTACTTAAAAAATTATTGCTAAATAATTATTTATTTAATCACAATAGGTTGAAAGTAATACATTTTGTTGTAACACCCCTTTAAGATCTTTCATTCTCTTATGAAGCCAGTGGACAAGAATTCGTTGCATTCATTTTCTGCTCTACACTCTGGAGACATTGTTTTGGAGACAGAGTTTGTCGAACTTCTTCAGAATTCTTGTCTCAAAGATGTTATACTTGCGCACTTGCTCAATGATTCACGTACGTCCTTTAAAAAATTGTTAGTAAAAAGTATATTTTTGAAAATTATTAAAAGATCATGAAAAGTGATAAGCGCAGCAATTCGAAAAATTAAATTTCGCGTGGGATCACCCTAATTTTGTCGATAATATTTTCGAATTAATTTTTGATTGCATTTAAATTTTGAATTTTATATAGATACTTAAACTTTTTACAAGCAATATCTTCTTTTAATGCTACCAAAATTTTTATTTTTTCATTTTTTTAAATTTTAGTTATTGAAATTGCCAACAATGTTTCTTCTTATGAAGTAATTATGAACATACTTATTGCTTCTTCTAAGATTAAGAATATTGGAAAAGCAGATGAAAAGCACCAAGTTTCAAGACAGAACCTGATTTCTACACTTTTTAGTCAGAATAATGGTGTGGATACTTTGATAAGCCAAGTAGAACAAATAGAAGACTTAATTGATCTCTTATTGAAGCATGCAGATGCAGATCAGAAAAAGAGAATTAGAAATGCTAATATATTGGTATCAGAGGAAACACAGCAATTAAAAAAGTTTGGACAATTGTGCAGGGAATTTATGGCACTCGAAAACAGAGGTTGTTTCATTTGTTTATAAAAACCTTAAAAATTATAGAAATTTTTCCGTTTCCGATGCTAGTTATTAATCCAGTCTGGCTCTTTTTTCTGCTAGCCAAAAATATTCTACAGAATATTTTACAGGGTATTTCAAATTTTATTTAAAAGAACGTAACTTTTTTTACAAGCTTATCGGTAATTTGATTTAAATATTATTTTTTGTAAAGCGCTTTAATAACAACCAACCAAAATGGCAGCGCAATCTGAGCCTGCCAAATCCACTTTACATAATTTTTTCCAATGTAAGATAGTAGAAATATGGTCTTTAAAAAAACCTTGTTGCTAAAAATGGAAAAAATAGGAAAAAATAAAGAAAACCTCAATTTGTGCCATTATTTTAATTGTCTCAACATTATCTCAACATTCAGATTTTCAAAAATCATTCTGTAAAATGAGTTTTGTAGTTTTGAAATTCAACAAATAAATGGGTATGATGAAAATGTGTGTTAACATGTCAAACAATCAAATTCTTTTAACAGAATTTAAAACATAAAAAGTTGAATTTTCTTTAAAGAAGTAGCTCTTTTCTTCAAATAAGCTACCAGTTCTCAGGATTAGTCATCAACTGACGAGCTTCCTGGGAGCTTAAACAATCTCATCTATTTTCCTAGCAAAATCGATGGTGCAAGGGCTACCTCGAGAACTTTTTCGAAAATGTGACTGTTTTTTTAGTTCACCCTGTACATAGCACCAAAAACTTGAAGGAATTGATAATAGCAACCTGTTCGTTATTGACTTTTAAGATCCTTTTCAGTTACCAAAAGTGTGTCTAAGGAGTTCATGAGCAGTTTCTTTTCGCCAAAACCTAAACTTAGCTGTGAAAGTGACTACTGTCAAGCTATGCAACCTCTTCAGTTTGGTAGGTTATAGACCCAAAATACTTGGATCAAAATTTTTTTTGTTTTTAGCCTCTATTGCCTTCTATCATCCACATCTAGCTAGTTTAAGAGTCTCTCACAAATTCAGTTCTCGTGTCAGATCTCCTACTAGTAGACTAGGCAAAAACACCCGTCATATTGCTAAGGAAATTATCTCCCTAAGCATGCCTGGCCAACTGCCTTTGACTGAGCAAAGCGGTGTGTTTGTGCGCTCTTCCGAGGAAAGGATTGATCTAGCTAAGGTGCTCATAATTGGACCAGCCGGCACTCCATATGCAAATGGCTGCTTTGAGTTTGATGTCTTTTTCCCTGAAGACTATCCTAACAGTCCACCTTTGGTCAATCTGCAAACCACTGGCAATGGAACTGTGGTCTTCAATCCCAACCTCTACAATACTGGCCATGTTTGCTTGTCCATACTAAACACATGGCCTAGTGCTCAAGAAATGCGATGGAATGCTAAGACTTCTTCGTTTTTGCAGGTGTTGATTAGTCTGCAGTCTTTGGTGCTTGTGGAGCAGCCTTATTACAATGAGCCTGGACATGAGATGGTCAAAAACACTTTTATTGGGAATAAGGTAATACTTTTTTTATCAATAGACTAATTTAGTTATTTATTTTTTAAACTTTTTAAGGGATCGAAAAACTATTCTGCAGATGTGCGAGTGAATAATGTTCGTTGGGCAATGTTAGAGCAGTTGCAACGTCCACCTTTAGCCTTTGAAGATGTTATTAAAAAGCATTTTTGGTTGAAGAAAGATGAAATTGAAGGTCAAGTTAATAAGTGGATTAGTGAGACAGATACGACCAAATCAAACAAACTCAAGGTTTAATTCAAACTTTACTAAAATAAGTGATAATTTCTCAGCAACATCGAAACTGTTTAAGACTCGTTCTCTGCAATACTGGACAGGAGTTGAAAAAATTAGTTTAAAACTAGAGTTGTAGAAATTCCCGGAAATATAGAAAACCCGGGAATATTCCCGGGAACATTGGGAATATTCCCGGGAATATTCCCAATATAGGGGAAAATACCAGGAAACCCGGGAATATTCCCAATGTTCCCGGGAATATTCCCGGAAATATTCCCGGAATATTCCCATTGTACAACCCTATTTAAAACTCAAAATTTTGACCACATTTATTATATTTCTCTTGTGTTTGATTGGTCCTATCATGGTTAGTAGGTGGTCAGGTAAGGTAAGTAGGTGGCCAGGTAGGGTAGGTGGCCAGGTAGGGTAGGTAGGTGGCCCGGTAGGGTAAGTAGGTGGTCAGGTAGGGTAGGTAGGTGGCCAGGTAGAGTAGGTAGGTGGCCAGGTAGAGTAGGTAGGTGGCCAGGTAGAGTAGGTAGGTGGCCAGGTAGAGTAGGTAGGTGGCATGCTAGGGTAGGTAAATGGTCGATTAGGTATGTAGGTGGCCAGGTGGGATGGGTGTATGGCCAGTAGGTTTGGTAGGTGGCTGTTGACTATGTGTTTTCAAGTGGGCCTACATATGTTACTTTTATCGTTCTTATTAAAATTCGTGCACCAGTGGGTCATAAATTGAAAAAAGGTAAACTGTGCCGAAGCTTGGCTGTGCCTAGAATATGCTCTAAAACAGAAAAAATATGGAAATATGGAAATTAAAAATTACAGAAAACAGCTTTAAAGTCTTAAACAGCTCCATTTTGTCATTTATGAGAAACTTTTAAAAATTATTTCTTGTTTAGAAAAGCTTGAACATGCTCAAGGAAGAAATCGCAAAAATTGCACTTTGATGATTTGTAAATATTCAACAACAAGCAATTAAAATTTTATGTTGAATTTTTTTGTTTTACTCATTATTGGATTTAGTTATATTTTCAAAATTAAAAAATTCTACGAATGAATTATGATGTATTTATATCTTGCTCGGTAAAACAATACAAAAACAGCTTGAATATTTTTTCGATCGCCTTTCACAACCATCCCACCTCCTCCTTCTTGAACTACAAAAGTTCTTTTTTCTAACTATTTTTTTTTGCAAATATGCCACTGACATATCTTGGGCTGAAAAAACTGAAAATAGACAGGGTATACCGAATTTTGACAAACCTTTTTGAAATATCATTTTTGACAGAGCAAAGTCTAAGCGCCTATTCAATGCAAAGCAAAGCAATAAAAAAAATTCGGTTTAGATTGGGTAAAACGTGAAATTTGGCCAAATATAGGCATACAGTCAATTTTTACAGTTAATTTCACTTTAGATTACATACAGTTAAAATAAGAAAAAAAGAAGCACAGCGAAAGCATCAGTCCGTCTATTGGAAAACAGACAAACTGAAAGGGTGGTTAGACTGGGTGAAATATATTTGCTGCAATTGGGTCGCTCTCAGTTCTTTATGCTACTTGCGTAGGTGTTTTTTTTAATGCTCTCTTTGCTTTTGCTGAACACGCGAAATTGAATTTTATTAAACATCACAAAAAAGCCAACCAATTTTCTTTTCGTTTTCCGCCTTATGTTTAGGATGAGACTTAAAGCTATATTGGCTATGTTTTGGCTTTATTATAAAAATGACCTTTATTTCAAAATTTCGAGTTGGGAGCCGTGGGCTTATGCAATAATAGCGGGCCGATTTCTGATCAGCATATCTTGAAGGTAAGCCTATTTTCAGGCTGTTTTACCATCTTTTTAAGCTCAAGCCTTAGCAAAAAGAGACTCTACCGTATTTTCTCTAATTGAAGCCCATGGGCTTCTATATTGCAACCTTCTAAAATTCATAAAAATGTAGATCAATAAAGGCCCTTACTCTAAAATCTTATTCAAAAAAATAGATAGGTATGCTTCTATCAGAGAAAATACGGTAAATGCATTTTATGAACAAGAGTAGTAATCGAAATCACGTCTAAGCATCCCAATGCATCTCAGGCCACTAAAATAGGAAAAAAGTTCAGTCTTAGCAAAAAAAATTGTATTTTGGGGAGGACTAAAATTGTCACAGTAAATATTTTTATTTAGAAAAACTTAGAAATGCTCAAGAAAGAAATTTATAAGATTACATTTTGATGACTCAAATTTCTATTATCGATAATAGAAAATTACAAGTTTTTGTTTATTTTTTTGTTTCACTGACTTTGATTTATATATAAATAATAAGCATGTAAATTTTGTAAATTTTCAACTTAGGAATACTTATGACATGATATTTTGAGGTCTTGCTCGCGAAAAATAGGGTTGCTGAATAAGTGCTTGATTGAATTTTTCATTTTGTAATTTTGCCTAGGCTTAAACCATTTAGATTATGAACAAGAAGTTGCCTAAAGTAGCAGACTTTCATAACATTGCTCACGACGCTGCCTGACCAAGAAAAGATCAATTTCGATGTAACTTTTCCACAATATGATTTGAAAATTTGCGGTTAAATTTATGACAAAAGCACCTTTTCCAAGAGTTTTAAAAAAGCGATTGAACAGTGAAATTGTATTTTTCAATAATCTGTTAGAGGTACTGGCTGGAACTAAAATCAGTTGTTTAACTGTTAACACACAGGAACTTATGACCATGATAAAGCCAAGTGTTTAAAGGATTATTATTTAAATCTCTTTGTTTTTGGCCATTTACTCTGCGAAATTTCACTATAAAAGACCAGACAATTCAAGTCAAATCAATTTTCCCAAACACCATTTTTTAAACCTAATTCATAAACCAAAATGTCCATTTCCAAATTTGTCCTAGTGTCTGTAGCCTTGGTTGGCTTAAGTTGTGCCTTACTAGCAGTGCCTCCAGTAGCAGTGCCTGCTAATGTGGCTGGTGTGCCTGGAGTCTCAGGACTAGTTGCTTTGATCCAATCTCTAGTGGTTTTGCTTCTAAGTGTGCTTTCCATCTTGACTCAAGTGCCATTGCCAGCTGTTTGGGCTCTGATTCTAGCTGGCTTAGTCAACACCATTCCTACTGATCTAAATGCCATAATTGCAGCTCTACCAATAGTTGGTGGGGTTCAATTGCCACCAATCGATGTGCCTAATATGCCCAATGTTTCTGGTAGTAGTACTGGGACCAAGTTTTTACCGATCAAAGGATGCCGCCTTTTGCCCCATACCTATTGGACACTTTCAAAGAGAAGCCATAGGTGCTGTTAGGCTCCGCCCCCAATTGACCATACTGCCAGTGGTTTGATTGCCCCATAGGTTTAGGGGTCAAAGTGCCCACGGCGGCATCCTTTGATCGGTAAAAACTTGGTCCCAGTACTACTTCTGGTTAGTCTAAGATTTATTCCAACATACTTATTTGTGTGTTTAGTGTTGGTGAGCTTGCTGCAAGCTCTGATTGCTGTAGTGCTATCCCTGCTTTCCATCCTGTTGCAAGCCCCCTTGCCTGCCCTCTCAGGCATCATTCCACTTGGTTTAGTAGGCACTATTCCTGCCACATTGGATGCTGTCTCAAAGTCTCTTCCCCTTGTGGGTGGTTTTCTAGGAGGTGGTGGAATTTCCAATCTAGCAATTTTGGGTGGACTTCTTCGTGCTCTTTGATAAACCATCAAGCTGTAAAATATGTAAAGGATGAATTTCTGCTAACTTTTTGAAAGTTAGCAGAACTATTTGTTTAACTATTTGAAATTTTTAAAAATCCTTACAATAAAGATTTAATAATGAACTTAAACCACAACTTGAAATAATACTCTGATGGCTCATTTTGTACATTTCTGTTTGAATTTTGCAGATGAAAAAAAAATAATTCAAACATTTGCTAGCATCGAAGATGGTTGAACACTGAAATATTATTAAAGGCCTTTTATACATGTCTTTTTTCAAAAAAAAATCCCCTTTTTTTGGCAAAAGCTTAATTTCTAGGTATTTTCCGGTTATCGTACAGAAATACGCGATAGCCTATTTGATAGCCCTGGATCTCAAGGCACAAGAAAAAATATGAAAACCCAAAAAAATTCGGGTATGAAAGGGCCAAAACCGAACAAACACCTGTTTTTTTGACCAATTGCCAACTTCGGCAGTCTGTAGCCCGGCCTACAAAATGAATATTAAAAATCTGAGTTCAAAAGACCACATTAGCATATCGTTGAGGTTTCAAAAAAAAAAGTTCGCTCCGATGTGTAGAAAATTGTACGCTGTGCTTGGCCGCTGCGCGTCTCTCGAATAAAAGTGCAGGTAATCTTTATACGCTGTAGTCTTTCGTTGCGCGTCCCTTAAACCAAAACGCATATAATTCACATGCGCTTAGAACGAATAAGAAATACTGGCAAAAAGGCTTTTGAAAGAATTTCCTTTTTAGTGGTCGAAAAATGGCGACTTTTTTTCTAAATTCAATGCGTAACAGACTTTACATTCAAAATCAGCATAAAAATGGCACTTTTTATACTTGCCATACACTTAAACTTTACTAAGTATTTTTGCAGATTGTAAAATTGTATTTATAAACAAGTTAGCTATGTGAAACGCTACCATAGAAACTCATGACTAACTGATAATTCAAAATTTTTTGAAATATTGTAAATTAAAGACATAGATTAATACTCAAGTTTACTTTTTCATTGTTCAAAAAAAATAAAAAGTTTTGTTCAAAATGTCCAAATTAACAATACCATCACCTGAGATATTTAACTTATACTATTACTATTCTAGTTTCACCCTTTTTATAACATGGATGATGGCTCCCTTCATGTTCTACATTATTTTGACCAAATCTAAAACCCTCGGTAACTTCAAGTGGTATATTTTGAACCACACTTTTTGGTGTTTATTCTATGAAACTACAATAGGAATCTCAAAATTGGTCGTCTTAGTACCTTTTGCTGCCATCTATCAACTTGGATTGGGAAGACAATTGTTAGGATACTATAGCACGGCGGTTTACACTTTGCTGATATTAGCTTCTGCAACTAATATGATCACTGGATTGATGCTAACACTTTTTACACGATATCTTCTGATATTTCCTAACAATAATTTTCGGTGGTTGAACACTAAATTTTTGATCGTAGCAATATTGATTTTGTTGTTCTTAGCATATTGTTGTCTCATTTACGCTGTCTTTTCAGTACTTGCAGAAAATCGTGAAAAAACTAATTTATGGGCGATCAACAGCGATCCAGCTTTGAAAAACTTGATTCAAAATGAGCCGACATTTTTTGTACTTCCTTATTCCAATATTTTGTACCGCTTATAGTATCTTTTGCAATGCTAGGTTCGTTTATTCTGCTAATGCCTTTTATTTTTGGAATTTTTATTTACCGGATTGTTAAGAATAAGTTGAAGGCCCAACTGTCTAATATAATAGTCATTTCACTGGTTCAAGCTTTGATTGCTACTATACTTATGTTGATGCCTTGTTTAATGCTTATTAGTTTCATTCTATTTGAAGTTCCTAATACCTGCCCTATATTTACGGTTGCTATTTGTGTGATCAGCTCTCATTCGGTTGTGGAATTTATTGCTACACTTTATTGTACCAAACCTTATCGAAATTTTGTTATTAAACTACTTAGATTAACGAAACGTGCGACGATTTCCTCAATGTCAGCAACTGTGTAGCTTAACAATTTGACTTTTTTGAATGTTTGAATAAAAATTAGTTCTAGTATTCATTTATTTGTGATAGTTAAAAGACATAATATGATATACACGAATTGTTTTTACAATGGATTGAAAAAAATACAGTCAACTCTTTCCATAGTGCACACCCAATAGACCGGCGCCAAATGTGCACTATGGCGGGTGGTTACTATAAAGGGAGTTGGCTGTATTTGGAATTTGAACAAAATGTGAAGCTGAAGGCTTCTTTTGAAAACCAATGCAAAACATTTTAGACTCTGACTTTACGGCATATTGCCTTGATGTGAATACTTCCGCCTCCGACTACGATTTCTCATCAGACGATAGCAAATCCAAGCATTTTGACTCGTTGCACCCTAAACATTTGCTATTACAGTATTATGGTTAAAAATTCACTGCATTGATAAATTATAAAATTTCGCTACTTGTCTATTACACCCAGTAGTATAAAATCAATACCTTAAAAATTTGAAAAAAAACTCACCCATTCTTTTTTTGCGATTCCCTATGAAGATTATAATCTTTGTGCAGGCTTTAATCTTGTTTGAAAAATTCATTGTTAATTCAAGCAAATTATTCAATACAAAGTTTGTGATCAAAAATGAGATGGAGACAGCGGGCGCTCTTTAATTAATTGAAGTTTTTGATATCTTCTCGGATCTTTCAGCCCTTCAAATAAGACATTCACCCAATTTCTGTGCTGGTCAAGAAAATCGGTTGCAAGTTGGATGTGCTGCTCAGACGGATATTCGTTATTCTCCAGTTGAAGTAGGTTGACGGTGGTAGTTGGAATCATCCGCTGGTTTAGGTCTGAAGTATTGAAAAGTTTGCAAAAGATGAAAAATAAATTCTCACCTTCGGCAATCATTGTGAGGTACTCTCCATTCTTGATGTCCTCCACATGAGCATCTTGTGTAAGGATGGCCTTGCCTTGGTCTCCCTCGCGAAGATCTCCCTCGGGCCCATTTCGGGCGACTTGTCACTTACTGTGACTTCGACTTCTTTTTTTATGCTGTTGTCACAATAGAGTCGCAGTCAGAGTTGGGAGTCAGAGTAACAGGTATGTGAACACCAAATTTTAACTTTAGCCCTTTTTTTTTGCAACTTCTTTTTCACAGAGCACGAAGAATTCCACCCAAGATTGGGAGGCTGGAAAGTCCACCACCTCCAAGGAGACCACCCACAAGGGGAAGAGACTTTAGGACAGCATCCAAGGTGGCAGGAATAGTGCCTACTAAACCAGTTGGAATGATACCCGAGAGGGCAGGCAAGGGGGCTTGCAACAGGATGGAAAGCAGGGAAAGCACTACAGCAATCAAAGCTTGCAGCAAGCTCACCAACACTAAACACACAAATAAGTCTATTGCAATAAATCTTAGACTAACCAGAAACATTGGGCAGATTAGGCACATTGATTGGTGGCAATTGAACCCCACCAACTATTGGTAGAGCTGCAATAATGGCATTTAGATCAGTAGGAATGGTGTTGACTAAGCCAGCTGGAATCAGGCCCAAACAGCTGGCAAGGGCACTTGAGTCAAGATGGAAAGCACACTTAGAAGCAAAACCACTAGAGATTGGATCAAAGCTACTAGTCCTGTGACTCCAGGCACACCAGCCACATTAGCAGGCACTGGGACTGGAGGCACTGCTAATAAGGCACAACTTAGGCCAACCAAGGCTACAGTCACTAGGACAATTTTGGAAATAGACATATTGGGTTTATGAATCAGGTTTAAAAGAGAATAGTGTTTGAGAAAAGTGATTTGACTTGAATTTTCTAGTCTTTTATACTCATGTTCTGCAGAGTAAATAGCCGAAAACAATGGGATTAAATAAATAATCCTTTAAACAATTGGCTTCATATGTTCAAAAGTTTCTAACTGTGGACAGTTTTGCAAGTGATTTTATGTTCAGTGCCATCCCGTGCCTATGACAGATTATAAAAAACTATTTCAAAGTTTAATTGCTTTTGAGTAGTTTTGATTAAAAATTTAGACCCTACTTGGATATACCCCCCCAAATCAAGTTTTTTTAAAGTGTTTCCAAACACCCTATATCGACCTAGGTACTTATTCGGTTGGGGGGGGGGGGGCGGTTTTTTCACTGATTTAAAAATAGTGTTTGAACGTCTTCTAAGTAATTTATATGTACTAAAAACGATAAAAAAGTTGTTTTGCGATATTTTTCTACATTAAAAGATGATTTTTCGAAAAAATTTTTTGACCAAAATTTCACTTTTTGCCTTGGGGGACCAAGGCAAACTTCCTTACTTTAGGGTATTTTACCCCGTTTTGGTCACTGGAGCTGGGCAAAAAGAGCCTTTGTATGCATTTTTGATCAAGAGTCTTGCTCGGAATTATGTCTAAGGTAAGTGAGTGCGCGCATCTCTAACCAACCAAGCCCCCTGCGCCCCTTCGGGGCGCAGGGGGCTTGGTTACTTGGGGTTGAGATGCGCACACCCACATACCTTAGACCAGGGATGATATCTCAAAATTTGAAAAAAAGTACATTTTCCAAAAAAAAAAGATTTTGGGCCAAAAAAAAGTACAATTCCAGAAACTCAATAAAAGCGCCTTCAAACTTTTTATTTCTACACCAATGAAACACATAACACTTTTCAAACAAATAAAACAATTCAATCATATTTCTGTTACTATAGACATATGAAATCTAAATTAACTCATACAAAATTTTTGTATGACTTTTGGTTTTTTGTATCTTTTCCGCACCATAAGGTCGTGTCAAAAGTTCGGGCCGTTTTTTTCACAAGCGATGTTTGTGGTATTGTGTTTTTACCTTAGATTTTTCATAAATTTTTTTAAAGTTTACCACTCATTTTGTAGCCAAGATTTTGAGCTGCAAAATGAGTGGTAAACTTTTGATAAATTGATGAAAATCCAAAAAAACGTAGTGCCACAAATATTGCTTGTAATTAAATCAGTACGGATTTTTCGACACGCCCTAATATTAGGTTGTTCGGAAAGTTCGCGGAATTTTGTAATGATCCCTATTGTGTTTTTGGCGTTTTGGTTTTCGAGTTTTCTTGCAATTCTGTTGCATTTAAACCGTTTCTTTTTGTTGTTTTTTTATGTCGAATAAGATTTTCATCCATATGAAATCGATCAAATCAAAACGGTTTTAAAGCAACAACGTTGCAAAAAAATCGAAAACAAAACACTAAAAACACAACGGGGGAGCGTTACGAAATTCCGCGAACTTTCCGAACAACCTAATGTTTAGATTGCAGCTTTTTCTATTAGAAATTTAGTTGATCACACTTTTCGAACTATTGATATCTAAGTAGAAAATTATAAGGCAGCTGGAGACAGCAATATGCAGGATTCAGCCTGCAGTTCTCAGAGAAATATCTCGCCAACTCCGAAAAGTGGGAAAAGAATCAGGCAGGACCTAAAAGCTTTTTAGGCTCAGCAAAATTCGAATTAAAAACTGTGCAGCAGGCGAAATTTTTTAAAAATTCGAATGTTTTCTTACATTTTCGGCGCCTATTCGAAAAAAAAAGTACAAAAAGTACATTTCTCCAAAAAAAGTACAAATCTTTTTAAAAAGTACATCGAAAAAAGAAAAGATTTGGAGTCCCAAAAAAAGTACAAATCTTTTTAAAAAGTACATATATCATCCCTGCCTTAGACGCAAATCACTCGAAAGTGACTCTGGATGCATAAAAATGTATGCCTACCAGAGTCTTTTTATGCGGTAGGCCCCAGTTAACAAAACTATGTTTAAATTCCATCTTCTTGTGGGTAGCCAGGTATCCTTTCAGTTTGAACTACCTTGGGGGACCAAGGCAAAAATTCGAATTTTGGCCAAAATTTTTTTTAAAATATTCAATTTTTATGTAAAAAAGTGTCAGAAAATAACTTTTTTATCGTTTCTAGCACATAAAAATTTCTTAGAAGACGTTTAAACACTATTTCTAAATCAGTGAAAAACCCGCCCCCCCAACCGAATAAGTGCCTCGACCTAAAATGGCCTCAGGAGTTCAAAAAAGCATTATTTTTGAGTTCTGGTCAATAAAAAATCGAGGTTTGGACACTTTTAAATTTTGACTTTTTACCTGTTTTACCATGTTTTGGTCACTGGAGCTGGGCAAAAAGAGCCTCTCAATGCATTTTGTTCAAGAGTCTTGCTCGGAATTATGTCTAAGGTAAGTGAGTGCGCGCATCTCTAACCAACCAAGCCCCCTGCGCCCCGAAGGGGCGCATGGGGCTTGGTTGCTTGCGGTTGAGATGCGTACACCCACATACCTTAGACGCAAATCACTCGAAAGGGACTCTGGATGCATGAAAAATGTATGCATACCAGAGTTTATTTATGCGGTAGGCCTCAGTCAACAAAACTATGTTCAACATCTTCCTTTTTTTAGAAATTGGCACCTTTCTGGTCCATTTCCACCCAAATACAGACCTAAATCCTTTAAAAATGGTCAAAATGAGTGATTTTGGGTGGTCCCAAAACTCAGTTTTTTATTGACCAGAACTCAAAAATAACTCCTGAGGCCATTTTAGGTCGATATAGGGTGTTTGGAAACACTTTGAAAATTTGAAAAACTTGATTTGTATAGCGCCAAAATTTGTATGTTTATTAATCTAACAAGAAAACTTCAACTAATTAGGTATATTTTATTGTTATAGATCTTTTCTGGATCGTGCAGCGTCCTAAGCGATTTTCTGCAAGAATCCTACTTAAAGGGGCATGCCCGTGCCCGACACGGAGAAAAGGCGGGGACCAGTACTTTTTTTCTTTCTCGATCAAGTTTTACATGCATACGCATTCAGATTTTTAAGTTTTCTGCCTAGTTTTTAAAAGTAGTATAGGATCACTAATATTAGATTTGACGCAAAACGAGTGAAAAGTAGAACGATTCAAAAAAAATTGCTGGTCCCCGCCTTAACTTTTTGAAACGCACGGGCATGCCCCTTTAAAGCAGCTTCTAGTTTACTTCTAGTTTACATCTAAATCTATTCAGCCATAAGCAAAATTACAAGATGAAAATTGACCGGCCCTGTTTTATAAGTGCAAATAGGGTTTTTTTCATCATCACAGTTTGTAAAAACATGATATCACGAGGTCACAAAACAGCTTTGATAACCTTAATTCAATTTTTTCTCTCTTATTGTCTATCAAATTGCAGTCTTTAGCCAGTAAATATTTTTGAAAAATTTTAAGCTGTATTTTCACAATTTTAAAGATTGTTACCCGATTTTGCTTTCACGCTCAAAGATGTTAATGAAATTTGAAATAAATCTGAAAAGCTTTGTAAAACACGGCATAGACAAATTAATTTAAATTATGCCTTCCATCTATTTTTTTATCTATTTATCTATTTAGCTTTAATCTTAAATTGTAATAATAAATATTCAATTTAAAAAAAACGCGCTATTAAATTTACTTGAATTGTAAGATGACAAACATTTGCCAACAGCACATGGATATAGTATTAGAAACTCTACGCTTCTTTTGGCGTCCAAAGTTAGCTGAACTACAACTCGTCAACAAAAGCTTTTATGCCACTATTAACAATCGATTTTCTGACTATCCCTACTACTTTTTAGGCCAGAATATTTTTTGCGAAAGTGCTACTAAAAACAAATACAATGAGTTAGATTACAGTTTAGTCTTCTGGTCTCACTCCATTAACCAAAACCCAAATGTCACACTTGATCTTTTTTCCTTGGTTTCTTTATGCAAATCTAAATTTCTGAGAGCTAAGGAAAGCTCACTACTTCTGGCAAATAATTTTAGTGACTTTATATTACTTGTCCACCTACTTAAACCAATTAAACACTTGTGGCTGACTACCAAAATGAGAGTGTTTTGGCCGAAAAAACAAGCTTTTTCTTTGCTGACCAATAGTATGGAAAGTTGTGAAAAGGCTTTTTTCACTGACTTTGCTTGCTGCCAAAAACTAATATTGGATGATGGAAGGCCTAATTCACTATCACATCCTGATATTCTAAGCTGTCCATATGTAAACTTGCATTATACAGAAATTATAGATGATAGTTTAGTAACAAGTATCGTTGACTGGCTATTCTATGATGCACAATTAATGGGTAAAAGAACTCTGAAAATCATTTACACTCATCCAGGCAACAAGTTAAATAAGCTAGTAGATGCAGTAAAAGAGGTAATTTTTATGAAATTTAGAAGTTAAAAAATATTTTCTCGGTAAGTTAGGAAGGATTCAGCACCACCCTATTTCGAGACTTTTTTAATCGAAATTTGGCTTGTGAGATTTTACGGGAAATAAAAATTTTCTGAAAAATAGAAAGCAATAAACATTAAATGAACCGTACTTCGGCCCTATACGACAATAGGTCCCATTTTTGGCCTTGGTCCCCCTGTTGATTTTTTATATTATTTGCTTCTATTTTAACCAATTTTATTTTCTTCTTTCGGCGACACACTAACACTCATATTTTTGAGGAGGGAAAGTGTCGCTTTTAATTTATCTCTTTCAGGCTAAACGAGCTAATTTAGGGTGGTGCGCAAGAAGGAATTTATAGATAACACACATTCTATGAATACTTGCATGGCCACAACTAATCCAATTTCTAGATTGTCAACACTTCCAACCCCCCCCCCTTAATATGACGTTGAGCAGAAGGCAAACAAGCATTTCTGTTCTTGCAATTACAGACTGCCAAAGAATCAACAGGGGGACCAAGGCAAAAAATGGGACCTATTGTCGTATAGGGCCGTACTTCTTCTTCGAGCAATATTTTATCATAATTCAGCGAAGAACATTATTGACATCAAAATAATACAACCAACGAAACAATATTTACCGAAAAGTTATCGGTAACCTTTTCATCTGTATAAAATTTACCAAAAACTAGTAAGTTTAAGATTGGTGCCAGCAGTACAGTTAACGGTAACTGTATTTATAGTCAATTTTGGCTGCATAGTTAACTGTGGTTGTAAAGTTAACCTTAGCTGTATAGTTAACTGTGGCTATATAGTGAATTGTGGCTGTACAGTTAACTGTAGTTATACAATTGTTAACTTTAGTTAACAGCTTGAGGGATCAATGCAAAAAATTTCATAGGAAAAATTTCTTTGTAATAACATTATTAAATATCCTTTTCTATAGTTTTATAGTTTTTCCTCCACTTTTATTACATTGCGTCAAAATAATTCTTTTTTGAATTTCACAGGTATCCGGCTTTCATAATATTCCCATCGTCGATGGGCATACCGCTTCAATTTTCGTTAAATGCTCCATTCTACATTGAACTTTTTTAAAAAAATATAGGATCTAGCTATAATTTGTTCAAAAATTACTCTTTTTCAGAAATTTACGCAGCTAGAAAGAACATGCAAGCCGTTTGAATTTGTTTGGAAATTCAACATGAACGATGAGCACAATCCTATTCTTCACGATTTTTCTATAGAAAATAAAAAAACTACCAATATTTTGTTGTTAGAATGGAAAAGAAACACACGGAAGTTTGATCATCAAGTTCATTTATTACTTAGTCAAAAATGATAACAAACTTTGTTTGTGCAATTCAAAGCACTTTTACTTAAAAAACATATCTAAAAATCATTATATTGATAAAATTCACTTTATTTTAATTACATTAGTAATTTGATTATATTTTTTATCATCTAGAGAATCTACGGTAGCAACAAAGACTGGATAAAAGGAATATTTTCTTCGAAAATAGTCTGAAACCACATTTAGGCAAACTTTGTTGTAAAAATAAATTTTCTTTTTTTTATATAAATGTCTTATTGAATATTTCTTTACTATGCAGTGTACTTTCATTTTTGTATGGAAGAACAAATAACATAAAAATTCGGATAATATTCGGCAAGCCATTTTTTCGGAAGAGGGAATTTTTCGCTATAATTTTTTGTAAGCTTAGTCCTGTGCCGATCGAGCGACAGAAAATTGTTAATAACAGATTACTTAAAAGATATTAAAATTGTGTACGCATCACAACTTCACAACTTCTGCAAGTATCAGTGCAAGAAGTTCTATTGGACCAATCAGACCATTTGCCACACACTATTTTCAAATGCGAAATCGCACACATTGCGCACATTCATTGCGCACCCTATTTTTCTGAATCCAAAGTCCCTTTCAAGTGATTTGTGTGTGAGGTATCAGCTCTAAACCCTTACTTTATACATAAAACTGAGCAAGACTCTTGATTAAAAATAAATATAGAGGCTCTCAAATCTTTTTTCTTTAATAGCTCTACTTGTCAAATTATTTTTTAATCCGACAAATCATTTTTCTATTCTGAAATCCGAAGTCCGAAAACGAGAATCGGTAGAGCTTGTGGGATTTGAAAAAAGCAATAAACAGCTTCGCAAAATATTTTCTCTGGTCAGAGAAGTTCTAACAATACGGTGTGTCGAGTTATTAGAGACTGTCGAGCTATCAGAGAACATACAGTAGTCAAAAAGTATAGAAAAAGCTAGGGCCGATCCGTGGATCGAACACGGGGCCTCTCGCACCCAAAGCGAGAATCATACCACTAGACCAATCGGCCACCCGATGAGATTTTGGGAAGGGAGGTGAAGATATGTGTGAAAATTAATGTTCTCTTTTTTCTTTTGCATCAGAAGATATGATTCAGGAGAACACATGCAAAAGCAAAATTGTATATTCACTTTATTTCCCGATAATCTCATCGGGTGGCCGATTGGTCTAGTGGTATGATTCTCGCTTTGGGTGCGAGAGGCCCGTGTTCGATCCACGGATCGGCCCTAGCTTTTTGCTCAGGAATAATAACAGTTAAAAGAACAATTGTTTTATCACAGGGCTAGTCGAAAAATTACCATCATTTATTAAATTGAAATTTTGGCACTTTTTTCGTTTGCGCCCCCCCCCCCCTCGAATTTTTGAAATTGGATAATTTTGACAACATTTTTTTTCAGCCGGATACAATTCACTAATGGCTCTATCACAATTGTAAGTGTAAATGTAAGGTGTCTTCACAATACCAAAAACATTTACATTTACACTTACGCCTTCACAATGCGAATATAAATGTAAATGAAACTTTTTGACTTAACCTCACTTTTATTGTCAAAAGTTGGTTTTTTCACCCGAACATCAAATTGTTTAGTTTTTATAATTCCCATCGAATTTCTCGTCATAAATAAAGCACTTTTAGTATTCTCTGAAAATAATTGCATTTACATTCGTATTGTAAAGAACTAACTGTAAATGTATATGTAAGTGTAAATGCAAGGAGTGTTCACAATACCAAAAACATTATAACTTACACTTACAGTTGTAATACAGCCATAATCTGAATCCAAAAATGATACATATTTCACATATTTTCTCCATTTAGCATACCGTATAACCTCTATTAAACGGGCACCCCTACAGTTAACGTTTTTCAAATTTGCTTTTTTAACCCCAATATTGTTTATTTTTCAAACGGAAGACCACTCATTTTGTAGAGTTTGTGAAGCTCTACAAAATGAGTGGTCGTCCGTTTCGAAAAATAAACAATATTGGGGTTAAAAAAGCAAAGCAAATCTGAAAAACGTTAACTGTAGGGGTGCACGTTTAATAGAGGTTATACGGTACTTTCTGCTTTCGGTAACTGTTTTTAATCGCATTTCTGCACCACATTGAGAGGTTCTTTTTGAGTGGAGTAATCCAAGATGTTGAAATCATTCCATAGATACCTCGTCCTTCTATTCTAACTTCGCAAATATTTTTTTCTAGTTAAAGTTACGCAGCCTTACGCAGCTATAAACAAAAGCCGTAGACAATAGACAGAACACAAAAAAACATAAAAAATCAAAAAATGAATAACAAATTTCAAAAAGTAGGGGGGGGGCAACAACAAAAATGCCGAAGTTTTTGCAGTCAACCTCGATTTAACGTCACCCTGGAGTCGCTTTGGTTCGCATTTTGCATTTATATGCATTTTTTTTGTGTTAATAAATTTATTTAATGAATTGAAATTAGATCTTAATTTGAAAAAGAGCACTGTTTAGTGAAGATGACCATAATTATTATTTTAGAAATTTTCTAATGTTTCGAGAAATATCCTAAAAAATGCCCCAGTTTCTAATTTTGCGGAAAATTTCGCAACTCTAGTTCACCCTGTACTTTTCTTACAAATAAAAAATTTTAAACTTTAGCAATGTTTTTGGCTCATCTTGTTTGTTAGAAAGGATACTAAAGATACTTTATATAAACCAGACATATAGCAAAAAACTACACACCTATATTTAGAATAAACGTGACCTTTCATTAGTTTACCTAGTCTTAGAACAAAATTGACTTTTAGTCTTGAAATTATATGTCTGCTGTCTGTGCAATAATTTTTTTAATTGAAAACCATACCTAACTCTTATAAGCTACATTTTATCAAACGTTGTTCGCCTTTTTTGTTGATAACAAATTTTCATGAGTGCACGAAAATTGTCCTTTTAGTTCTGAGTACATTTGGTGGGGGTTTTAAATTGTTATTGAAAAATATGTTTTCCGCGTTTATATTTATTAGCATACATAACAAGGATTATGTGACGATTATTGCAGACTTTTTAAACGTATCATTTAGTCAAGCAGTTGTGAATAAGTAACTGCTGGTACAATCAAGTTTTGGAACAATATTTAAAGATGGTTTTTCTGTGAAAAAATCATATTTCAATAGTTTCACAAGTCTTTGAATCTATAGAATGTTTATACATCGTATTTTCTTTATCAGTTATTGGCTGAATTACATCATGAGCAGTCCACCCAACATGACCCAAAACTATGTTTTTGGATGTTTTGAAGCTTTTAACGTGTAGAAAACACATTTTTAAGTGGAGAAATCCCTTTGTAACAAAAAAGTTTTTGACTAATAATTGATTTTTTGACGTGGACTATCAAGGTAAACCAACCTAAATGGGTACTCACATACCTTATTTGATCATTGTTACCATGTTTTGGTCACTGAAGCAAGGCAAAAAAGCCTCTATATAAACTTTTGATCTGACCATGACTCTTGCTCAAGTGAGAGAAGGGCGCACTCACTCACCTTAGACCTGATTCCGAGCAAGACACTTGATCAGAAATGTATATAGAGACTCTTTTGTCCAGCTCCAGTGACCAAAACAGGGTAACAATCACTAAATAAAGTATTTGAGTACCCATTATAGTTGATTAAGCTGGTCCATGTCAAAAAATAAATTTTTAATCAAAAAAAATTTATTGAAAATGGTTTTCGCTCACCTAAAAACGTGTTTTCCACACGTTAAAAGCTTCAAAAAGCTCCTTATTATGATCAACTGTTTTAAGTCTCCTAAGTTATTTTTTTACGCTACCTTAATAAAAAGTTAAGTTTACAAAATATTTCGTACCAACACTTGACTTTTATAACAGTCCACAGTTAATAAAAAAGAGGCTCCCGAAGTGCAAAGGTGCCAAAGACGTGGCAAAAGTCTCTTCAATATTTTATAATAGAAAGTTATATATAATAGCCCGCTCACACTTCTTGAAATTGAAATGCTCTATTTTTTGGCCATTTTAAGCACAATTTTAATTACAGCTCTCTTACAGCCTATAATTTCAAATTGCTGCCAATCATTTTCGGTATTAATGGGTTGGTCAGACTTGTAGACAACATTTTGCGGACGCAACGCTTGCGGACCAAATTTTGCGGACGAAAATTTGCGGACGGAGATTTGCGGACGAGATTTTGCGAACTAAATTTTGCGGACGCAACATTTGCGGACGAACATTTGCGGACCGACTTTTCAACGACTTTTTTTTTTCGACTTTTCAATCGACATTTCAAAAAACCCCAAAATCGAAGATATTTAAAAGACATTTTCTCTAAACTAAGCCACTTTTCGGTTTCTTATTGAAAGTTCAACCTGTGTCAAATGTCTGAAATATTGAAATTTTCATATTTTTGTGGATACATTTCCAGAGTTTTCTTGCAGCTTCTCTGCATATTATTAACCATTTTACGCAAAATTGAGCAGGCTCACTTATTAAAATATTAATTTTATGTGGAAAAAAGAGTTTCTACACAAAATCTATTTCTTCTCAAAATCGAGTTTTACTTCTATGATAAAACCTGTTTATATAATTTGAGTTGAATGCGCCGCTTATGCTCTATTCATAATAAATTCACCATTTGACACAAAATGAACAATTTTTTTCGTTCCGTAAAAAAATTCTGCGATAGACGCTCACGGTAAGATGTTCTGCGAAAGATCAGTAACAGGTAAAAACGTCTACTACGAAATAAATGAAAATGTCTTTCAGAAAATAAAGATATTTTTTCGTTTGCCAAATTCTCGAAAGAAGCAAGAAATTTTCAAACAAAGATCAATATTTTCTTGCTTAGAAAGCTCAATATTTTCTGTTCAGTCGGAATCTGCATAAAAAAAATCATGCGGGGTTATTTTAACCTTGAAAACAGGTGTTATTATAGAAGTTAAGAAGAATAGATTTTCGTGTAGAAACTCTGTTTTCAACAAAACTATCTAATCCGTATAAAATAAATATTGAGCCTGCAGAATGGTTAATAATTTGCAGAGAAGCTGCAAAAAAAACTCTAGAAATGTATCCACAAAAATATGAAAAATTTTACTATTTCAGACATTTGACATAGGTTGAACTTTCAATAAGCCATATCTTGAGATCCAACTTCAAAGTCGTGAATCTGTAATTCTGAACTTACTCAAAATTGTCTTTTCTTTCACATGAGACCAGAACTGAGCATTTTAAAAATTTAGAAGAAATCGAAAAGTGGCTTAGTTTAGAGAAAATGTCTTTTAAATATCTTTGATTTTGTAATTTTTTTGATGTGTTACATTTCATTTTTGATGTGTTACATTTTGATGTGTTACATTTCAGCGCATTTCAGAAAGCAAAATAAGAATTTTATTTTATGTAAAATTGAAATTTGAAATGCAAACGATACCGTTCGAAATGTGCTGAAATCTCAAACATCTTTTAATCACAATACAAAGCTCGAGTATTTTATGGATTTTTCTGTCACTGAGCTTTATTTTGAGACCGTAGAGTCCTTGGCGCGTTTAAGGGAACGCCGAGATATAAGCAAAAGCATGCAAAAAAGCAGCCTTTTAATTTCAAGAAGTATGAGCGGGATCAATAGTTTTTAAAATTTTGTAATTTTGTGAAGCTATACGTCTTTTTTCGAGCAACATTGATTCTAACACTTCGAGCTTGACATTGCTGTACGATTTTGCAAATATCAAATGTGTAAAGTAGCAAGTCTACAAATAGATAAAACACCAATTTTAGATCATCAATAAACTGGTGTCAACAATAGGACCTTCACCCTGAGTCAGCACTTTTACATGCCTATTGATTTCTTTCTGTTCTCATAATCAAAACCGAAAAATTAGTCAAACGTGACACAGCAACATAAGAGGCGAAAAGATTTGCATTTTTATTTAAAGTGAAGGAGGCATACTTAATTATATTAACTTTAGCATAAATTTGAATGCCCACCTCTCAGAGTAAAAAAACAGTTTAAATTTTATTTGAGAGTTTATTTATTATATATTATTTATTTATATATTAATTATATATATATGTATTTTAATCAATTTTTTAACCTTGATTTCAAATATCTAATGAATCTGATGAACCAACGAAGTACTGAATATTTTCAATTTGCACGCAGTTTCTGTGAAATAAAAAATTGAGGAAATTATTAAGACCTACCTATAGCCGTATTTTTCGAAACTTTTTCTTAAAGGCCAATCTGAATCCTATTTTTTTCATTTTATTCAAATACTTTTCGAATGTTGGTTATGATAAAATCCAAAAAAATCAAATCGCATATTTTTGTTTTGTCAATTAATGTATAATTTCTTTATCAGTTTTAAAATGTTAATATACTATTTTCTAGAGCATAAGTAGGGCTAGGGCTACAAAATACCATATCTCAAGCACAAAATCGATAATCAAAAGTGGTCGTACGGTGCCCTTAAAGCGTACATTCAAAACTCTATTTAACATACACTTTAGGGCGTACCTTCGATAATAGACACCGTCAAAATAAGCTACGATTCAAAATACTGCTGGATTTAGCATACACCTGGACTCGGTCACCAGCGTGTATGTGAAATCGATAGTCGACTGTAGAGATTTTTTTGGACAGCCTGTATTAATTATTCAAACAAGATGTAGTATTCCAAATGGACATTGAGAACTCTTCAAAAGACTTTATACTAGTCAAGTCCCCAGGTTAAAGGACCATACTTGTTGATGCAAATAAAAAATTTGACAAATTCAAATAAGCGCGAGACACTTCTCTTTCGTCTCTTACTTTACTCTTTTGACTCAAAGTGACAGACGAAAGAGAAGAGTCCCGCGTCATTTGAATTTGTCAAATTTTCATTTGCATCAACAAGTATGGTCCTTCAAGTAAGTCCTTTAAAGACTAAAAACTAATAATAGTCTTGTAAATACTGCTTACATTCTACAAGCTCCCAGGTAAACAAGTACCCAGGTGCCGTATTTGCTTCGAGAACATTTTTTTTGAAAATAATTTAGTATTATTATGTAATAGCGATCTATTTTTTGTACAGGCTTGCTAGAACGCACCTGTTTATTTTATTTGCTCAGGCTTGTATAGCGCAAAAGCAATTTTCTACTCTACAACAAAATTTGAGGATACAATATTGTCATTTCGGAAAAACTAGTCAAATATATATTTTTTAGCTATTTTTGGTATCAAAAAGTCGTTTGATTTGGTGTTGATGATGTTACCATGATACCATCCCCATCCTGTGGTTTCAATTGAAAAGTCTTTATCAGTGTTCTTTTGCTGCCAATAAGTCATCTTATTGTACTCTTATTTCCTCGTGCTTGGCTTCCATTACGCGTGTTCTTTTACATGTTTACTAGTTTACTACTACATACTAATTTAGTGCCTTATAAACATCTCAATTAAACAAAAATATTGTCTATTTTTTTTATTCAGTAAGATGTTCTGTGGAAATATTATGCCATCTACTGTTTGCACTTCTTCCTATACCAGTTCTACAGCCTTTAGGGTACCAATTCCTGCAAAACAACATATTTGCAGCAGAGAAAATGGCTCAAATTCGTCAGCAGCGGTGAAAAAATCAGCTAGCTCGTCAAAAAGTTGTTTAAGAAAGTGCTTCAACTCATCTTCTTAAAAGGTAAATTTCGAAATAATTTTAAGCCCACTTTGAGCTTTTCGAAAATAAATCTTTCGATTTCGAAAACTTAATCTTTGAAATTTTTAAACGCCTGTAAGAAAACTATTAACACCTACCGTATTACCTCTAATAGCTCTCCCTGCTCTAATAACTACCCCCCCTTAACTTTGAGGACCTATATCTCAACCCAGAAATTTTTTTGGCAAAGCTGTTTTATGCGTTTTCTTAACTCCCACGAGCTCTACCGATTCCGCTTTTTCGATTTTATAATTTCACCTGAAAATCTTGAGATCGACCTCAAATTTTTCCGATTTTCGGGCATCCAAAAAATAACTCCCCCGGGGGAGCTATTAGAGGAAATACGGTAAATATTAAATCATGTTCACAATCAGTGCCAACGCAAGTGTCCACTTTGGCGTTCTTTTAGGGCTGTAAAATTTCTCTGTTACTATAATTTTGTAGCTAAGATGTAACGCTTTGAAATTTATTATCAACAATGTACATTTGTTCACAAAATTTGTGAAAAAAACTCAGTCCGCACTCAGGTTGACATTGAACCGAGTTTGGGCCTTGCGGGACCAATTGCGGGACCATCCATTTTTATCCAAAGTTTTTTTAATCAGATGTTTCTTTTCAATAGTTCATTTTGCAGCTCTGAATCTTAGCTACAAAAAAGTACTAACAGAAAGTTTTTCAAATGGATTAAAAATTCATGGCCTTTCTTGTGTTGAGCAATGTGTTCTTTTAAAAACCCGGCTTTATATAATAATGGGAGGAGGGTTTGCCTTGGTCCCCTGTTGTTTTTTAAGACTATTTAGTCATTAAGCCTAGGCAACGGTAGGCTAGTGTATGCTAGGGCGGACTCAAGAATGACTTTCAAATACATTTGAGTCTGTCCTTACATACTCTAGCTTACCCATGCGTAAGCCTACTGACTAAAAAGTCTTAAAAAACCACAGAAGGAGACCACAACAAACCCTTCCCCCATTAAATCATATAGGGCGAAAAAACCAATCAATTTGATTATTTCAGAGATGGAGCCGGAAAAGTGCTTCCCTGTGTATCGCAAAAGCCTTGTTCAAAGACGTCCTTCAAACACATCCCGCACTTCCACCCTGAGCGCCAATTTTGAACCTCTTCCTAAAATAGAAGAGGAGACTGAAGCTGACACGATCTCAATTTCCCCTTCATCAGCCAATCTCAAGATTGCTTTGTGCTCGCAACAAATTAGTTCTTATTGACTGTATGAATTATTGTATATTTTTATTTTATTTATTTGTTTTCATAATAAATGTATCAAATCTCCTACATTTTTAGTGTTTATATGTTCTTCTGGTTTTTGTGTTTTTACTTGAGGCATATCATGGAGGCTATAAAAAAGATTAACTTTCATCGTGGCTAAGACCTCATCAGTACAGGGTGAACCAAAGAACATCTACCATTGTTTCGAAAAATTTAGTTCGAATATTTTTAAATTTTGCTCTTTTTCTGTGAACAGTGTGTTCATATATATATTGTATGTTTTTTTGACATTAGGTAGCTCCCAGGTAGCTTAAGCATTGTCATCGATTTTCTGGGAAAAATCGATAGGGCAAATAATTACAAGCACAAATTTTTTAAAATTGCTTTCGATTCACTTGATGATTATTGTACAGGGTTCCAAAATGTCCTTTTTGAACTGTGGCCTTATTTTACGATCTCTAATGTTATTATTCTTTAATTTTTAAGTCAAATTCTGATTTTTTATCAGCAAACGAGCAATAAGCACTGGAAAAATAGCATATTTTTTCTAAATTGTCCTAAAATGTCTCTATCTTAAGCAAACGTCCTTATTTTGAAAATTTTTAGTCAGTAGAAAAACTGCTTTTAACTAGTATTCTTTGAATATCAGTTTGGACAACACTCAACACCTAGGTTAAGTGGCCTTTTAAAGAATAAATAAAGAAACATAACTACCGTAAATGTTTGAAATAGAGCCCCGTGGCATTTATTTTTAATCCAACTCTAGAGAAGTCAGAAGTCTTCGAGAGACCATTTTACTATATAATGGTTGAAGGAGGACTAGTAGCCAGGCCCTTATCTAAGTTCTGGATTTGAATATTTATAACTAGGGTTGTCGAGTTCGAGTCTTTTCGAGGCCTCGAGAGGACTCGAAATTTTTTAAGGCTGTTTTTCGTCGGAAAAATGCAAATCTGATATTGACGACCCATATCTACTTTTTAATTCTAGGTATGGGTCATCAATATCAGATTTGCATTTTTCCGACGAAAAACAGCCGTAAAAAATTTCGAGTCCTTTCGAGGCCTCGAAAAGACTCGAAACTCGACAACCCTATTTATAACCAATTTAAACAAAATTTTATTACTGGTAAATTTTTCTTTCTTGGATCTTCTTTCGGAATTCTCTGACCTCACCTTAATCTTGTTTCAAAAATCATTTTTACGCGTCCCATATTTTTTGAATTTTTTTTAAACTCGCTTTAACGTGCTGAAAATTTACGATTTTTATCTTTTGCCAGTTACAAATTTACGAGTTCTTATACAGCCAGCTTTCACTGTTTCTGAATGAGTAAAAGTTTATTGTTTATTAACTGAACTTGACTTCCTAGTCTAAAAACGCATCGGCAAAAACAAAAATATCAAACTTAAAAAAATTTAAACACTTTTTCGCCATAAAGACAAACTTTATAAATAGGACAGATCCATAAAATTAAGTGGCAACTGTAGTAGTCTTAGATTTATTTTAAAAGTTATTGGTGCATCACATTTGAAAAAAAATTCAACCATACCAAGAACAAAACTAAGCAATAAAAAATTCGAAGGTCATAAAAGACAAGAGAAAGTACTCGGCAATTAATATTGTAGACCATTTACGTTTGTTCATTGCTTTTTCTTTGCCCACTGCAGTGCGTTTGTGTAGTATCAACAAATGAGTCTTTCGGCCAAAAACCAAATGATCTTTCGTTTAGTTTGATCTTTCAACACGAACACTGTAAATCAGTAGAGTATTTAAGTGTCCAAATGTTGGGAAAGTACAAAAACTTGCTTTGTATTCAGCTTTTTCACAACTATGACTTTTCAACAATTCCTTGGCCTTATTTGCCTTTGTTGCTGGTGGTCAGTAATAATGCCCAATATGACTGGGTAATTACAACTACAATAACAACTACAACTCAGTCCAAGCCAGTGCTCCTGCTCCAAGTTCTTCAGACAGTGGAAACTCACTATATTCTTTGAGATCAGCTCCTAAATTTCCTCAATTGAATGAACTAAGTGGATGGGATCAGTTTGTAAGCGCGTTTGGTAATGGCAGAAGAAAATGATTGCTTTAAAAACTGTTTATGTATATATTTATTTGTTTGTTTTATGTGATTATGAACAATTTAAAACAAATTTTGCTTTATTTTGACAGAACGTAAATACTTATCACATTGTTAGAATATAGATTTGCTACACAAATAATTGATTAAACTTACGCTACCCTGAAATTATTCGTTGAAATTACGTGCTTGGTATTGTGAATTGTATTGTGAAAAAAAATTAGTGCTAAAAAGTAGAGTAAATCAGCTTTGAAAAAAGTCGACTATAACTGTAAAGTTAACTCTTGATGTATAGTCAACCTTAGCTCTGAAATCAACTCTTGCTACACAGTCGACTATAACTGTAAAGTTAACTCTTGATGTATAGTCAACCTTAGCTCTGAAATCAACTCTTGCTACACAGTCGACTATAACTGTAAAGTTAACTCTTGATGTATAGTCAACCTTAGCTCTGAAATCAACTCTCGCTACACAGTCGACTATAACTGTAAAGTTAACTCTTGATGTATAGTCAACCTTAGCTCTGAAATCAACTCTTGCTACACAGTCGACTCTAACTGTAAAGTTAACTCTTGATGTATAGTCAACCTTAGCTGTGAAATCAGCTCTCGCTACACAGTCGAATCTAACTGTAAAATTAACTCTTGATGTATAGTCAACCTTAGCTCTGAAATCAACTCTTGCTACACAGTCGACTATAACTGTAAAGTTAACTCTTGATGTATAGTCAACCTTAGCTCTGAAATCAACTCTTGCTACACAGTCGACTCTAACTGTAAAGTTAACTCTTGATGTATAGTCAACCTTAGCTCTGAAATCAACTCTTGCTACACAGTCGACTATAACTATAAAGTTAACTCTTGATGTATAGTCAACCTCAGCTCTGAAATCAACTCTTGCTACACAGTCGACTATAACTGTAAAGTTAACTCTTGATGTATAGTCAACCTTAGCTCTGAAATCAACTCTTGCTACACAGTCGACTCTAACTGTAAAGTTAACTCTTGATGTATAGTCAACCTTAGCTCTGAAATCAACTCTTGCTACACAGTCGACTATAACTGTAAAGTTAACTCTTGATGTATAGTCAACCTTAGCTCTGAAATCAACTCTTGCTACACAGTCGACTCTAACTGTAAAGTTAACTCTTGATGTATAGTCAACCTTAGCTCTGAAATCAACTCTTGCTACACAGTCGACTATAACTATAAAGTTAACTCTTGATGTATAGTCAACCTCAGCTCTGAAATCAACTCTTGCTACACAGTCGACTATAACTGTAAAGTTAACTCTTGATGTATAGTCAACCTTAGCTCTGAAATCAACTCTTGCTACACAGTCGACTATAACTGTAAAGTTAACTCTTGATGTATAGTCAACCTTAGCTCTGAAATCAACTCTTGCTACACAGTCGACTCTAACTGTAAAGTTAACTCTTGATGTATAGTCAACCTTAGCTCTGAAATCAACTCTTGCTACACAGTCGACTATAACTGTAAAGTTAACTCTTAATGTATAGTCAACTTAGCTCTGAAATCAACTCTTGCTACACAGTCGACTCTAACTGTAAAGTTAACTCTTGATGTATAGTCAACCTTAGCTGTGAAATCAACTCTTGCTACACAGTCGACTATAACTATAAAGTTAACTATTGATGTATAGTCAACCTCAGCTCTGAAATCAACTCTTGCTACACAGTCGACTATAACTGTAAAGTTAACTCTTGATGTATAGTCAACCTTAGCTCTGAAATCAACTCTTGCTACACAGTCGACTCTAACTGTAAAGTTAACTCTTGATGCATAGTCAACTTTGGCTTTGCAATAAACTCTTGCTACACAGTCGACTATAACTGTAAAGTTAACTCTTGATGTATAGTCAACCTTAGCTCTGAAATCAACTCTTGCTACACAGTCGACTATAACTATAAAGTTAACTCTTGATGTATAGTCAACCTTAGCTCTGAAATCAACTCTTGCTACACAGTCGACTATAACTGTAAAGTTAACTTTTGATGTATAGTCAACCTTAGCTCTGAAATCAACTCTTGCTACACAGTCGACTATAACTATAAAGTTAACTCTTGATGTATAGTCAACCTCAGCTCTGAAATCAACTCTTGCTACACAGTCGACTCTAACTGTAAAGTTAACTCTTGATGCATAGTCAACTTTGGCTTTGCAATAAACTCTTGCTACACAGTCGACTATAACTGTAAAGTTAACTCTTGATGTATAGTCAACCTTAGCTCTGAAATCAACTCTTGCTACACAGTCGACTATAACTGTAAAGTTAACTCTTGATGTATAGTCAACCTTAGCTCTGAAATCAACTCTTGCTACACAGTCGACTATAACTATAAAGTTAACTCTTGATGTATAGTCAACCTTAGCTCTGAAATCAACTCTTGCTACACAGTCGACTATAACTGTAAAGTTAACTTTTGATGTATAGTCAACCTCAGCTCTGAAATCAACTCTTGCTACACAGTCGACTATAACTGTAAAGTTAACTCTTGATGTATAGTCAACCTTAGCTCTGAAATCAACTCTTGCTACACAGTCGACTATAACTGTGAAGTTAACTCTTGATGTATAGTCAACCTTTTCTCTGAAATCAACTCTTGCTACACAGTCGACTATAACTGTAAAGTTAACTCTTGATGTATAGTCAACCTTAGCTCTGAAATCAACTCTTGCTACACAGTCGACTATAGCTGTAAAGTTAACTCTTGATGTATAGCCAACCTTAGCTCTGAAATCAACTCTTGCTACACAGTCGACTATAACTGTAAAGTTAACTCTTGATGTATAGTCAACCTTAGCTCTGAAATCAACTCTTGCTACACAGTCGACTATAGCTGTAAAGTTAACTCTTGATGTATAGCCAACCTTAGCTCTGAAATCAACTCTTGCTACACAGTCGACTATAACTGTAATGTTAACTCTTGATGTATAGTCAACCTTAGCTCTGAAATCAACTCTTGCTACACAGTCGACTATAACTGTAAAGTTAACTCTTGATGTATAGCCAACTTAGCTCTGAAATCAACTCTTGCTACACAGTCGACTATAGCTGTAAAGTTAACTCTTGATGTATAGCCAACCTTAGCTCTGAAATCAACTCTTGCTACACAGTCGACTATAACTGTAAAGTTAACTCTTGATGTATAGTCAACCTTAGCTCTGAAATCAACTCTTGCTACACAGTCGACTATAACTGTAAAGTTAACTCTTGATGTATAGTCAACCTTAGCTCTGAAATCAACTCTTGCTACACAGTCGACTATAGCTGTAAAGTTAACTTTTGATGTATAGCCAACCTTAGCTCTGAAATCAACTCTTGCTACACAGTCGACTATAGCTGTAAAGTTAACTCTTGATGTATAGTCAACCTTAGCTCTGAAATCAACTCTTGCTACACAGTCGACTATAGCTGTAAAGTTAACTCTTGATGTATAGCCAACCTTAGCTCTGAAATCAACTCTTGCTACACAGTCGACTATAGCTGTAAAGTTAACTCTTGATGTATAGCCAACCTTAGCTCTGAAATCAACTCTTGCTACACAGTCGACTATAACTGTAAAGTTAACTCTTGATGTATAGTCAACCTTAGCTCTGAAATCAACTCTTGCTACACAGTCGACTATAGCTGTAAAGTTAACTCTTGATGTATAGCCAACCTTAGCTCTGAAATCAACTCTTGCTACACAGTCGACTATAGCTGTAAAGTTAACTCTTGATGTATAGCCAACCTTAGCTCTGAAATCAACTCTTGCTACACAGTCGACTATAGCTGTAAAGTTAACTCTTGATGTATAGCCAACCTTAGCTCTGAAATCAACTCTTGCTACACAGTCGACTATAACTGTAAAGTTAACTCTTGATGTATAGTCAATCTTAGCTCTGAAATCAACTCTTGCTACACAGTCGACTATAGCTGTAAAGTTAACTCTTGATGTATAGCCAACCTTAGCTCTGAAATCAACTCTTGCTACACAGTCGACTATAACTGTAAAGTTAACTCTTGATGTATAGTCAACCTTAGCTCTGAAATCAACTCTTGCTACACAGTCGACTATAGCTGTAAAGTTAACTCTTGATGTATAGCCAACCTTAGCTCTGAAATCAACTCTTGCTACACAGTCGACTATAACTGTAAAGTTAACTCTTGATGTATAGCCAACCTTAGCTCTGAAATCAACTCTTGCTACACAGTCGACTATAACTGTAAAGTTAACTCTTGATGTATAGTCAACCTTAGCTCTGAAATCAACTCTTGCTACACAGTCGACTATAACTGTAAAGTTAACTCTTGATGTATAGTCAACCTTAGCTCTGAAATCAACTCTTGCTACACAGTCGACTATAACTGTAAAGTTAACTCTTGATGTATAGTCAACCTTAGCTCTGAAATCAACTCTTGCTACACAGTCGACTATAGCTGTAAAGTTAACTCTTGATGTATAGTCAACCTTAGCTCTGAAATCAACTCTTGCTACACAGTCGACTATAACTGTAAAGTTAACTCTTGATGTATAGTCAACCTTAGCTCTGAAATCAACTCTTGCTACACAGTCGACTATAGCTGTAAAGTTAACTCTTGATGTATAGCCAACCTTAGCTCTGAAATCAACTCTTGCTACACAGTCGACTATAGCTGTAAAGTTAACTCTTGATGTATAGTCAACCTTAGCTCTGAAATCAACTCTTGCTACACAGTCGACTATAGCTGTAAAGTTAACTCTTGATGTATAGCCAACCTTAGCTCTGAAATCAACTCTTGCTACACAGTCGACTATAGCTGTAAAGTTAACTCTTGATGTATAGCCAACCTTAGCTCTGAAATCAACTCTTGCTACACAGTCGACTATAACTGTAAAGTTAACTCTTGATGTATAGTCAACCTTAGCTCTGAAATCAACTCTTGCTACACAGTCGACTATAGCTGTAAAGTTAACTCTTGATGTATAGCCAACCTTAGCTCTGAAATCAACTCTTGCTACACAGTCGACTATAGCTGTAAAGTTAACTCTTGATGTATAGCCAACCTTAGCTCTGAAATCAACTCTTGCTACACAGTCGACTATAACTGTAAAGTTAACTCTTGATGTATAGTCAACCTTAGCTCTGAAATCAACTCTTGCTACACAGTCGACTATAGCTGTAAAGTTAACTCTTGATGTATAGCCAACCTTAGCTCTGAAATCAACTCTTGCTACACAGTCGACTATAACTGTAAAGTTAACTCTTGATGTATAGTCAACCTTAGCTCTGAAATCAACTCTTGCTACACAGTCGACTATAACTGTAAAGTTAACTCTTGATGTATAGTCAACCTTAGCTCTGAAATCAACTCTTGCTACACAGTCGACTATAACTGTAAAGTTAACTCTTGATGTATAGTCAACCTTAGCTCTGAAATCAACTCTTGCTACACAGTCGACTATAGCTGTAAAGTTAACTCTTGATGTATAGCCAACCTTAGCTCTGAAATCAACTCTTGCTACACAGTCGACTATAACTGTAAAGTTAACTCTTGATGTATAGCCAACCTTAGCTCTGAAATCAACTCTTGCTACACAGTCGACTATAACTGTAAAGTTAACTCTTGATGTATAGTCAACCTTAGCTCTGAAATCAACTCTTGCTACACAGTCGACTATAACTGTAAAGTTAACTCTTGATGTATAGTCAACCTTAGCTCTGAAATCAACTCTTGCTACACAGTCGACTATAACTGTAAAGTTAACTCTTGATGTATAGTCAACCTTAGCTCTGAAATCAACTCTTGCTACACAGTCGACTATAACTGTAAAGTTAACTCTTGATGTATAGCCAACCTTAGCTCTGAAATCAACTCTTGCTACACAGTCGACTATAACTGTAAAGTTAACTCTTGATGTATAGTCAACCTTAGCTCTGAAATCAACTCTTGCTACACAGTCGAATCTAACTGTAAAGTTAACTCTTGATGTATAGTCAACTTTGGCTTTGCAATAAACTCTTGCTGCACAGTCAACTATAAATCTTGATGATTATACTTATATATACTACAGGTTGGCCAATTTCGTCAAAACATTTTTTTGGTCATACTTTTTTTAACTCATCGTGTTTCGATGAGATCTCTTTTTTCACCAATAGAAGACACAGGCAACAGGATGAAACCTCAATTGTCATTTTTACAGTCATTCTCACAATCCTGACTTGACGCTGTGCAATTTTTACCTTTGTGCCTATATCAAAGGCCAAACGTACCAAACACAGCCACCTGATCTTAAGGGATCGACGCAATATGTCGTGCATCCTATTAAACATGTTCCTCTGTCATGTTCCAACGTGCGATAAACAGCTGTGAACGCTACGTTAGCGGATGCCTTAATCCCTTAAGAAAAAGTAGTACCCTGAATTGTATTCAAATTAAATTTACTGGCGTGGGCATGCCTCTTTAAAGGACCACGGTTTTTGCGCGCAGTGGCATGTGCAAAGTTTGAATTGGCGGGGATACTTCTCTTTCGACTCTTACTGTACTCTTTGGAGTCGTTTGAAATGACTCAACATTACTTGATTAGAACTTCTTGTGACAAAAGTCAAAATGCCAATGTAGTATGGAGGTTCAAAAAATACAGTAAACAACCATTTAAGGTTTTTTAACTAGGCAAGAGAATTTGGCGCTAGTAGCGAATACCCCCCAAGCATCCGACCATCCGACCCAAGCATCCGACCAAGCCTAAGGGCTAAGCCTAAACTTGTTGTTTGCAAGGGTAGTTACAGCAATTTTTAAAGGTCGGATGCTTTGGGGGGGGGGGGTGGTTATTCGCTACTAGCGCCAAATTCTCTTGCCTAGTTAAAAACCTTAAATGGTTGTTTACTGTATTTTTTGAACCTCCATACTACATTGGCATTTTGACTTTTGTCACAAGAAGTTCTATTCAAGTAATAAGATGGTTTTTGCCGAAGAAGAACACTTTATGAGTGGTTTGGTACGCCAAATGCAGAAGTGATCGCCAAGTCTAGCTTAAATATTGTTGAGATGAATCCGAGCAAGACTCTCGACAAAAATTTAATAAAAGGGTCTTTTTGCCTAGTTTCAGTTAAAAATAATTTTAAACAAAGCATAAACACTGGCTCCCAAGGCAAAAAAGTTAAATTTGGGTGAATGAAGTGTGACAAGTCAAACACGTTAAACATGTTTCAATCATCAATTAGAAAAAAGCTTGGTCGCCAAAGCTATAATTCGAATTTTGGTCATCGATTTTTTGTAATAGAATGTATTTGCAAAACTTTCACAAATTTTGTCGAAAAAGTGGTTAATATTTACTCATGAAGATGTTCGATTGAAGGAAAATTAGACAATTTCTTCTACAAGTAATATTTAGTTGGTTTATTGGCAAGTGTTCTTGCAATAGACGTCCATCATATCCTTGTAGACCTCATTGCCACACAGGTCAGCCATATTTCCGCAGTTTTGGCCATGGTCTTGTTTGTTCACTTAAAATAATTTGCTATACCAGTGAAATTTCAAATCTAGCTAACTTTCTCTCGTGCATGTTCCAGCACAATCCCGGTCCATTGGGCCTTGTAGGCAGGATTTCCACACAAATCAAGCATATTTAAGCAGTCCTTACTCAAGTCTCCGACAGCTGAATCACAAAACACTTTATCGAGAAATAGCTTCTGTTAAAACTATTCCGTAGCTAAGATTCAGGACTTCAAAACAAGATAGATCTGATTTAAAAATTTGGGATAAAATGCAAAAGTTGGTTTTGAAGGGTTTATCAAAAAAATTCAAATGAGATATAGCTTGTTAATAGCACATTTTCAAACCATGCACCTTTCAAGCTACGAAAAATTAGCAACAGAATTTTTCATTCAATACAGAAAAGAAAGTACAGTCAAAAGTACGCCAAGTCTTGCACTGAGTGCCAGACTCATTGTGAAAGCAGCTTGATATCGTATAACCTCTAATAATCAGCCCTCTTAATTTTAAAATGATAGTTTTGGCATTGTGTTTTTGACATTATTTCTGTAGACTGCTCTTAGCTGAGTTACCAGTCATTTTGTAGCTTATTTTTCTGACTGCAAAAAGTGGTAACTTGTCTGAGAGAATTCCAAAATAAAGGTCAAAAACACAATGTCAAGATAAAGATTTTGAGTTGAGGGGGAGGGGGCGGATTTTAGTGGGTATACATTTATTGTAAGCATTTTACATCCAGCTTACCAGGTTGATTATACACCTCATTGTTGTAGTTTGCTATGTTGACTGGCTCTTAAATTATCTTAAAATCCATCTAAAAATATACTTTTTGTATTCCCAACCTCCTTTTTCATTTAGTGGAATGGTCTTTTCAACTGGTAAACTATTTTGTTGATTACTATTTTGCTGTTCCTGAGCCTGTTTTTCATTCTCCAACTTCAAATTTTCTCCAATGTTTGTCTGTCAGCCTCGGCTTGCAGCTCTTCCTTGACTTTTTCTACGATTTCCTGTGCCTTTTCTTCTGCTTTTTGCTGTTCTACTGCTTTTTCTGCACCATATCTTTGATGGCATTCGCTGCTTCATTTGTTGATGCCTTTACAGTTTCCAACTTGGTTTTTGCAGCCTATTTTGTGTTAAAATTGTAGTTTATGTAATTCACAGGAGGTTAAAATTTCGGAGGCTTTTTCAAATGGCCATAGTTTTTTCTAGGTCATTTTCAAAAATGACCTAGATTTTACGGATTGATTTTTTTGGTATATAATGAGAAAAATTCGATCTTCACTTGGTCACCATGTGGTTTGGGCTCTGGTCAGTGCATAGTCTCTAAATAGGTCATCACAGGAAGGACCAACCAAAAATTTGCTTTTGTCAATACGTTAGACCCCGATTTGACGTCCCCCAAAAATTCGCTGCTGCTAAAATCCCGATACCTATTTATTCAAATTTTAAATTTTCAGGTCACATGCCGAATGTGATTCGCCCCTCTGGAACAGAAAATGGAAAATGAATTCCGATCACGTTCTGTGAAGAACAAAAATTTTGCCAAAAAGTTTTCGCCCTCGATTTAGTGACTCCTTATTTTAAAAATTAGAACCGTTAAATCTAAAAACTGCAAAATTTTTCGCCAAGATTGTTTAGATATTGAAAAGCGAACGGCAAAATCGGAGCACTTGCAGTTTTGAAAAAAAGGCGTCGCACCCTCAGGCATTGACTATATGGGAGTTGACAAAGGGTAGACTATATATACCAAAACAAGGGGTTGACTGTATATTCCGAAACAAGGGGTTAACTATATGCCGTGTTATCTCTGATGAGCGCCTCGGGGCGATTATTTTTCAATCCTCCCAAAATCGAGAAAATTTGGGTCAATTTTGAGACTTTCAAGTGCATAACAAATATCTAAAAAGCGGAATCGGTAGAGCTTGTGTGAGTTAAGAAAATGCGAAAAAACAGCTCTGAAAAGTATTTACTCTACCCTGAGATACACACCCTCAAAGTAGAGGTGGAAGGGGAAGACGTTTATCAGAGAGGGGCGCTTATCAGAGATAACACGGTATATCAAAACAAGAAGTGTACTATGTATACCAAACATGGGGTTGACTGTATATATCAAAAAAAAGAATATTGTAGGTGAGAAAAATTTATTTGTAAGAACAGAATTAAAGAAACGGCCTAGAAAAAGGTAATGGCCATTTTAAATCACTTGAATTTTAAATCACTTTCTCAAGACACCCACTGTATAAATACAAAAATTCACCTCTTCAGCATCTTGAGCTGCTTCGATTTGCACAATCACCTGATTTTTACCTTCTTCTTCAGTCACAGTTGTTTCTTTGTATTTTTCAATGATTCGTTTGCTGCTGTTAAGGCTTCTTCTGCCTTAATTGCTTCACCCTCTGCTCTTTCGGCCTTCCAGCGTTTTTTTCTGCCCTGCTAGCTGCTTCTTCCGCTGTTTTTTGTGCCGCACTTGCCTTTGCAAGCTCATCGTTGGCCTCTGTAGCCAACTTTTTATCTTCATCTGTTTTAGAAGCGTCTGCTTTTGCTCTGGCTGCCACTTCTACTTTAGTTGCCTCCTCCCCGAATTCTTTAGCCTTTTCAGCACTAGCTCTAGCTTCTTTTGCAAGTTTTATAGCTTCATTGGCATGTTCTCGAGCTGTTTGTGCATTTCTTTTAACTTTATCTACGAGGTCATCAATTTTTTCAGTCAAATATGCCTAAATTAATCAAAAAAAGTTAGACACGATAACTTTCTCAATGATTCCTAAGTTTTTGTTTTGACTATTCATGATTGTTAAAAAACTTAATTCTTCGGGTCCGAAAAAATTGTTTCTAACTTGGTTTTTGCTTTTTTATAGAATAATTTCCTTATCAGCCTGCTGGGAAAATATTTTCTAGTATCAAAATCTGGTTGCAGCACCACTCCAAGGGACTGAGTCCAGGGTGGTGATGTGGCCAGGTGCGACTGTACATTATTGGTTTTACTTGTCACCAGTCCTTATTGTTGTAGTTGGCTATATTGGCTGGCTCTTAAATTATCGAAAACTTACTAGATGCCGTAGGAGGCATCCTTAGGGTGTCGGTTTAAAGAGGGTTGACCGTCTCTTATTTCAACCATTTACCTTTCTTTGGCCTCTTTAATTTTGTCTTTAACTGTTTGTAGTTGCGTTTCAGCCACACCCTTTGCTGCTTCAGCCTCATCTGCCTTTGTATTTACAGTGTTTGCTTGTTTCTCAGCTTCCGATCTGAGGGCAGGTGTATCAGCGCCATCTAAACTTATAGTCTCTGTAGCTGCTGTAGCTGCTTTAGACGCCTCTTCGGCAGCTAAAATAGCGTCTTCAACTATCTTCTTTTGCTCTGTTGCAGTTTTAAGGGCAGCTTCAGCAGCCTTAACAGCTGCTCGGGCATCTTTAGCATTTTGATCATTTTCAGTAGCAAGAAGTGCAGCAGCTTCCGCAGCACTGACCGTAGCTTCGACACCAGGATCTTTAAATATTCTATCTGCTTTACTAATCGCTAACTCAGTGGGCGCTTTAGCTGCGGTTGCTCTTGCAAGATCGCTAATAGCCTTATTTGCTGCAGTTGTAGCTGCCAAAATATCTTCGGCTAAAATTCTAATATAAAAAAATATATTTTTTAAACAAATCTTGAAAAATTTTCCTTCAAAAAAAAGCAAAAGAGAAAGTCAACATCCGGCTGGCCCGAAAACCGCTTTAGACCTCGTCTTCGAGCGATTTGACCACTATTACGCATACAACAGATGAAAAACAATTGGGAAATCACAGTCCATTAAGAAAGTTTTGACCGAAAATCGACTTCTTGCCCGTTCCGGATTGTACTCACGAGGGAAGGACCTTGACTGTGACCTGGGGTTTTTTCGACGAATTTTTTTAAAGCGCGTTTTCTTGCAGAGCGGGCTCAAATCTCATGTGAATTTGGCTCCTCAGCTATAAAAGATAACAAGAAATTTAGGAATGACACATGGTCCAAGTGTCAGCTATGAAAAACCATCATAGGGGTATCGGGGTGTTTTTAGAACTTTGAGTGACCCTGTTGCATCTTAAGAATGCCCAAAAGTACAAAAAAGCACAAAATAACTTTTTAATATAGTGGAATTTTGCTAGTATTTTGTTTGTCGATTTTTAGCTATTTTCTCAACTTTTTTCCCCAATACACAAAAAATGTTCTTTCAGGTCTTGTTTCGATTGATAGTCTGCCCAAGCCTTCTTTTTGTAGTTTGTACCCTCCTACTTTCTCTTCTTTTTGATTTCAGCTAAAGTTGAAATCAGTCTTGCCTTTTCTCTCTGTAAATGTAGCTAGTAAATGCTTTTGCTCTGGCCAGAGCTAGTAAATAATTATTTTGTAATAAAAAGCTGACATTTCTATAATAAAGTAAACTAACCAGCTAAATTCTACAAAAACCCTTCTATATTCTCTAACATCCACACACAAAAAAAACCTTCGAAATTCCATCCTCCACCTTGACTCTAATTTTGTAATTTCTGGATGTCTAAGCAGCATGCAGATTTCTACAACCCCTGTACCATGTTTTATGCTCATTCAGAGCTGGGGAGCCAGATTTGTCTGGAACTTGGGCACGCTTTACAAGAATACGGAGAAAAAAATTGTCATCGTAGTTCCTCCGGGTCACAGTTTGGGGTCTCTCTCTCGTCAGATGACTTATTTGGTGATTTTTTACCCGATTTTGGTCACTGGAGCTGGGAAAAAGAGTCTCTATTTAAATTTGCTCGGAATCACCGTATACACTCTAGTAAACGGGCATGCCCGTTTAGCTGGCTTGCCCATCGCAGAAGGAGCTTCGGCTTGGGCAATACCACGGAGCTGCAGGAGTCATCTGTTTGCTTCCGGTTCACTTCGGTTTTCAATTTCATCGAAAGGTCACTAGCTTCGGTTTTTTCGCACACCAACCACTCTCGGTCAACACACTCCTTCACGCCCAACGTTTCGGTCCCAGTCACACCACGATTTCGGTCGTCACACACACATACGCTTGACGGTCCACAACCACACTATTTACTTGACGGTCCACACCACCTCACACAAACCTTTTTCGGTACTTCCCACAGGACCTTAACTTCCGGGTTGACGAACCCTTCTATGTCTCGGCACTGCCAGCCAACTTCTCAACTTCGGTAGACGAGGAAAATGTACTAACCTGCAGGAGCGGCGAAAATTGCGCGCCGGAAAATTGCGCGCCAACTTTTTTCTTTTAGTCAAAAAGACAATTTTCAAATAATTTGTTTAAAAAAGATGATATTATCAGGTAGCCTTAAGATTCTAGTTTCTTATAAGGTGTCATTTGTTAGAATATGCTCGCAAAATATGGCCAAAAAACTAAAAGTATGAAAAAATCAGAAAAAAGTGATCATTTCCTGATTTGTTTCATACTTTTAGTTTTTGGGCCATATTTTGCGAGCATATTCTAACAAATGATACCTTATAAGAATCTTAGAATAGAATAGAATAGAATCTTAGGGCTACCTGATAATATCATCTTTTTTAAACAAATTATTTGAAAATTTGTCTTTTTGACTAAAAGAAAAAAGTTGGCGCGCAATTTTCCGGCGCGCAATTTTCGCCTCTCCAACCTGCATACCGGGTTCATCGTTTTTTCCTTCTTCAGCGAGTCAGCAGCCAACTTGATCCTGTCCATCAGCGCATTCCACTGGGTACTAGTCATATCCTCAGTCCCTTGCAGGTTTGATTATCTCAGAATGATCGTGAGCCTATCTCGAATCTCCAAAATCGGCCTTGGCAACTTCAGCTTCGGTATTGCTTCCTTTTCCTTAGCACAGATAGAATGACGAATTCATAGAGCGGTTTTTAGTTCAGCTTAAAAACGAAGAAACTAAGATTTTCGCAAACGGGTAAACATTTTTTCGGTAGAAGACAAATTCTGTTTGAAATCGCTTCACGATTTCAAACAGTATTTGCCCCCTTTAACTTTTCTTTTGGTAACTCCTCTCAGGACAAATAGACGGTACGGAGATTTGCCTTCGCAAATCTCCCTCCTTACTTCTTTTATTAGAGTTAATGCGGTATGTCTGAGGCAATTGAGTGCGCGCATCTCAACCCCAAGCCGCATGCGCCTTTTTTTGCTGGTTTCGTTTGGAATGCTCTTCCTAACTGTTCTACCTTGGTCGCCCAAGGCAAAATGCAAAAAAAAATTTTAAAGTGCTAAAAGTGTCTTCCCAGTAATTTTTTATTGCTTTCTCACGCTAAAAGTAGCTAAAAAGACTGTAGGACATCATGTTGGCCATTGCTGGTCGAGTAGGCCAGGGATTGTGTACTTTTGTGTACTATAAAAATTTCATATGTCATTTCTTTGTGACTTTTTGAAAAAGTTTTTGAACAAGGAATGTATTGAAATTGTAAAAAACAAACCTTTATCAGATCTAGCGCCAGATAAATAGAAAATAAGCACGAAGAGGATTCTTTGTGGAAGCTTATTGTGCATAATCATTTTTTAAGAATAAAAAAATGGGTACTAGTTCGGTTTAGCCCACACCTCTTATTTTTCCATTTTTCGCGTTTTTTTTTCATTTCGTTTATTTTTTGTTTTCAGACATGGAAGATTCAATTTGAGACACAAACAATACGTAATATCATTGCCACTAAACTTTTTACGCCAAACAAAATCAGAAACATAACTGCGAAAAACTGATCTATGCGTGCCATATTCATACTTGTGATGACGTTTGAACTTCTGCCAAGTGGATTCAATTGTTTCTGATTTTGTTTGGCGTAAAAAGTTTAGTGGCAATGATATTATGTATTGTTTGTGGTCTCAAATTTCTGAAATGTACATTGTTGAGTAATAAAGGATTATTTTGTAATAAAAAATGGAAAAATGAGAGGTGTGGGCTAAACCGAAAAATGATTTCGGTAGATAGATATATTGAAAATGTAAATTTCTATGGCTACAGCAGTGTTTTTATATGAGACCAGACAGACTGTTTATTTATCATTCCACTTTTACTTTTACTTTTTTAAGCTACGTATTTTCACCAAGAAATATGAGTAATCGTAAAAGGCTAGAAAGAATCAGACTTTACTAGATTGTGTGCACTAGGAAAAAAATAATAGCAGAAAATATGATCGGAGCTTTTGCAAAGACTCAATGCAAACTGTCTTTCTGTTTTGACATTTTTCGTAAATCTGACTATCATAAAAGTGTTTAGTTACAGGCAAATAAGTTTCTTAAGTTTTCCTGTAAATATAGTCTTTTGTAAATAAAAACAAAAAATATTTGCATAAAAAAGACGCTAAGCAGAAGAAAAAATAAAGTTATCGAAAGTGAATGCATGAAAAGACGAGAAAAACAGCAAATAAAAAATCAAAGATTGTGCTAAAGATAGTTGTTTTTACTCTTAAGATAATTTTTCGATAAATTATATTATAGCTAGATTACCAAACTGCTCCCGCTTCCGCCTTGAAATTTTTTTTTTCAAAAAAAGAATATATGTAAAAAAATTATCGTCATCACAATTACTAGCAGGTGTGACAAAATATCTTATACAAAAGTGAGCGTACGCCAGTGGCTGCGTACGGCTTTTGTAGAGGCCTGAGAAAAAGTGCGATCCAACGATACCCTTCTTGCAAGTCGGCGCTTTTACCATTTGAGCTATCGGGTCGCCCCAGGCCTGTTTCTTATTTCTCTGCTATCCGTCTTCCTTACACAAACTTTGGGCGAGCACTCAGTTGCGTATTTTTTTGCGGATTTATACATATGCGAATCGAACTTTTGCGGATTTTACACTTGCGGATTCCACACTTGCGGATTTGCTCTTCCGGATTATCACTTGCGGATTCCACATTTGCAAATTTTCATCTGCGGATTTTTTTATCTTTTGGAAAATTTTCAATGCTTTAGACCTAAACCAGCGGATGATCCAACTACCACTGTCAACCTACTTCAACTGAAGAATAACGAATATCCGCCTCAGCAGCACCTCCAACACGCAACCGACTTCCTAGACCAGCACAGAAATTGGGTGAATGTCTTACTTGAAGCGCTGAAAGATCCAAAAAGATAATCAAAAAATTCGATTGATTCATGAGCGCCCTCTGTCCCCATCGAATTTCTGAACAAAAAGTATGTGTTGAATGTAATTTTTCATGCTAGGATGTGTTGTTTATTTAATCAATAAAGTTGAAAATAAATTGGAAGAATACCGTATTTCCTCTAATTAGCCCACCGGTGGGTTTATTTTTCAATCACCCGAAAATCGGAAGAATTGAATTCGATCTCGAGTTTTTCTGTTTAAAATAATAAATCTGAATAGAGATATCGGTACAGCTCGCGGGAACTCAGAAAACGCAATAAACAGCTTGGCAAAATATTCACCCTGTTCCGAGATACAGACCCTCAAAGTCGAGGGAGGTGTGTTTATTAGAGGGGGTGGGCTAATTAGAAGAAATACGGTATATCCTACCTTTAAAAATTTAAAAACCTTTTCCTAATTTATTGCTTTATAAATCAATTTTTGGCCACTTTTTGTAAATTTATGTCAGATATCTTTCCGCAACCTCAAGTTTAACATCTTAACTTTCTTTTAAGCACAAATGCGTAAAATTGGTCACTCCTGCGGCTAATAAGGCATTTGTGTCTGTGTGGCACACATCATGGATTATCCTGCCAAATTATTTTTAAGTTTCTTAGTGTCATGGTGTTTTCTCTTTGCTTCAGCCTCCGGAATATGACTGTGTAAAGCAGGATCATGATGGCACAAGGAGCAAAGAAGGAAAATAGTGAAGAGGACATGATAAAATAGGCATTGTTGAACTTGCAAATGAGCTTTTTCAATAAAAAAAACTCGAGAATGAATGTTTGGTGTAAAACGGTGTTTGTTGTGCGACATTTTAAAATTTTCCATACAGAATTAAAATGATGGTTTTATTCATTCACTGTAAATAATATAGTCCATGCTTCATATGAAACGTTGATTTTGAAAAATATTGTATCTAGGACTGACTAAAGTCAATACATTTGACTTCATTATTAGTGACTTGGCTCATCCAGTCACATCCAGTGCTTACTCGGGCGTACACATCTGAAATGGTAACTATATTAACACCCCCTGGAAAAGTGTGGCTACGAGATATTCGGCTAAGACCAAAATTCTAGATAATCATTTGGCAGAAACGTCAGTCTATTTCTAGGAGTTGCCGGTACCGAAAAAACAGCTTTGTCCCTCTGTTGTTTTTTTTGTTTAGCTTGGGAGACCAAGCTGTTTTTGGCACCTGCAACTCCAGTGTAACGGGGGGGGGGGTGCACATCGAAGATCAAATATTTTAAACTCTCAGGTTATTGCCCGGCAAAAAAAGTGACTCGCGTTTCTCCCCAAAATGACCAAAGAGTATGTGTTCTTTAATCCAAAAGAGGCAAAAAGCAAGCTAAAAACGCGAGTCACTTTTTTAGCCAGGGGTGCAGGAGCAGAAAGTGAATCAAATTATGATTTGAGACATTTGCCCTGTCTCAGTATCTCGTCGCCGCATGAAATTTCAGTAAACATTTCAAATAATCTAACCCCATCTATCTTGAGGAACACTTGGAACACCGCTATTTCCTTCCGACACAGCTCCAATTTGCCACCATCGTCCTTGTTTTTCTACCATTAATGGACCACCGCTATCTCCCTTAATATAATATGAATACAATATAAAATATATAAAAAATTCAATAACTCACGTGCTCAACTCCTCTATTGAAGCCGTCAGCACAAATTCGGTAAGTGCTATTGAAGTTGGGTAAGTGAGAATAATTTCTAAATTAAGAATTAACTGGTGACAAATAAGTTCGGAACGAAATTTTGTGCTAATTTTTAGTAATGAAATCTTATTCGAAAAAATATTTCCAAACATATGGTTTCGTAGCTCTTTCCATCCTCTTTCAACCCATTTTCCCTTTTGTTTTGATATTTCCTGTGAAAGTTGAAGAATGAAGGAAGGGGGTGGGAAATAATTTATGCAGAGCATTCTCCGTTTTAATTTTGGATGTAATCATAACAGTTAGCAACTAAATTTATTTGATTTATTTGTGCTCAGGTTCAATTTAGCCATCAATAACTATAAAATTTTTACCGATAACTGTACGTTTATAACTGTAAAATTCCTCGTATAATACGAATAATTCTGCATTTTCCGGCGTGAAGCACGTAGTTGATAGAAAAGATTATGCCCGATTTAGACCGAAAAAACGGATTTGTCCGTAAAAATTCTTCGAGAACTTTCTCGAGTTGAAAAATCCGTACAGAAATTTATTGATTAGGTAACATTTGGATTGATGGCCATCGTTTTTGAACGCATTGTCAGGCCCCATAAAATTTTAAACCCTGCGGGAGAAAATTCCGCAGGGTGGAGAGAAAAATGATTTAATTTTTTGTTCCATTTACAATAATAATTATTATTTAATGCAAAAAAATCATTAGCTTCAATTTTTGAGAGCTTGACAAAAATCTGACTTTTCGCCCTAATGAAAACTTAACATACTCGCATTCCTTAAGTGTGTCTATAGGCACCCAGTTGTCTTGTGCAGTTTCTGGAGGGGTTTCTAAAATAGAGGGTGTAACAAATTTTACTGACACTATCGAACCGTGATAACTCTTTTCCCAAGCCTTTTTCTAAGTCTGCTTTAAAAGATCGACTTAACTAGTTATAGCCATTTTTCTTGTGTACTATGTGAAAAGCACGATTTTTTCTTGGTCTTCCCTGTGATTTCGGCCTTATGTATCCAGAGGTATCCAGAACCAAAACCACAAAAAAGACAAACCATTTGAGATTATTTGCCGCTCTGTGAAAACAGATATGGGAAAAACAGCCGAGGAAAAAATTTATCAGGATCGAAAGTGTCAGAAAAATTTGATAAACCCTGTACCAGGGTTAGCTGCTAATGGATCTAGGTCAGGGCTCCCAGATATTCATTTAAACAAGGTCATTTCAGGATATTATACTAAAAATATGCTGGTTTATCCAGTGTTTTTTGCTCTTTTGGCGACCAAAATAAGGGTTTAACTTTAACTTTCAAAAAAAAATAAGATTTAGAATACCAAATGAAAAACAAATTCCATAAGAATGGGGATTATAAAAATAGGGTAGCCCTAACCTAAGTTGATTGAGCTATTTACCATTTACATCAGAACCCATCCAGCTACGAAGGCGACGGAATGGTAGATTTCACTGAAAGCTTTCGGCAAACATATTGGTTGAATTGTTTTGTTGAAGATCAATGGCTTGGCTAGCTAAAATTTGAAAATTTATAAAGTATAACAAGTTATTATTTAAAAAAAACGAGCCTCCAAAAGTCCTATGTCCAGAAAATCTGATGATGTTTCATTTGGAAAGCAAAAAACTTGGATATTTCAAGTGCTATATTTTGTTCAACTTCTGGTGTGCCATAAACAGTCACTTTTCCAGCAACTATTCGAAAACTAACAAGATCTCTGAAAAAAAAATTTAAAAAATATACGTAATTACCAAATAGGCTTTATTCAAAGGTGGAGTGGGGAACTTCATACACGCATCGCCTAGGGCCGAAAGTTCAAGTCTCCCTAGGTTTAAATTTCATTTTGTTTTTTTTAGTTCACTAACTGCTAGAGCCAAAAACTATCGAGGAATCGATGGAATTATTTCCTATCTAGTTTACTTTCCGCAAACGCCCTTATTTTGGGATTTCATGCAAATGATAGCCCAGTGTAGGATGGCATGGAATTTAAAGTGGTATTCGAACCTGCGATCTAGGCTTATATGAGGTTAACAACCCAAGTATCCCAAAGTATTTAAAAAGTATCCTTTTTTAATCGAGGGATTGAGGGCTGTATTGGGAACGGAGAAAACAATAGGGGTCACTTTCATGTCAAACTATTTTAAAGGTGAATGTCTGTTGTTTTGGCTGCTCTATTATGTTTTTATATATGAATTTTTGATCAAGAGTCAAAAATTCAAGAAAATTCAAGAAGGGCTCCCAGATATTTATTTAGAGAAATAGAAATTTGCCTAAAACAAGGACATTTCAGGATATTATACCAAAAATATGCTGGTTTATCCAGCGTTTTTTGCTCTTTTGCTCTTTTGGCGACCAAAGTAAGGGTTTAACTTTTGCGCCTCGCGGTTCACAGTTCACCAAAAAGCGGCCCCTCAGTGCACAAGTGCTAAAGCATGCATACCAGAGTTTCTGTATGCGCTACGCCCAATTATTCAAAACTATATTTGACATCTTCGTACTGGTGGCCCTTTTTTAATCCCTTCCCCTCTCAATAAAGCCCTTATTTCCTTCAAGCTCAGGTTCAGTTGCTCCGTTGTTGTTACCAGGCCACTTTGCATTAATCCAGTTAACTTAACTCGAGCAGTTGAGATAATTAAAATGTTAGTGGGGTTTGTAATGCTGCGTATCAAAAAAGTGGTAACTAATTTTTATGTCAGTACCCTTTATAGATTTTACAAGATCATGTTTAGTTAACATTGGTAAAATACAAACTCTTGCGATTCTGGTAGGCAATGCCTAGCAGTCAAAATGTGGCGCTTAGAGACAACACTCCCACCACAGGCTCTGCTCCACATACCAGCTCCTACTTTTACAATCATACTGACCAACCAAGGATAGTCACCCTCGCTAATATTCGACCATTGACAATCTAAATGACAAAGATCTTGTTGTTATGAATGTGAAAATTCACAAACTCGATTGGCTATGTGAGGAATGCCGCTTGAAGATATACCACAGTCATACTGCTCCTTATTTGGAGTAGCTACACTTAGCGCCAACACACACAAAATGAAAAACGGAAATCCACATTGTTGTAAAATAAATGTTTTTTGTAAAAAAAGCCTTTTTTATATAATTATTTTTTATTCAAAGGTGCCTCGAAAAATTATTTGTCGTCGTGGAAAAATAAAAATGCTTTCTTTTTGTTCTCTCTTTTTTCTATAAAAAAAAAACATGGGTGACACACAAACTTTTTATTCTTTTGTTGATAAAGTTGACACATCTTTGATATGTTTTGGTTTGCTGACTTTTCAAAATTGTTCTTTATAACAGTTGAGTCGCGATATAGCAACACTTGAAAACAAAAAAGATTTTAAGATATTTTCAGTTGTATATTCTGACCAAATACAACTGGTGAAGCAGTGATAATCCAGTACGGATCCTGTATACGGAGTGTCAAACATGTCGAAAGGCAGAATCTAGGCTGGCCTTCTGTCATTTAGCATCTTGAAAAAGCATTTTCTGAGGTTTTTCAAAGTCATATCAAAAAGTTCATTCCTGCCTAGAGTCCGACACGTTTTTTTGTTCGATATTTAAAATTTTCTTTAGTCTTTGGTCTGTTCAGTTTCAGAAAGCAGACTGTATAGCAAAACTTGACTGTATGATGAGACTTAACTGTATAATGAGAGGTGACTTTATAGTGAGAGGTAAATTTATAGTGAAACCTAACTGCATAATGTGAGGTGAGTTTATAGTGATACTTAAATTATAATGAGATGTGACCGTATAGTGAGAGTAGACTGCATAATGAAAGAGAGGTGACTTCATAGTGAGAGGTGAATTTTTAGTGAAACCTAACTGTATAATGATAGATGACTGTATGGCGAAAGTTGCCTGTATCATCAAACTTTACTGTATAATGAGAGGTGATTTTATAGTAAAATTTAACTATATGATGGGAGGTGACTATATTGCGAGAGTTGACTGTATAATTAGACTAGGCCTCACAATTAAAATTTTTGGACCGAAATTGACGTGCTGGTTAAAAGGCATCATATGACCGGTTTAAAACCAGTACCAACCCCTGACTATAACTTAACTTTAAAATAAGCGAAATTTTTGTTGTGAGGGCTGTATCTATAGTGAGATTTAACTGTGTAATGAGAAGTGAACTGTATAATGAGTGATGACTGTATAGCCACAGTTGACTGTGTAATGAAGCTTAACTGTATAATGGGAGGACTATATAGTGAGAGTTGACCGTATAGTCAGAGTTGACCGTATAGTCAGAGTTGACTGTATAGTGAGACTAAGTAAAAAATTAATTTTTTTACTGAAATTTACTTGCTGGTTAAAAAGCATCAATGACCGGTTAAAAACCATCCTCAAATTTTAAATACAATTCAACAAATCTTACCATTCTTTCTGACTCAACGAAGACAATAACCTAGTCGGTTGAGAACGCACAAAATTGCTATTGGCCAAAGACAGACTTATTTGTGGTGCCACAGGGCGTTCTAAGTGAGGCTTCGGAGCTAGCAAATCTTGGAGGGTGATACGCATTTGTCTATCCAATTCTTCAGCTGATACCTCAGCTTGGACATTACACTGTAAGCATTCGTTTTGATGATTCAAGCGCTCATTTGGCTGGCTAAAAGATGAGCACCTCTTAGCTCTAACCATATTTTGTGTGAACGAACCTACAGCCAAATGATCTTCTACTGCGGCCTGATGAGCTGTTAGACTCATAACTTTTTTTAAAGATTCTTTCATTTTCTTTTTAGCCAGGCTTTTGATGATTTTATCCGGCGTTGCATTTGGCAGTTGAGTATCATTGTTGACTGGTTCTAAGAAAGGTGCAATGATACTTGGATTTCTGGAGTAGTATTTTAGTGGTCGTTTTATTGGGGACAGGGTAACTAGCTTCTAAAATATTGTTCACTTATAATTAAAAACCAATTTTGTTATTCTGAATTGAAATTATTTAAAAATTGGCGATCTAGAAAATTACTAAAATGGGAAACGATTGAACATGTCAAAATAGACCGAAATCGCCTTGGCCCCCTTGTGAATTTTCAAAAACATATTTTCTACAGTAGAGTCTATATATAGTAGACACCCCAAAGGTTCGATCCCCAGCTGGGTCTGACACTTTTTTCCACTTATGGGTTAACATAGTGTCGGACACTGTTAAAAATCAAGTTTAAAGGAATGTCATTATATCATGGGTATATTATAAACAAACTTGTTCAAAGCAAGCTTCTCGAGTGTCCAGCTTCGACTTTTTCTGTCTGTCAGCATAAAAATTGAAATCCCTTAAAAGACCATACTTGTTGATGCAAATGAAAATTTGACCAATTCAAATGCGCGCGGGACACTTCTCTTTCGTCTCGCACTCTACTCTTTGGAGTTATTCCGAGCGACTCAAAAAAGTACAGTGAGAGACGAAAGAGAAGTGTCCGCGCGCATTTGAATTTGTCAAATTTTCATTTGCATCAACAAGTATGGTCCTTTAAAGTAAATCGACAAGATAGCGTTGTCAGAATTTTTAAATCGTAGGGGTCGCTGAGGTTCAAGTGAGTGGGGAGAGGGTTGGGGTGATTCAGGTTCAATTTAGCTAATGCCCGCTAATGTGAAATTTGTATTTCTCTTTGAATTTTTGTGGTAATTTTTTCCATCTTTTAATTTTTCTGCATTATCGTGTTCAAACCTCTAAATCTCTACATTTCTACAATCGTTAAATGAAGTTTAACAGCTCGTTAAAAAACTGAGGTCTTCTGCTACACAATTATTGTAATTACTATTTTAATCATCGAAAAATCCAAAAATCTTGATTCAATCTCGAGATTTTCATGTGAAAATTCAAAATCGAAAAAGTGAAATCAGTAGAGCTTGTGGAAATTAAGGTAAAACAAAAAACGGCTTTGCGAAAAAAATTCTTTAGCCTGACATATAGGTTTTCGAAGTAGGGCGTGTCGGGTTATTAGAGACTGTCAGCTTATTACTTCTTCTACTACTTCTTTTTTTAGGGGTAATTGAAAACAGAGTTTTAACAGCTTAGGCATGTCGGTTTGAATGACCTCGAAAATGGTTGGAACCGAAGGGTGACTTATCCGAAATAATCAAGTTGAAGGGAATATGTTATTTTAAAACAAAATAAAAAGATTAAGTAAAAAGACAGTTATATGCTGCGAAAGAAGGATTTGAAAATTTGTCTTGATACTTTTCAAATACCTAAAATCTAAATTTTTCCTGAGAAAAAAATCGAACAAATTTTAGGGCAATTCATCGAGAATTTTTTCTATAGCTAACCCCATTCAGAATTAAAGTAACAGGGTGTGATCAAAAATTACTAAGGATCGCTTTTCATATATAAGGAGCTTTTATTCGAATAACTACAATTGTCACTTTAGCTCGGTTTCCTAAAATCTTTACTTATTCAAACATTTACTTTAAACTTTTTTGAATTGGTTAAGATACATTCTAAAAAATATGTTCTATGCAAATTTTATTTGTATAACATAAAATTATTCATTTTTTTATCATTTAGCCACTTGTATTTCAGACTGTTAAAGTCAAGACATTTGACTTCATTATTAGTTACTTGGCTCATCCAGTCACATCCAGTGCTCACTCGGGCGTACACATCTAAGATATTAAGAAGTGGTGTAGCAAAAGTTTTCTAGGGACTTTTCTAGCTGATATTTATACTGAATTTTTGGCACTACTATGATATACACCCCCCCCCCTCTCCCAAAAAGCGACTATGATAATGATGATGATCTCCCAAAAAAGAGACTATCCTTCGGGGGCGCAGGGAGCTTGGTTGCTTGGGGTTGAGATGCGCGCACGCACTTATCTTAGACATGATCCCGAGAAGTACAATTGATCATAAAATGCATATAGAGTCTCTTTTTGAGACGACCCAGTTGATGAACACGGTAAAGCAGCCAAAAAAGTGGCTCTTGTATTATTCCCTTCCCTTCCCAATACAGCCCTTGATGCCTTTTAAACTTACTTTTCTGGTCCTTTTGTAGCAAAATTTTTACTTAAAAATGACTTTTGACCACTCCTATTTTTTTTATCCAAATAATACTTAATTGAGAAGAAAATTTAAGAAAATTTCAAAAATATTGGGAAAATTTTTAAAAATTTGTGAAACATTTTTCAAAAATTTAGTTGGTACAAGCATTGTGACAAAGTCGGAGCCTTTCCGAAAATCTCGGTCTCCGGCGTCAGCTGTAAAAAACCAGAGGGCGCCGGCGCCCGTATGGTCATTTCTCCACACTTAGATTATTAAATACTATTCTGCAAGACGAGATTTGTAGCGCTTGAACTGCGCTACAACAAAGTGCTAAGATGTTGCCATAAAGCCATCTGTTTGAGATAATTTTGCAATGTAAAAAGTATTGCTAAATTGAGTTAGAAAAGTCTGCCGAGAATTTTTGGTACACTAGTTATTTATAATAATAAAAATTCCCACAAAAATTCTAATAATCTAACCCCATCTATCTTGAGGAACACTTGGACGACCGCTATTTCCTTGTGACACAGTTCCAATTTCCCACCATCGTCCTTGTTTTTCAACCATCAATGGACCACCGCTATCTCCCTTGATATAAAAATTTATCAAAAATGAAAAAAAATTCAATAACTCACATGCTCAACTCCCCTGTTGAAGCATCAGAACAGATTCGGTAAGTGCTATTATAGTTGTGTATGTGTTGAGAAAGATCTCTAAAATGATCTAACAAATCATAAATTCAGAAAAGTGAATCCAATGCAGAATAAAAAGGGCTTTCCGATAGAATAATTGGAATTTTTAGGACTGGTGAGGGAGTGGTGAAAATCTTCAAATAGGCCAAACTTTACCCATTAAGCCTAATTTTATCGAAGTATTATTTTTCTAATTTTTTTTTTATTTAAACAATCATTTGACACAAAGAAAATGTTGTCCCCCTGTTTTTTTTGTCAAATTAATTCTCGTTTGAATTTCGTTGATACCCGCCCTAAAAAATTGCCATCGGCGACGAGCATGCCCCTTTAAATTCAAAAAGAGAGTGTCCCTAAGAGAGTACAGCTCCTTTTTACCTTTTAAATTTAAAAAGAGAGTGTCCGTTTAAAAAAAAAATACTGTGTTTGTATTAGAAGCACTAAACATACAAGCATTCCTTAAGTGTGTCTATATTCACCCAGTTGTCTTGTGCAGTTTCTGGAGGCGTTTCTAAAATATCAAAAAGAGTTAAGTTAGCCAGTAATGGAGCTACCGTCATAATCATGACCCCATCCAGCTACGAAGGCGACAGAATGGTAGATTTCACTGAAACTTTTGGGCAAACATATTGGTTGAATTGTTTTGTTGAAGATCAATGGCTCAGCTAGCTAAAATTCGAAAATTTATAAAATATATCAAAGATTCAAAAAGGAGCCTCCAAAAGTGCTATGTCTAGAATATGATGATGTTTCATTTGGGAAAGCAAAAAACTTGGATATTTCAAGTGCTGTATGCCGTTCAACCTCTTGTGTGCCATAAACAGTCACTTTTCCAGCAACTATTCGAACATCTTCAAGATATCTAAAAAATAAATTTTTTCATACTAAGTCACCTTAGTATATATTATTAATACTACAGTCCTCAATTTTCTGAGTTTCACTTTCAAATTTTAATTTTTTCTGCCGTCGAATTTTTCTTTCAACTTTTGTTGTGATTTTTAAAATTCTTATGCGTAGTCGTGTAGCTCTGAATTTTGGCTTTCTAATAAGCTAACTGAATTCGCTAAATAATTTGCAAAATGTAGAGATCAAGAGGTTTAAAAACTCTAGAGGTTTTTCAAGGGCCAAGTAGAAATCCTAATTTTTCTGATGACTTATTCAATTTTCGGCTGGAACTCGGTGTTTTTTTGCCTTGGTACCCCTGTTGTCTTTTTTACAAGAGCAGGCCAGAGCATGATGGGACATGCTCAAACATATTCTAGACTCAGGTTTGAGTTTGAAATACGATGGCTTACCCTTGCTTAAGGCTAATTCTAAAATTTGACAAAAACAAGAACAGGGGTACCAAGGAAAAACACTGAGTTCTGAAATAGAGTCGATTTTTCTGAAGATAGTTGTATAAGCAGAATTGTCATATAACAACTAAAAAACTAAACTTTATTATTTAGAACATTGTTTAGTCACCACTTAATTTTATTTTGGCGTAACTTCCCACAGTCAATCCAGCCTCAACACCGTTTACTTAACTATTTACAAGGCATTGAGGTAATTGATGTTTGAATGTGTTTGTGATGCTGTCAATTAGGAAAACGCCCATTTTTAGCTTTGTTCAAGTAATTTTTAAAAAAATTTCATCGAGCTCATAAGCTTTCAACTAGTGAAATACAAACTCTTGGGATGGTGGTAGGCAATGCCTAGCAGTCAAAATATGGCGCTCAGAGACAACACTCCACCACACCATCTTTCCACAAATCATCTCTTCTTACAATCATACTGACCAACCAAGGATAGTCACCCTCGCTAATATTCCGCCATTGACTACCTAAATGACGAAGATCTTTTTTATTTATTAAAAACTCACAAACTCGATTGGCTACGTGAGGAATTCCACTCGAAGAAATACCACAGTCGTACTGTTCCTTATGTGGAATAGCAAAACTTATCGCTAGAAAATAGACAAATGAAAAAACGGTATGCCACATTTGTTTTTTTTTTTCAAAATGAATGCTCATTGTGAAAAACGTGTGTTATATAATACAGTGCGTTAAAGTTGTATTCACCGGGAAAAAATAAAAAATGCGTATATTTTGTTTTCATTTTTTATTTCTATGAAAAAAGCAACATGCGTGTTACACATGCAAACTTTTTTCTTTCACTCTTTTGTTGATAAAGCTGACACAGCTCGATGTGTTTTGGATTGCTAATTTTTTACAACTTTTTTCATTTGATTTCTATGAACTTTCGGTGGATTGGTGTTGTAAAATTAAAACATACATGATCGCCTTAAAAAAACTCGTCGATTGGGCCTTATCCTCGGAGATCTCCAACTTTTCTTACAATTTTTCAACATTTAGTAAAAGTAGTGAAAATTGCAAACGTTCGCAACTGTAAGCAGAAATTACAATGCTGTCAATACAAACTTTGCACAAAAAAAAAGAAAGTTCAAAATTAGTGAAATTTTTTCGACAGATGCTCTACAGTCACGTTTGACATACAGTCGACTCTCTATATAAGGGAATCGAAATGACCGGTTTCGGCTCTCCTTTATTTCGAGCTTTCCTTATATAGAGCGTGATTTTTTTCGATGATTAGATTAGTCTGTTAAAAGAGAGTTTTTGTAAATCCAAATTTTTACACCAACCAATCTAATAAACAATACAAACATGACATCAAGTAAAACCATTAAAGGGTCAGAGACAAAATAATCAAATAGTCTTCGGTCTTCATTTTCTTTAGTCGTTCATCGGTCGCTCATCCGGAGCACATCAGGATCATTGGAGTTCTCTTCCACGTAGCGCTAAGAGACCTTGAGTGCGGCGGTTGCTTCTCGAGTGGTAACTGGCGGCTCCGGCTCTTTATCATCACATCAGTGTCGCTAAAAACACGTAGATAAAAAACAAATATCCATGTTGCCTGTCCACTGCCAACCCTTCCATTTCCGCCGTCGATTAGGTCGCCATCGGCCGATTGATCTTCTAGTGTCGGTTGCACAGCCTAAATTCCAGCATTATAATTATTTTCAAAAAGTAAAAGACCAACTTCCACATTATTCACAAATCTGATTTTATTTAATTAAGAGCAAATGCGAAAAATGAAAAAAAAATGCCGTCACTAGGTGGATTGGAACCTGCGACCCTAAAACAGCATACTTTAACGCTTTAACTCGTAGTATCCACTGCGCCATGAAAACACGCCCAAATACTTTTTTTTGAAAATGACTTTCGATGCTGATTTTTTCAAACACTTAAAGAGGCATGACCACGCCAGTAAATTTAATTTCAATACAATTCAAGGCACCACTTTTCTTGTATACACAAAATGAATTTAAATTTCGACAACGAAAAACTAAAAAATGGTCGAAATGATCATTGATGTTTGAATTGATGTTGTTTGCATAGTAAAAGGTATCCCGTAAATTCAAACATTTGAAATTGAACCAATTTTAAACAAAATTAGATGTTTTTATCTGATCAAGAACAAAAAACGATCAGTCAAAAAACATTTAAATGGCCCGTAACGCAGCAAAGATTACTAAACAATTTTTTTTTGTTAATTCAACCCGTTTTTTATTGGTTCCTTGCCCAACTGTACTCTATTTGGGAGTAAAGTGACATGAGTCTTTAGGTTATAAATCAACTGAGCTTTTTTAGGTCGATATTTCCATGATTATACCATCTACCCAAATTCTATATAAAAGTCTAGATATTTTACAAATCATAATATTTTTTAATTTAACCTATTTTTCTAACTAATTGACTCTAAATGAATTTTTTTCTTCATTTCATGCTTTGTTTGCGTTTTGCTAGTTGTCATTAGTAGTATTGATGCTCAAGCAGCTGGTATAGAAATTACAATTATAATAACAATGGAAACTACGGCAACAACAGAAATTACAATAACGGCTACAATAGAAACAGCAATAATAATGGCTATAATAGAAATTACAACACTGGCTATAATAGGAATTATAATTCCGGATATAACAGAAATTACAACTCTGGATCAAATGGAAATTATAACTCCGGCTACAATAGGAACTACAACTCTGGATCAAATTACAACTCTGGCTACAACAGAAACTATAACAATCCAAGCTCTTATTCGGATTAGGACTAGGTGGCGGCTTGAACGATGGAAAATCTATATTTACTTTGAGCACACCTAGCAAATTTCCAAGCTTCAGTGAACTGAGTGGAGTCGGCAGAAAAAAATGATTGTCAAAAAATAGAAGTCAAAAAAAATGGAGCTTTATAATAATTGTATATATATAGTTGTGCCTTAATTTTTTGAATAAATTATTTGTGGTTCAAAAGTTTTTTACTTTTTCTCGAATACTAATCAAACTATTCGTTTGTTTCTTTCAAAGGTTGACTGAAAAACACAAATTTTTTTAAAGAATTACTTAGCTTTTTGCTAAAAAGCTGCCCCTTCATATTCACGTTTGGTCTAAAGAGACATTGAGAATACAATAACTTTAACTTATAGTACCGTATTCTCTCTAATAGAACACATGTGGTTCTATTTTTCAACCACCCTTGGGGGTGTGGTTCTATTAGAGAGTGTGGTTCTAATAGAGAGTGTGGTTCTATTTTTCAACCTTTTGAGGATATTCAAACATTGCAGCATACGCGCATAAATCCCTTTTCACAACAAAATTCGGACTTGTTCTGGTTTAGGGGGACGCTCATTTATACTATATTTTTATTTATTTTTGTTTCTTATGGCAGTCATGGTTATATCGATAATCTATATGAATAGTTTAATAAGTAATTTTGTTGATCAAGGTGATTATTGTCACCCCGGTCAGCATACTCAACTTGATCGACCTAAAAATAAAAAATATATAGTGAAAATAGGCGTCCCCATAAACCAGAACAGGTCCCAAAACTCATCATCACTCTAGAGATATATCTTTATTATTGAACTTTTTTCGCGCTTACTCAAGACCGATTTCTTGTATCTACTCAGCCAACTTCTTCTCATCTTGCGCGAGCTTCACCTTTTCCTCGACCACTCGAAACCGGCCCAAGTTTCCTGAAGCAGTGAATGGCGTCCTCCTCATATCCATCGTGGCATTGGAACTGCGCACGATTTGAATGACTCAACGATGAGCTCTTACAAGAGATTTTCCCAGGCTTCGAGAATCCATTGAAGTTAGACCCCCGTTGACGCAGCTTGAGAGTGTTAAGGGGTGTGGTTCTATTAGAGAGTGTGGTTCTAATAGAGAGTGTTTTTTTTTTACAACCCCCCTTAGGGGGTGTGGTTCTATTAGAGAGTGTGGTTCAAATAGAGAGTGTGCTTCTATTAGAGAGAATACGGTAGTCTGTCACAAAAAATTTCTTAAAAATGATGCAGTTTTCAAGACTCACCCTTGTTTCATTCTTAAATTAATCATTTTATTTGAATAAGAATTGTAGAATGAAAAAAATTCCGGTAATATTTTCGAAAATATCACGGAAATATTTCAAAATCTTTCTATTAGTGCAAAAGTTGGAAGATTCACAAAAGAAAAATTCAAAATGCTTGCTCACTTTTCCTAAACTTTTAACAGGAGTGACCAAAGAAAGTCGGTACTATTGACGGATAATAAAACTTAGATTTGATGACTCCCAGGGGCTCAAAGTAAAAGTGGGAACATGAGCGCTTATTAAAAGTTGCTTATTAATTGGATCGCTTCATTCTGGGCTTAGTCCAATAAAATTTTACCCGTAAAAGTTGCACATATAGACTTTCGAATGCTATCATTAATTTATGAAATTAATTTTTTTACCAAATAACTCCTTTGATTTTCGTTTAATCACCGTTAGTTCCCGTTAATTCCCAAGACCGTTAAATCTACATTCGACTGTACATATATATTCAACTCTCTGTATACAGTCAACTCTCACTATACAGTCTATACTTCGCTTCACTATACTTCGCTGTAAAACCAATCCTAGCTATTTTTTTCTAGTTTCTAGCCTTTTCAGAAACTATCACCTAGAAGATGCAACAAAAATAAGAATCTATTTGCTATGACAATCTTTATTATTTTGATGAGTGAATTTGTTGGTGTATTTCAAATCTTTAGAGTTACTGCTCTGGGTTTTAAATATCGCAGCATGTTTATTTGTTAAAGAGCACGGAGAAGTCCGCCCGAAATTGGGAGGTTGCAAAACCCATCACCTCCAAGAAGACCACCCACAATAGGAAGAGACTTTAGGACAGCATCCAAGGTGGCAGGAATAGTGCCTACTAAACCATTTGGAATGATGCCTGAGAGGGCAGGCAAAGGGGCTTGCAACAGGGTGGAAAGCAGTGAAAGCACTACCGCAATCAAAGCTTGCAGCAAGCTCACCAACACTGAACACACAAATAAGTATATTGCAATAATTACCAAACTAACCAGAAACATTGGGCAGATTAGGCACATTGATTGGTGGCAATTGAACCCCACCAACAATTGGTAGAGCTGCAATTATGGCATTCAGATCAGTAGGAATGGTGTTGACTAAGCCAGCTGGAATCAGGCCCCAAACAGCTGGCAGAGGCACTTGAGTCAAGATGGAAAGCACACTTAGCAACAAAACCACTAGAGATTGGATCAAAGCAGCTAGTCCTGAGACTCCAGGCACACCAGCCCCATTGGTAGGCACTGCTAGTAAGGCACACTCTAAGCCAATCAAAGCTACAGTCACCAATACAATTTTGGAAATGGACATTTTTGGTTTATTAATTAGGTGTGAGAAAAGAATTGAGTTGGGGAGAAGTGATTTTGGTCTTTTATAGTCTATTTCTTGCCATATTAAGTCAATTTTTGCAGAAAACAAAGGGATTAAAATAGTGATTATTAAACAATTGGCTTTGTATGGTCACAAGTTCCTAAATGTTGGCAGCTTGAAAAGTGGTTTTATGCCTAGTGCCACCCCGTTCTTCCAACAAGTTATTCAAAAATGCAATTCTATAACTCAGTCACTTGTCTAATACAGTGCTGTGAATTTCGGAATTTAGGCACCGGCACCGCACTACGCGCCGGGCTGAAAAATCTTGCCATCGGGCACTGACCACTGAAATTTTGGCACCGAGTGCCGAAAAAATTTCAGTTTCGGCACGGCACCGGACATTTTTTCACTGTGTTTTAAAAATTATCTATTGTAGTTTGAATATTTTAAAGCTAAACTGCGAATAAAAACAATGTTTTTTTCAACATTTAAGTGCTCTTTCATGGCTAATTGAACCTTAGATAGCTGTTGCCGGATATGATACATAACAATTGCCGGTGCGGCACCGACCTGTAAAATCATGGCACTGGGCACCGAGTTCTTAAATTTCGGCATCGGGTGCCGCACCGATGCCATTTACAGCACTGGTCTTACAAATGTATTTTTTCTTATATCAGAAAGATGGTCTTTAAATTTTGGTTTGACCGTATACAATATGTTAAAAGGATATGACACTTCAGTCATTGTTTTTATAATTCAGCACTTAATTATAAGGAGGAGTTACGGCAAGTTTTCAGAATGATGCAATAGCTGAGCATAAGAAAAAGTAAAAAAAATATCGTAGAGTGTTTAACCCGACCCTGACTGATCAAAAGTTTTTCCAATCCTACAGTAGTGAGTGAAGTAGAGCACCAACAGAGGCATCACCACCAGAGCAGGCAAATCCAAGACTTCATTGGCGTATCTGGATCCACCGCCAGAACGAGAGTTTGATCCACAAGACAATAGGCAGATCAAATACATTTAAGTCAACACGTCACGAAAGTCCACAAAACACGCGGCCAATACCTCAGCTACTTCCGTTTCTGTCATAACCGCAAGGCAGCAGCACCCGTATCATAAGATGAGGTGGAGGTTACTCGGGTAATCTACTCGAGTAACCTGATCCAGGTAAGGTTACCCGGGTAACCGATAAAACGGTACCATAAGGAAGTTACCCTTTACTCGTTGTTTTACCCGGGTAACTGTTGCGGTTGCCTGTTACTCTTATCTTGTGGTACGGGTAAAAATTTAAGGTAAGTGGTAAGGTTACCTTTACCCTTATCTTATGGTACAGGCCCAGAAGCTACACAAATACAGATCAGCTAATCAAAAGATACAGATCGGCTAAAATACACAAATACAGATCGGCTAATCACAACTAATTTCAAAGCACATTTGGTCTAAACTAGTCCAAACTAACCGACTGGAATTCTTGTTTTGAATTCCAGTCTTTTCCTTTTTAGTTTTAACAATTTTTTCATTCATAAATGTTCGGGTCGGTATATTCTTTCTATTAACTAAATATTTTTTTGTTATTTCCACTCATTTTTCAGTTATAGCTTCTTGAATTGTTGCCTGAAATATCCGAAAAACAATTTGCGGTTTGATCGGTCCGCGAAAGCTGTTGACATATATTTTTTAAATTTTCGCGTAATTTTGCGACACCCTGTACTCTTTTCTAAAATTTTTTATGCTTCACACTTTTACATTGAACACTAAGAAAAAGTTCAAGACAGTTTGATGAAAATATCAAATTTTCATAACTTTTTGGTTATTTATTCTGTAAAGACTATTTTTAATAACTAACAAAGCGTCTAAAGCATATTCCACAAACTCTATAATAGCTTTCAGTATTTTTAAAATTATCTAGATTCTAACTGCTAAATTTAGTTTGTATTTTTTTCAATTAATTAAATATATTTTCAAAACAAAAGGCCGTAACTTATCTGAATATAGTTAATGTCATTATGAAGACATTAAAGTTCTAATTTACGAAATATTACAATTATCATTGTAAAAAATGGTTTTCTACACTTACTTTTAAAAAACACTAAATAAAATAGTTCAAAACCTTTCAAATGACTCATGTATAAAACAAAAATAGAACATTTCGCAGACCGAGAACAAATAGCGATCCATCACAAAATACTTTAAAAGTCCTGCAAAGTGGTAAAGATCATTTTTTTGGGCGTTTAAGACGTTTTTGGGTTGCTCGCCCAGTTCTAGCAACGCCCAGAAGTAGTCTATTTGTAAACTATAGTGACATGAGTCTTCGGGGTATAAATCAAATGAGTTTTTTGCTGCTGATCTTTCAATGACCATAATGTCTGTAAAAATAGTATATAAAGGTGTAGTTATTTCACAAATCTCAACCTATAAACTTCTCTGCTAAATATTTGTTAAACTTAACTAACTTTTTTCAAATACTTGTCTAAAATGAATTATTTTCTTCAAATATTGTGCCTTGTTTGCGTTTATTAGTAGTCATTAGTAGTATTGATGCCCAGAACAACTGGTCAAATAGAAATTACAACAATGGCAATAATGGAAACTACGGCAACAACAGAAATTGGCCAACCGCAATTTCAACTCTGGCAAACAACGGCAACTACAATTCTGGCTATAATAGAAACTACAATAATGGCTACAATAGAAACAACAACAATAATGGCTACAATAGGAACAACAATAATAATGGCTATAATAGAAATTTTAATTCTGGCTACAATAGAAACTACAATTCCGCTATAATAGAAATTACAACTCTGGTTACAATCGAAACTATGGCACTGGATCAAATTACAATTCCGGCTACAATAAAAATTACAACACTCCAAGCTCTTTTTCGGGTTTAGGATTGGGCCTTGGTGGTGGACTGAACCAAGGAAAATCCATATTCACTCTCAGCACACCTAGCAAAATGCCACGATGGGATGAACTTACTGGAGTTGGCAGGAAAAGATGATTGTTTAAAAACGTCAAAGTCAAAAAAATCAAGTTTTGTTCTGATGTACTCTGATTCAGTTGTGCCTAGAAATTTTTTGAATAAACTATCTTCACTTAATTTTTTGCCTCTTTTCATATGATATATAAGCTATTTGCTGCGCAAAAATTTTTAAAGAATACCATGTGCTCTAACGATAGTCTTCTTCCATTGAAAAGTCCGTTACAACTTTCAAAGCATGCAGTTCGGGCAGATCAATTTTTCTACATATTTGTTACTTTTATTTTAATAAGTGCCACGAACTCTACCGATTCAACTGTTTTTTGACGCGATTTGACTTCCAAGCCCGAAATTCCCGGATCGACCTATATTATTTCTGATTTTTTTAAAGGGTTAAAAAATACACGACCCAGTTCTACTTTTCAAGAAAATTCGGTGAGCAAAAATTAAATCTTGTTTGTCTTACTAAAATGTCTTGGAATAGCATGCATATATTGTAGGCCTACGATTACAAGTAGTGTGCAATGATTTATTATTTTAGTTTCTCAATAATTTTAAAAAATATTATTCCTTAAAGCACTTGTTGTAGGTTGCGACTGGTTTTCTTAAAGAGCACGGAGAAGTCCACCCAAAATTGGGAGATTGGAAAGTCCACCACCTCCTAGAAGACCACCCACAAGGGGAAGAGACTTTAGGACAGCATCCAAGGTGGCAGGAATAGTGCCCACTAAACCAGTTGGAATGATGCCTGAGAGGGCAGGCAAGGGGGCTTGCAACAGGATGGAAAGCAGGGAAAGCACTACAGCGATTAGAGCTTGCAGCAAGCTCACCAACACTGAACACACAAAATATTTATACTTATTGTCATAAATAGTAAACCTACCAGAAACATTGGGCAGATTAGGCACATCGATTGTGGCAATTGAACCCCACCAACTATTGGTAGAGCTGCAATAATGGCATTTAGATCAGTAGGAATGGTGTTGACTAAGCCAGTTGGAATCAGACCCAAAACCGCTGGCAATGGCACTTGAGTCAAGATGGAAAGCACACTTAGAAGCAAAACAACTAGAGATTGGATCAGAGCAACTAGTCCTGAGACTCCAGGCACACCAGCCACATTGGTAGGCACTGAGGCTGGAGGCACTGCTAGCAAGGCACAGCTTAAGCCAATCAAGGCTACAGACACTAGGACAACTTTGGAAATGGACATTTTGGATAGACAATGAAGTTTTAGAGAGCAAGTGTATTTGAAAGTAGGGTTGAGATCATTTTCAGAAGGGCAGTCGAGAAGGATCAAGATTTATCGAACCAGATGAGTGGCAATATCGTGGCTTTGACTTCAGAAGTGTTCCAAAAGCCTTCATATTCATTCTGGATTGCTGTTTCAAAAAATTTCGGCCACGACGCTTGTAAATTAATCACGCACCCCCCGCCACTGCCCCCCGCTCACAGCTTGCTCCAAAATCATTTAGATCACTTGTATGAAAACTTGCAGGTTTTGGGATAAGTCTCTCTGTCGAAGCTAACATAAGCTTTCAAATCGTCGGCATATAACTTTAGCTGCACTCCTGAGACTTACAAAATCATTTAGATCACATTCTTTGAGTTTTTTCCTGAAAAGCGTTATTGTAGGGGAAGCAACAATTTCAGCTGGAAGAGCATAATAAATTTTAGGTGTCCGAACAAAGAAAGAGTGGAATCGGAAATCGGATTTGGAAGAGGTACACTAGCTTTATGTTTTCGGAAGTTATAGGATGACTGAAGAGACGGGATATTTAGATTAATATCAATTTTTTTCAATACTATTTTGTGATAGAAAACAAGGTCAGCTTTAAGTCGTCTTTTTTGAAGAGTTTTTATTTGAATAATTTTAAGAGCTTTTCATAATGCGGTTTGTCAGGATATTTATTCCTAAGTGATCTGAAGTATATTCGATTAAGGGCAATTTTCTGGATCCGCTCTATTTTCTTAATATCTTTTTTAAATAAGGATTATACACCACAGAAGACGTTTCAATTATGGGTCTTACATATGTCATGTATAGTTGTACTAGGAACTTGTAATCAGTCGAGCGAACAGCCTTAAAAAGAGTGAATAGGCGAGAGTAAGCAGATTTGCATAGGTTTTCTAAGTGGGCATTCCATTTTAAGTTTGGGGTAAGAACTATGCCCAAATCTTTAATTGAATTTTTAACAGGAGCTATTTGATTGGCATTCAGATAATATATATGGTGAGGGTTCTTTTTGCCAAGGTGTAAAACTTGGCACTTTTCAGGGGATATTTTTAGCTCATTTTCACAACACCATTCGAAAAAATTCTTGTATGAAAACTTGCAGGTTTTGGGATAAGTCTCTCTGTCGAAGCTAACATAAGCTTTCAAATCGTCGGCATATAACTTTAGCTGCACTCCTGAGACTTGACAAGACGATGAGAACTCAGAAAAGTAGAAAATAAAAAGAAGAGTTAACCAAAAGTTAAATTAACCAAAATCATGACAAAAGCCACGAGAAGTTTCGGCTTCAAAATGAAACTTAAGCTGAACACATGTTGTGATTAAAGGCTTCGATTAAGGGCTTCGAGAATATCAGTGTTTTGCTAAACAGTCAACTCTGGCTATATAGTCAACTCTCGGTATACAGTAAACTCCCGCTTTACATGGCGTTTTATTAGCGAAAAAAAAATTTGTTAGAAAAAAAGCACTTTTAGCGTTCCCCCCAACCCATACTCGGATTTTTTGAAAAGTGACCCAAAATCACCTCCCGAACTCATTTGTTCTGCACAACAAGATACGAGAAGCATTTCTAAATACCTCTGAATAAAAAAATTAAAAGCTTGTCAAAAAAAATTGCCCCACACTCCTCAGGCAAAGATGGTCTTTTTAGGGTATTTTTAGGCTTGGCAACGGGACGGGAATTCCATGGGAATCCCGCAATCCCGATCCCGAAAATTTTTAAAATCCCAATCCCGAATCCCGCCGGAACCCATGCTCGCCGATTTCTCTCGGCACCATAAACATCTGTCGCCAGTGAGCAGCTCTTTAGTCATGCCAGAGAAGTGTTTGAGTACAGAAGGGGACAACTTGATGCGAAAAAAGCCGAAGAACTAATTTTTTTCAACAAAGCTCTATGTATTGTTTGTTAAAATAAATTCTTTGAAATATCTAATCGAATATATTCATTAGCGGAAAATCCCGATCGGGGTCCCGACATTTTTGAAAATCCCAATCCCGGTCCCGAAATTTTGAAAATCCCGATCCTGAATCCCGCCGGTCTAAAAGCCGAATCCCAAATCCCAAACCCGATCCCAAAAATTTCGAAAATCCCAATCTCGAATCCTGCCGGAACACAATCTGCCAAGCCAAGTATTTTTCACCATTATTGGCATTTTCAAGTCAAATGAAGGTAAAAATGATAGATTTTGAACAAATTTAACTTTCTGGGCCTACCGCATATTTTAACTATGGTATGCATGCTTTTTCATGCATCCAGAGTCACTTTCGAGTGATCCCCAAGCAACCAAGCCCCCTGCGCTTTTAATTTAATCATTTGATTTTAAACTTACTAAAAAGTAGTTCTGAATATTTCGGAAAAAAGTATCCTGCGCGCATTCAAACATTTGAAATTCTCGTTGTCAGTAACTGCAATGGTTTTTAAAAGAATGACGAAGAGATAAGTGTCACTGTCAAAGAAATCAGTTAAATCAAGGATAGAATACTAGAACCAAGTTTTTACTTCAATAAAACAACTTTTCGAAACAACTATGGTAAATGGTTAATCAAACTAGTTTTCAACAAATTCAGTCCGTGTAATACCTCACTCAAGTAATATTTCGTGGATTTGTAGCTTGATATCTTTGTCCAGAAGAGAATAATGGCTAGTTGCACGAAGCTTCTTCACATCATCAACTGTCTTGCATTCCTCCTTAATGCAGTGCTCCTAAACTTTTTGCTCACTTGAAATTCTGATGAAAAGAGGCAAACGCACCACTAATTCCGAAAGATGATAATTTTGTGCGTGCAGCATCTTCTCGCCCAAGGAAACTTCACTGAGGGCACACTTTTTTAAGTATTGCGAGCACCGATGCGAGACAGCTTTGACCTGGTAGCGATCAGCCAAACGAAGGAGGCCTTCCACATTTTTCGCTTAAAAGTTTTAAAAAATTTGAATGGCAAAAAGAGGCTTACAATCGATATCATCATCGTTGAACGGAGGATATAGGACTTTGAGAAGATGAAGGAATTCCTCAGCACACACTTCTTTCAGCTCGATCTCGTCTTGATCCCTTTCTCGGAATTCACCAAAGAACAATGTTTTAAAGTAACTGGAAAATGCCGAAAGAAGCTAAATGAATAAAATTAGTATTCCTTTGTTTACAGCAACAACAACTCAATCGAAGGATAGATTTCTTAATACTAGCATTCTTCGGTAAAAAGTCGACTTTCGAGGTTTATTTTAACACATTATTCAGTCTGGGAACTCTTGCTGTTGTGGCTCCCATCCACTTTTTGACTACGTTTATCGTAAGAAATAGCTTGATCAGCTCTGTTGTTTTTGATGTGATCATGGTGATTAAGATGATTATGGTTAACACAATCAAAATAATTACCTTTATAATCTTAATCACCATGCCCACATTAAAAAACAACAGGAGGACCAGGTTATACGACACTTGCGGCCCGGAAACTTGCGGCCGACACTTGCGGACCGACATTTGCGGCCGGCACTTGCGACCCGACACTTGCGGCCGACACTTGTGGCCCAACATTTGCAGCCCGATACTTAAAGGTCCATAAAAGCTATTTAAAGAGTGTGAGGCTCTTACTGGGAGAAAAAAGCCGTAATACAGCCATAATACTAGGTATTAAGTAACTTATTTGGCTGCTTTGCCATGTTTTTCAACATAGGACTTGGCAAAAGAGTCTCTATATGCATTTTATGGTCAAGAGTACTTCCCGGAATCATGTCTAAGGTAAGTGAGTGCGCGCATCTCTAACTCTCAAGCCCCCTGCGCCCCCCCCCCCCGAAGGGGCACAGGAAGCTTGGGGCTTGGAGTTGAGATGCGCACACCAACATACCTCAGACGCAAATCACTCGAAAGTGACTCTGGATGCATGAAAAAGCATGCATAATAGAGTTATTTATGCGGTAGGCCAGAGTATTCAAAACCATGTTCAACATCTTTGTTTTTTGTCCGAAAAGCATTTTTTCCTGTTACAAGACCGGGCTAAAGGCCCAGCCATCGAAAAGTGCTTGGCTCAGGCGAAAAGCCAACGAATCGAATCGAAAATTTCATCACTCAGTATCGGGCTGCAAATGTTGGGCCGCAAGTGTTGGCCGCAAGTGTCGGTCATCAAGTGACGGCCGCAAGTGTCGGCCGCAAGTTTCCGGGGGACCAAGCTATTTTTACACGAAAAACGTAGTAAAAAAGTGGGGGGCCAGTGTTTTCAAAAACTCAAGCTCAAACTCAAACTTGAGGTTAAACATGAGTTAGCGGTATATCATCAACTCGATACAAATTTGACTCGATACATCAACTCGATACACTATCGACTCGATACATCAACTCGATACACTGTTTTGTAAAATTTCGTCATAGTCATTATGGAGGAGGGGGGGGGGGTAAAACTTCGACTCGCTACAATTGTGACTCGCTACACTTTTTGCGACTCGCTACACTTTAACTTTTTGTCCATTTCACCCAAAACATGTACTACATGTTTCCCTATCCCTTGCAATGTGGAGTGTGCTGGTCTTGGCCGCGAAGCGGCCAACAATTGTCTCGTACACAATCTGTACCCACATAACAATAGAAAATTCAATCTGTAGCGAGTCGCAATTGTAGCGAGTCGCAGTAGCGAGTCACAATTTGTAGCGAGTCGCAGTAGCGAGTCACAATTTGTAGCGAGTCGCAGGTCGTTCGGAGTGGGATGTATCGAGTTGATGTATCGAGTCGATAGTGTATCGATTGATGTATCGAGTCAAATGTTGTATCGAGTTGATAGGCGTCCGAGTTTAGCGGAGTCAAGGTCGTTCTTTTCGATTTTTTATAAGAAAAATAGGTCTGATTTTTTTTCCTATCACCTGAACTCAAATTTCACGTTGAACAAAACGTACTTTTCAGAATTTCGATATAACTTTTCTGTGATGAGATACAGTCATGTTTAGACCCAAAATAAACTGGAGTTTAGCAAAAGCTTGAGTTCAGCTAAACTCTACAAACTCTAAACTCTACTGTCCGACTCTACAAAACCACAAGTCAAAAATTGAGTACCTCAAGTTTGAGTTTCGAAAACACTGGTGGGGGCAACAGCATGAGTTTCCATTGTTCAGTCAACTACTGAATTTGCAAATCATGAGACAAATATTTTTTTTATATGATCAACGCAAAAATAGGAAAATTTCAAAATACAAACCCCTTTATTCACCGAAAATCGACGATCCTCTACCAACAGAGTGCAGTCCGACTCTACAAAACTACAAGTCAAAAATTGAGTATCCGGCAGGACACAACTGAAACGATAACCAATTTCGGTTAGATGCTTGTTGAAAACTCAAATATTCCTACTTAGTTGCATTATTCGCCACTGAAAATGTGACCTCCATCTTAAAATTTCCTTTCTCATTCACAAAGCCATTGCTGAAGTTGACGAGTTTTGACCAGAGAATAAACGAAGGAAGCCCCAGGCAGGCGTTTTATTGTAAAACATTTGCTGAACTAAAAAAGCTTGTTCGTCAAATACTTTTTATAAGGAGCAATAACCGTACTCACCGTATTAATTCCCCACCCTGTAACAACCCCCCACCCCTTGTTTTTGACTATGATTTTAGAGTTAGTAGCCATTTTGATAATTAATTTCAAGGTTTTTAGGGGTTGAAAAAAAACTCTCCATGGGGACCTAATAGAGTAGATGCGGTAAGTTTGTACACAAGTGACTAACAGCTCGAAAAGAAAATTCCGTGTTCAAGTTATGTAGTGCTTTTCACTCTGGGTGGGAAGTTGTCGGTTGGTGTTACCGGACGGCCCTCAACGGTATCCTAACTCAAGTTGCTCTAACTTTTCAATTTTCATCTCTCTTCAGTCGAACAAAAACGCAAATAAAACATACATAGATGAGTGTATGCGATGCACTTTGCAACAGGACAAGATAGGGTACCGTATTTCATCTAATAAGGCGGCCCCCTTGCGTTCAAAATCGTGTTCTCAGCATTGCGATTTTGACCCGATATTTTAAGACTTTTCTCAGGCAAATTAGCGCCATATTGTAGGCAGTGAGATAAGCTGCAAAATGAGTGTGAACTTGCATGACAGAAGTCATCAAAAAATGGCTAAAGACAGAGTGCCCCAAACACGTTTTTTGAATTAAGGGGCCGCCTGTTAGAGGAAATACGGTTACGCATACATGAAATGCCACATGGTAGATACGGGCTCGCATCCAAGTACAAATTTTACCTTAATCTCATTGTTTTCGGATGATCCGAGCAAACGAATAGTGACATTTGGCTCGTAAGAAATATTATCCGAGTCAGCCTTGTGATGCAAAGAAGCTTGTAGATATTGCCCCGATAATGCTTTGCGAACACTCAGCCACCTATTAATGAGATACGAGGTCAGGAAAGAAATTGAGAAAAAGCCAAAAAACACACCAATCTGCGCCTGCACAATAAGTGGTTGTTGAACTTAGTGATTTAGCAACTGCGTCAGCTGTTGAGACATCATCGATATTGAAAGTGGATTGCAAAACGCCCTGCTTCAAATCTGAAAATAAGTTCGTGAAAAAGTAAGCTTGTTGAGAATTACTCCAGTTGATGGTAGGACGTTCTTTCTTCTCAGCTAGCAGCGTTCGGATTTCCAAGACTGATTCACCAATATTCAGATAGTTTTTCATCACCAAAGCTTTGTTCTCAGACAATGAGGCTTGAACTTTTTGAATTGAGCTATCGATGTCCGCAAACTTGTCATTGATAGTTGCTTTCATTCCATCAACAAGATCGTCAAAGTATCTTTTTTGGTCCTCAGAAGCTTCAGAAATAATTGCCCCAGCTTTATTTGAGTCAATGACAACATTTGTTCGCTTCATTTCGCTAAAAAAGTGCGATTCAAGAATATTTGATCAAGAAACATTTAAATAAGAAAACAATAAATGTAACTGGTTACGACTGAACGGATTTTAGGCGATAACATGATAAATCCAAAAACTGTTTAGTACAGTTCTATTAGAGAGTGGCATTCTACGATTTATTTAAAATTATCTATTATTTACCCACTATCATGGTTGGCAATACCGTATTTTCTCTAATAATCTCACATCTCTAATAAACCACATCCCTCGTTTTTTCGAAGAGGTTTTAGAGTTGCGGCTTTTTTTCATTGACAATTTCAAGATTTTTTTTTAAATTTCAATTTTTGAAGTCCCTGTTAGAAAAAACCTGATTCTGACACCGGATTCGTGTTCAGCATGGCCGATTACATATTCAGCATATTCAAATTTTAACTTTCTGTCTCATTCCGAATTCCCTCGAGACAAAAAAGCATATGAAAAAAATTACAGTACAGTCAACTCTCGATTTAACGAATCCCTGGGGACCGGCAAAAATGTTCGTTAAACCGAGAGTTTCGTTAAATCAAGAGTTAAATTCAGTCATTCTATTTGATCGCTGGCCAAATAGGCCTTAAAAAAAGTTCGTTAAATCAAGAGTTTCGTTAAATCGAGGTTCGTTAAATCGAGAGTTGACTGTATTACAAATTGAGTACAAGTTTCAGACTTTTCAGTACCTGGATATGCAATCGACCATGCTGAACACGAATCCGGTGTCAGAATCAGGTTTTTTTTGACAGGGACGTCAAAAATTGAAATTTCGCGGATCATCCGTTGCAAAATTATCCGTCGCGGAATTATCCTTCGCGGAATTGTCTCCCGCGGAATTCTCGCCGTGCCTTAAAAATCGGTTTGTACTAATGCGAGCGTTTGTTTAGAATTTTACGCTGAACAAGATAGGAGAAAAAAATTCTCTGAAAAAGTGCTACTAGTGGTTTGTTTCAGGGATCGGAGAGTTCCGGGTTGTTTCACTTATTCGATTGCATTTTTCATACGAGAGCAATTTCGCGCACCTGAAACACTCATCTGGTTTAGAATTTGACGAGCTTTCGAATAATCACAAGGTCACTCGGGTAAACGGTCGTATAACATGCAAAATGTTAGCATTTTTCAAAAAAATTATAAAATACAAAATTCAGTTACTTGTTATTAGCATCGAAAAATTGTTGATACCACCGTTTATTTTTCAGTACATGATTGTAACAGAAAGCGCAGAAACTGTACATAATTTTGATACCAAAACAAGACAGCAAGTCCTAGGAAAAAGTAGTCCAAAAATCAACAAATTCGTTGGTGCATTTGCTTTTTATGGGTTATTTCAAACTCGCGCCTTCTGTGGCGTACTCTATTTTCACGTTTTTTTTGAATTTGGGACACACTTTTGAGGGTTTTTACTAGAGTTGTTCAACGGCTAAATAGCCAAAAATAGCCGGCAAAATAGCCGGTAAATAGCCGCTATTTAAATAATGAGCTATTTTTAAAAGAAACTAGAAAAAAAATTTAAAAAATAAGAAAATTTGAAAGAAATTAAGCATTAATTTTTTATAAATAGCCGATTTTCGGCTATTTTCGGCTATTTAGCCGGCTATATAGCCGGCTAAATAGCCGAAAAATAAATAGCCGGCTATTTCAACAACCCTAGTTTTTACTCATTTGGGCGAAATTCATTTGGGCGCCCTCGTTTGGGCGCCCTCATTTGGGCGCTATTATTTTATATTGGTTTTTAAATGTCTCAGATACAGTGCGTATCATAATGATAGGAAAACATGATTTTTTGCGAAATTGTTAAGTTTTTTATTCGAAAAATTCCTACTTTTCAAACACAATGTTGAATTACATCAAAATAATGCTATTCGCAATGAAAAAAATCGTTTGTTTTGAATGGAAATTTTTTACGCACCATAAACCGAAAAAATGCCGTATCATAATGATAGGAACTTTTTGTAAAATGAACTTTATTGATGTGATAATTTTTTTTTTGTTCACGTCTATTGTCAATGCTTTATTACTGTTTGTAAGCCCTGTTTCTCAGCTACAATTTGGTTGGTCAAACTTATTTTTTTGGTCATTATGAAAAAAGTTATGACCATCAAGATAAAAGCGTCGATTTCTAGTCAAAATAAAGGAAAATCTAAGGAAAATGATAATAGCTTTTCTCAAAAAAATTTTGATGAAAAAATCACATTTAATGCACCATTCGAAAGCTCTTTCATTTCTCTACAAAATGACATGTCCAAAGTTTTTTTTAGAAAAACAGGACTGAGAAACGGATGGTTGAAGTTAAAAAAAGTAAAAACCCCCTCTTTTTGCCTTATTTTTAGCCTTTTTTGTCTTATCTAAATTCAACCATCCGTTTCTCAGTCCTGTATTTTTCTAAAAAAACTTTGGACATGTCATTTTGTAGAGAAATGAAAGAGCTTTCGAATGGTGCATTGAATGTGATTTTTCATCAAAATTTTTTGAGAAAAGCTATTATTTATGTGGCTAAACATTCATTTTCCTTAGATTTTCCTTTATTTTGACTAGAAATCGACGCTTTTATCTTGATGGTCATAACTTTTTTCATAATGACCAAAAAAATAAGTTTGACCAACCAAATTGTAGCTGAGAAACAGGCTTGCAAACAGTAATCAAGCATTGACAATAGACGTGAACAAAAAAAAGTTATCACATCAATAAAGTTCATTTTACAAAAAGTTCCTATCATTATGATACGGCATTTTTTCGGTTTATGGTGCGTAAAAAATTTCCATTCAAAACAAACGATTTTTTTTCATTGCGAATAGCATTATTTTGATGTAATTCAACATTGTGTTTGAAAAGTAGGAATTTTTGAATAAAAAACTTAACAATTTCGCAAAAAATCATGTTTCCTATCATTATGATACGCACTGTAGTCTGAAAAGGATACGTTAACCTCAGCGCTGGTAGGGAAACCACAGGTACCCACATGTGAAGGGTATCCAGCACCATAATCCTGAAATTTCACATTTAGTGAAAATCGATCAAATCCATTTTATCCTACCCGAAATCAAGTGCTAAACATGTTTTGGTAGTTCCACAACATTTTCATTTGGTGTTGCCACCTGAAAACCTGGGTACCACTACCATTTCAGCCCACTCTTTTAGCCCACTCATTCCTCACAACATTTGTGTCCCCAAGTTAGTGAACTCGGAACCAACTAAACCAAGTGGTCGACCACTTAGGGCCAAATTTTTTTGCTTTTTCGCGTTCGAAAACTTGTTTTCTGGACTAAGTCGGGCATGGTAAGGATGGTTTGATAGTCGTAAAATGCCGTTTTCTCGAGTATCTTTCGAGTTTTGGAAAATAATTGATTTTACCAAAAACTCGATTTTACCAAAACTCAGAAAATTTTCGAGAAAACGGCATTTTACCACTATCAAACCGTCTTCAGCGTGCCCGAATTAGTCTAGAAAACAGGTTTTGGGAAGCGAAAAAGTAAAAAATTTTGAATTTTTTCTGGTCCAAGTGGACGACCACTTGCTTTCGTCGTACATGGGACATCCGGCAAAACTACTGTCGGTTCATAAGAAAAATGTTTGAATTAACAAGTAAAATTGTCAAGACAAAAGTATAATAACATTTCGTTTCGTAAATTTTTGTGGACCAATTCACCTGTCAATCAATTCGCACTGGATCAATTCGACGCCGCCCGATGGATACCCTTCATGGGTGGGTACTTGGTGGTTACTTACAAGCGCTGAGGTTAACGTATCCTTTTCAGACTATCTGAGACATTTAAAACCAACATAAAATAATGGCCCGAGCGACCTTTTAAGTGTTAAGAACAAATACTTGTAGTTAAGCAGCGACAAATTCTTGTTCAGCAAATCAATGATTTTTAGTCAAAATTTTGCGCGAATGTGAATTTTAGTCAAAAAAATAACTTGGCTCGCTCAGAATTCCACCCGTTAATGACCAGCAGCACATGAAAATTGGTTTTTTGGGGGTGAACTCGAAATATAATTGCAAAAATTTGATTGCGCAATATTTTATATTTTATCCAATATTTTATGCAAGATACGTGAATTTCGCATCTAATCTTGTATAAACTAAGTCAGACTCACAGTAATGAGCGCGGTTATTGCACATGGCGTGTCAAATTGATAAAAAATCAGAAATAGGAGTTTTTGCGGCAGGACCCGAAATTTTAAAACATTTCAGCAAATTCAACAAACTCTGATAATTTTGACGGGTGTGTAAAAATTGTGCTAAAAACAACAAAAACAAACAGTGGGGAGCAAGGCATCTTTTGGGTGTGCCCTTGAACATATATAGAGCGCAGAACCTTGATGGAAAATCCGGTGGGCTTTCAAGTTTTTAAATTGATGAAGGCCTCTGAGTTTTTCAAAATTTCTAGCTCTGCTCTGTCATGGTGCCAGAGCAGAGCTAGAGCGTTATTCACTACGGGAAACAGAGAATTTTTTGTGATTAAACACAGGGATGGCTATGCGCTTCGTATTTTTGAAAAACATAGAAAAAAGCTAAGAGCGACTGAAAATATGGCGGGGGAGTGGTTGTGAACGATGTTGGTTTTTCACGGACAGTTCATACAGTTCCCTTGTAAGACTTTGAATTAACTTTATCTTTTAGCCAGCTACTAAATCAAAAGCACCATTTGTAGATCTCAGCGCTTTTAAAGGACCATACTTGTTGATGACAATGGGAATTTAGCAAATTCAAATGCGTGCGGGACACATGTTTTTATTCCGAAATTATTATTTTTATCAATATAAATGATCGAAAATAACAGAGCAGACACGGGAGTCACAACGCTACTACAGGGTGGGCAAAAAAAACTCGTCCATTTTAAATTTTTTTAAATTGAGTTTCTTTATTTTTGTGGCTTATTTTTAGTACTGCTTGTATGCATTTTCTCTCCCTATTTATTATAGGCAGCAGTAAGGTTAAAATCGTAAGGCAAAAAATGATGGCTGAAACCTCAAAAAATTTTTGGGTTTAAGCCTTTGGCGGAAGCCTTTGACAAAAATTTCTAAAAGTGGCCGATTTTTTACGCTAAACCCTGTATACCACTGAGCTACCTAGACTTTTCATATATATTATCGTTTTTTGTTTCAATATACCAACAATACATAATTCAAAAAGTATTTTTGGAGTAAAAAAGTGTCCCGCCCGCATCGAATTAGCCAAATTCTCATTGTCATTAACAAGTGTGTTCTCTCAGCAGAAATTCAAGTTTATTTGCCAGAATATGATTGAAACGATATAAAAAAAATTGAAAACTAATTAAAATGATAATTTAAAACTTTTTTGAAACTAATTTGCAATTTGATCTGCTTTGTTTACCAAGGATACCATGGATGGTGTTTAGCAAAATCGAAGTTGAATAGTTGGGCCTGTTCTTTTACTTCAGAAAAGCGTTTCATATCTTCTTCGGACAACTTGAAATTTAAAATGTCTATATTTTGCTTCACTCGCTCAGGATTAGTGCTTTTAGGAATGACAGAGATGCCTCGTTGCACGATTTGACGGAGCAAAATCTAAACAAAATATTAGAAATTGTTTTTTTTTTGAAATAATACAACAAAATTACAAAACGGCATAATTTTTTAATTTTTTTTTATTTTCAACTTTGTTATATGTTTTTGTAAGAAAATACAAAAATAGCTTAAAAAATTACCTGGGCTGGTGTTTGCTGTACTTCTTAGCCAATTCTTTGACTAAAGAATGGCCGAGACAGTCTCCACTAACATTTCCTCTAAAAGCCACACTGCCAGGTGAGCCCAAGGATCCGTAGGAAGTCACACTCATTCCCAACTTTTTAGCGAATCCAACAATTTCTTGTTGTTGATGCAAAATGTGAATCTCCACTAGAAAGTACCAGAAAATTGTTATTGTAGTGTTTTTATTTTAAATTAATATCAAAAATTACTTGTAAATTATGTGGCTTGACCTCAGCCTGGTTGTACAAATCTTCCAGTTGCTTTAAGTTAAAGTTACAGACTCCAATGCTTCTGAGGATTTTAGCCTTGTAGTGTTTTTCCATGTCCCTCCATGTTTTATGTGAGGTGTCAAGTCTGGTACCATTTGACCATCCTCTCCAATCATCGGCTGACCAGTGGCATCTGCCTACATAAGGGAATCGTGCTATATTTTTTATACAAAATATTGTTGTAACATTAGAAGCTTTCTGTTTATTTTAGTCTACACAGTGATTACGAAAAAATAGAGCCACCCTAATGTGGGCTTTTACCTAATAGTAGCTTCTTAAAAGCCTTCCACTTAGAATTCGTAAACTTAATAATAATAATAAAAACTCGCTTTAAAAGACATGCAGGAGTGCATGAGGTATAAGTCAATGTAGTCAGTTTTGAGTTTGGAAAGAGACGATTTCAAACTTCCATCCACATCATTATGTCCGAAAATGGAGATCTAGAAAAAAGATTAAAATAAAAGTAAAATAGCCTTGGCTCTATTAAAGAAGTGGTGTGTTTTTTTCATTAGGCTTGGTGCAGAACCATGCGTGGTTCACACTGCGACCCAGAAAAAGGGACCAAGGCAAAAACTTGTCTTATTTTTATAGGGCAATTATAGGGGCAAAAATATTTACAGTCAAGTCCCGCTTAAAGGGGGGGGGGGGAAGCTACTTAGGTTTGAAAAAGTGGCTTCCGTGGCGCAGTGCGAAAGTGCTCGCGTTTTTGGCCAAAAATGGTGTTTTTCTGGTGTTGCAGGTTCAAACCCACGTAGGGGCACACTATTTTTTTTGGCTTTTTTGGCAGTTTAGAGTAATTAGACTTTTTTGACGCCAGATTCGGAATCAGCGACCCAAATTACCTCTAAAATGGCCAAACAAGCCAAAAAAAATAGTGTGCCCTACGTGGGATTGAACCTGCAACACCAAAAAAACACCATTTTTGGCCAAAAAACGCGAGCACTTTCGCACTTCGCCACGGAAGCCACTTTTTCAAACCTAAATGGCTTTTACCCCCCTTTAAGTGCACACCTGCAGGATTGAAACCTGCAGGATTCAAGCGCCGGCGGAGCGCCGGCGCTTATAGCGCCGGCGCTTAAGCGCCGCGCTGACCCGCGCTCCGCCGTTTTCAAAATAAGCGCCGGCGCCATCTAAGCGCCGGCGCTTAAGGCGCGGCGCTTAGCCGGCGCTCCCCGGTTTTAGAATAAGCGCCGGCGCTTAGCCGGCGCTCCGCCGTTTTCAAAATAAGCGCCGGCGCCAGCTAAGCGCCGGCGCTTAATGCGCCGGCGCTTAGCCGGCGCTCCGCCGGGTATCCGACTAAGCGCCGGCGCTTAGGCGGAGCTTATGTGGTGGTTATCTTGGATACCGGATAATGATTTTCTACTTAACTGTACTTTAACGTCACTGCTTGAAAAATAACAGTGAAGATTTTATTAAATATAAACGCAGAGTGTAAATATTTAAAAAGCTGTATTGATCATTACAAGTGTTATAATGCTGTTGAAAGTTTTCATGTTGCAGAATTTTAAAATAATGTATAACCTTTAATAAACAGTTCAGATCGTTAATTTTATTTTCATAAGATTAAACCCCTCCAAATCGAAAAAATTTGAATTCGATCTCGAGATCTTAAGTTTTTAAAATAAATAATAAATAATAATAATAATAATATAATAAAATAAATAAATAAGCGCCGGCGCTCCCCGTTTTCAAAATAAGCGCCGGCCATCTAAGCGCGGCGCTTAAGGCGCCGGCGCTTAGCCGGCGCTCCCCGGTTTTAGAATAAGCGCCGGCGCTGAGCCGGCGCTCCGCCGTTTTCAAAATAAGCGCCGGCGCCAGCTAAGCGCCGGCGCTTAAGGCGCCGGCGCTTAGCCGGCGCTCCGCCGGGTAGCCGGCGCTTAAACAATCCTGCACACCTGAAAAGTTCGTTCCCGCTTAGGATCCGACAATTTTTTACCCTAATTTCGAGGTCTTTTTTGAGTTCTTTTTTTTTCAGTCCAGTGCTAAAAATTATAGGGATTTCAATTTCGCCGTTTTTCCGTTTCTTAAAAACACAAGAAATTTAATTTTTACCCGCAAGCAGGGCCTCAACTTCAGCTTTCTGTAGGGGGAGGGGGTGATTTGCCTATTTTTTCGAACAAGGGGGATGGGAACCTATTTGTAAAGGGGGTGGGAATATGAGATAGCTCGTATGACCATCCCCCTCTTCCCTCAAATTAAAATCCTGCACGCAAGTCTTGAATTAAAGCACAAATTGCAGTAATAGATAAACTTTCGTGTTTCTGAGAAACAATCGGGAAAAGTGAACTATAACGGACTTGACTGTACGCCCAAATTCTTTCTGAACTCACTTTAGTTGCAATAAAAAGATCAGAGCGCTTCAGTTGCCAGCTTTTATATATTCTTGTAGTACATCTCCGATCACATCTTCATTATTGTAAAAGGCAGCCGTGTCTATGTATCTGAAAAATGTTTATTCATACACTTTAGTTTTCAGTAATTAACTAACAACTACTGACCGATAGCCTGCATCTAGGGCTGCTCTTAATGCTGATTTAAGCTCTTCTGGATCATTGACTAAATTATTATAGTTTTGAAAAAGATAGCCCTAAAATATTGAGTAGACATACCAAAAATGTTCCATATCCAAGCAAAGGCATTTCTATTCCATTAGCCAGTTTGTGGTGCTTACTGATACAGCCATGTCTTAGGATGTCTAGCACAAAATATAAAATTTCTCCAGTTGTGAGGGCTCAAAATTTTGCTTTTCATATTTTTTAGTTGTAGATAGACAAAGGCAAGTCAATACAGCAATAAAACAAAAAAGTTTTGACTTTTTGGAATTGGGAAAATGTGTTTTAAACAAAGAAGACAATAAATAGTGTTAAAAAAGGCGGTTTCAACAGTTTTAATTCTAATCTCATCACCAAGGGACCCCACCTACTTTTGAACGTAGGTGCAAAAAAGCGAAAAATGCTTCAAAGTTTATCATAACCTCATGTACACATAAAACTAATTGGCAGCAAGAAGATGGCTTTCATGAAAACAGAAATTATTCTTAAGGGAATGAATTAAGTTTATAAATAGTGCAGTAGTTGGATTGATCTTTGTGTTTTGCAAAAACATTTCAGTGAAAAAGTTGTGCAACATGGCCCCCACTTTCTTGAGCCTCAGCCTCTCCCCCAGTCAAATCAGCTTGGGAACCAAGCATAGGCGTACCCAGGATTTTCTGACCCGGGGGGGGAGGCGCTAAACTGGCAAAAACCCAAATAAGCTGAAAAAACGAAAAAAAGCTTAAAAAATCTTGACGAGGGGGGGGAGTGGAGTCAAAAATTTTCAAACAAATTGCCTTGGTCCCTCAAGCTGAGTCGACTGTGGGGTTAAGTTCAATTGAACCCAAATAAAATACTTAAAAGATTCTATCTATATTATACTATAAACCTCTTAAAAACTACTTCTTTTTAGCGTCTAGTTCAAAATATTGATTTTTACAGGAATACGAATTTCAAAGTCACGAACTCTTTTATAACTATCTCTTTTTTCTATTTATGCTGCCTTTTAATGTTTTGAGAAGTTGTTTGCATAACAGATTCTTGTTGAAAATATGATAAAAAATAATCTACGAAATATTTGATAAACACAAATATTTCGTTTTTATGCCGAATTTTGACAAATCTGTTTACTCTTTTTGACTAAGCTAAAGTACTAGTACATGCTCAATAAAGTCAAAAATTGTAACGTTTGCTTAGCGTAAAGTGAACTGCAAATAGCTTTAAGAATTTTAACAAATTACAAACAAAAAATTAAATTGTTAGGTTGATCACAAAACTCGTAGCCCCCTCAAAATAACTTTTACCAACTACGGATGTGCTCTATTAATTATTTGTCGGATTATTTGTCAACCCTCTCAAATCTAAAATTTTTTGGGTAAGTCTCGAAATTTTCGGATGTCAACTCAAAATCTAAAAAGCGGAATCGTCGAGCTTATGGGAATTTAAAAAGCAATAAACATGTATGCAAAATATTTTCCGTGAACTGACATGTAGATCCTCAAAGTCGAGGGGGATATATTAGAGCATATACGGTACAAATTAAATCTGATATTTATGACTAAAATTTGAAGCATGGCGATGGCCTTTTATGATAGAGATGGAATTATGGCAATTTCCTTTGCCATAAGATCAAAGCAACTTCATATTTTTATAAAATATTATTGTTGGTATTTTAAAGCGAGTATTCGACGATACTGCCAATATTTTCATTTTCATAAAGTTTTAAAAACATTTGATCAAATATTTCGCCTTTTACAAGCTTTCGTGAAATAATTTTTAGCAAAATTTATAAATTCAGTGCTTCTAGGGTGAATCAGCCGAAAAAATGAGCTCACATCTTACTTTAACCATACCTGAACATCAAATTTTCAAAATGTATTTAAAAAATCTAGAAAATTATGATATTAATTTTTTTGAAGGATCATCGCCGTTGATGACAATGGGAATTTCGATTTTTGAATTCGCGGAAGACAACTTTTTTTTTGTTCGAAAATGTTTTCAATTAATTTTTTATTTGGAATTAAAATTTGTTCAAAATATAGAAACATCTACTAGACGAGTCAACGTTACTTGACAATGACAGATCGTACGACTTAGCCGACTCCATTGAGCTACTGCTTATTATCGATTGTCTCGTCCGAAACATTAGCATTATATTTAAATGCAAATAAAAAAATTATTCGAAAAAACATTTTTCGAATTTTCCGTTGTCAATTCGAAAACTCCAATTTGCCATTATTATCAACGGCGATGTCCTTTAAACTAATAATTTAAAAATGGTTTTTGTATTTCTGACTTTCATAATAAACTTGAATTGGAAAAAAAATATTATTTGGGTTTTATGCCTTTGGGAAGAATGAACTTCTCACAAACATTTTATGAATCTTATTTGTTTGTTCTTATTGAAATCTGTAAAACATCAGCATTTCTTTCTCACGTTCTGTGTTAAAAAAATATTATGCAATTCTAGTCTGTTCTCATACTGGTTTTACAATAATACAAATTTAAAAAAAATTATGTTGAGTCAATTTTTTTTTCAATTGCACCACTTTTAGCAAATCAGTATTGTCTTTTTGCACATTTTGTTGTTAAAAAACTTCACAACATTATATTCAATGACAACTTTTACTTTTTAACGCTGTTAAAAGTACGGTTTTTTCTTCTAAGTTATAATTAGATTAAGTTGTCAAATGGAGCAGAAAATTTGAAGCAACAATAAAACAATTTTCCTAATTCAAAGAAATTTTAAAAAGAAAGAACAAAAAAACTAATTTTATTTGTATCAAAAAAGTGAAAATGAGTTTTTTCTGACGATATATTTAACTTATAAAAAAGGAAGATAACCGTGATAACTGTAGGAAAATTTATTACCATATTGAATTAGCTCCCCCAATAGCTCGCCCCCCCGTCAGGATTTTTAGCAAAATTAGACTCCCTCCCACGCCCCCCCCCCCCTCGTCAGAAAACCCTGGGTACGCCTATGAATGGCAATTTCGGGTTTTGGAATTCGCAGGGACAGCTAAAAATGTGGAAAATGTTTTTTGAATCATTTTTTGATTTGCATCAAAATTTTTAATTTTATGTATTTGGCAAGGCGAATGAACAGTTAACAATTGTATGTTATAGCTCAGTGGAAGTCGGCTAAGTCGTCCGATCTGGCATTGTCAAGCAACGCCCGACTAGTAGATGGTTCTCAATTTTGAACAAATTTTGATCGTAAAAAAGTAATCCGAAAAATATTTTCGGAACAAAAGAGGTGTTCCCCGCCAATTAAAAAACTCGAAATTGCCATTGTCATCAACGGCGGTGGTCGTTTTAAAGTAAAATATTTTGCTGTAGAGTGAAAGCGTTGTCAATTCCCCGTATACAATGCAACGTTTTGTTAAATAAAATAAAACAAAAGACTTACACAAACTAAAATGAAAAAAAAACTGACTTTTAGGAATTTCCAACAAGACATTTTTAACAAACGAGCCTACTAAAAAAATTACAGGAAAAACTCTTAGACAAAATTAAAGTTGATCGAAAATAATTCGGAAACACAATGAGCAGCAAAAAAAATTTCTGCAAAATTACAAAAAATGTCTTTCAAGTTGGGAATTTCGCCTGGATATTTTGTTCAATCCAGAATTTAACCTTTATGCTCAAACCCATTCAAGATCTCGACCCTGCATTGTTTGGGATGGAGGCGTTACAACAGTACATAAAATAGTGAATTCTTTCTGACTTTAACAAGGATCCTAACTTTAGGAGGTAGGAGGTGTGTAAACGTAAAAATATATATTATAAATTTTTTCTAACATCCATAAAAATAATGAAAAGACATAAAAATATTTATTTACTCCAATAATAAGCTAGCTGGTTGAAATATGTGGTGCCTTCATTGTTCCTCTCTATTATCAAATTTCCACCTGTGATCAAAGACTTTGGCTGATGAGCAAATATTGGTGCTATCCTTTTGCTTTTTCCGTTGAGACAGCCGAATGTCTGGTCCACTTTAATGCATTGTAAATGGAGGAAGTAGAGTTTATAGAAGGTTGGATGAGTTCGAATAGCTGCCAATGGAAAAAGGATCAGAGTGATGGCCAGCAAAGGGTTGTAAACACCTAGCAAAACAAAACTCAAGTACTTTTTGTAGGTGAATCCAACTGCGACTGAGCCGTTCAACAAAATTGTGCTGCAAAACAATATTTTTACTTTTTAATTACAAATTTTTCAGATAAAAAGGTAATAGTAGAATTTAGTATAATTTAACAAATTATCTAGATTATTGGGCTCCACTACTTTACATCCCTCATAAGTCATTTTTTGTAAGAATTTTTTAAAAAAATTTCAGCCTTTTGCTTAGTTTATATGTTTAATTTAGCATTCTGCAAATCAAATAATTAATAATTGTCATTTTACTAATGAATTACTATTTTAGATAACTGTAGACGTTCTCGTATAATATACGAGTAATTCTACAGTTATCGACTTACAGTTATCATCTTGAGTTAGTCATACCCTTGCCAATAATTGTAAGCTGATATATAACTGTAGAATTTCTCGTAAAATATTAATACGAGGAATTCTACAGTCATCGACTTAAAGTTATGAGTTAGTCATACTCTCGTCAATAATTGTAAGATTTTTTTCAAATTCCATATTCGATTCGCTTGACTAGTATGTATTTTTATTACAGAAAAAGATGTCGGCTCATGCAGACCGAATTAGCAGAACGACGGCTGAGATCGAGGATAACCTCGTCAATGCACTCAAAACTCATGAAAATAAAAATATTTGTTGGCTTTCTTGGTTCCTACTCACACAATTATTATATTTAACCCTGTTTGCTATTTCTAAACTGACGAACTTCGACATCAAATTTATTCTCAAAAAGTGATCTAAGCAAAACTTAAACTACTTCAATGACAATATTTCTAATAACGCACTTCAAGATGTTTCTCAATGAAAATCTTCATTATTTTGAGAGAAAAAATCCATAAAAAGTGCTGAATTGCTAGAAAAACTTTCGGCTTGATTTTTTTGAGCAATTCTAAATAAATCAAATAACATACGAAATCAATTGAATAATGTTAATAAAGAGAAGCTGCCGATTTGTGGAGATATTTTCTGAGATTTGGTAGCGCTGGGTCAAATCATGCTTATTGGACATGTTCTGGTAAGAATACTTTTTCTTGTTATAGCGAAACAGACAAGTGAATATCTAAATTAAACTAATATAGCTAAATCTAAAACAAGTTTAACATTTGGTGGCCAAACTAAAGATCTACTTCATTATTTACAAGAAGATCTAAGGCGACCAAGGAAAGTTGCGATTCTCACATTTTAGTGTTATTCAATGAAATTTTCACTTTTTCAAAAAAATAAATCGCTTTTATACGGTATTTAGAGTAATTGCCACTTTTTATGAAAATTTTTTGCTCTTAATGCCACTTTTACAAAAAAAACTTTGCCACTTTTCAAGATATTGGAGCTGACAGTACAAATATTTGAATGTGCAATTTGAGCCGTGAAAAGTGAAAACTGTAAAAACTCACAAGCAAGCAAATAATCCAAGCAATGCCTTGTATATAAAAAGTGTGAAGGGGTTCGACTTTTTCTCTTCTTCCATTTCCTTCTTAATAGCCATTAGACTTCTAGTGCTGTTCAAAGCAGTGATTAGGTTCGGAGAAATCTAGAAAATTTCAAGTATTAGTTATTATATATATTATATTTTTTCTCAGTTGTCAGTAATTAATACATTACATACCGTAAAACTTCTAAAAGTAGCCCCCCTGGTTCAATTGTGTTTTTGTACTACTTTTTGTGATTGCTTTTATGCAAGTAACCACCCATTTGGCAGCCAGTAAGATGAGCTACCAAATGCATGGTCACTTGCCTAAGACAAGTCTTGAAAAAGTGAGTTTAAAACACAATACCAAAAGCACGATAAAAAGTGAGCGGAGGGGGTAGGCTACTATTAGAGGTTTTGCAGTATTTCTACCCATATAGCGTATATGTATTATCTTTACAATTTTTTAAGTATATAATCTGATATATTAATAATAAATTTAAGCTAGCCACTACAACCTTCAAAATTGTTGAAAACTTACTGTGATTATACTAAAAAAAATTCCAAAATAAGGACTATTTTTGCTAGCATAGTTTTTGGACTTAAGTGTAGCTAATATTCTCTCGAAGGTAATAGGCACTATAGACACATTAATAGATCGCTGAGCCACTTGATTGATGTACAAAACAGGAAATAGATAACTAGGGTAAATCTCATCAAAAAGAATGAGATTAGTAATGTTAATCTGTTTTGTAAGGGAATCGCTACGTTTGCTAGGCAAAACACACCCTAAATTTATTCGCTGAATAAACTGAAAAAAGTTTAAAAGCTACTTTTAGTTAACACTTTATTTTAATTCGATCAGACTTTTCAAGATATCGACTTATCACAATTTTTGTTTTTTGACATTTGAATATTTATTGTCTCGAGCGGAATTCGAAATTGACAACGATTCATGAATATTTAAACCATATCTTAAAGTAAACAGACCACGCTGAGCTCATGTCGGCAAATGTGTTTCCGCAAAAGTCTTGCAACAAATATAGGTCAGAAGAGGTTCACAATTGTTGTATCCTCAAATTTTTTCCACACAAATCATCATGCTGATTTTTTTATAGTTCGTAGAGCATATTCGATTGACCGGCTAAATTGTACCCCACACTATCCACTCGATTTCACACCGTCCCACCCAGCCTTCCCTAGCCTATTTAATTAACACGGAAGACCGAGGGAATTTTTTTTTGTAAGAATCGCTTTTATAGTACAGGGTATGAATAAAGTTTTATATTATCTAAATTAGCCGAAAATGTAGTTCTATAAAACATTTTTTCACTGTATTCTATAAAAAATGTTTGCAGTTTTTTTGCCGTGGTCCTTCTTGTTGATTGACTGGGCGGACGGGGTGTAATCAAGTAAAGGGGGAGATATGTTGACATTTGTTGTTGCAATTTGCAAGTTTGTCCGATTTACAATTTGAAATTTTAATATTGTTGGCTAACAGACATGCTATGGCGTTGTCACGATTTTTGAATCGAATCGTACAATTCGTACCGTATTTCCTCTAATAGCAGCCCATGGGCTACTATTTTTCAACCCCCCTCCTGGGGGGGGAGGCTACTATTAGAGGGTGGGCTACTATTAGAGCGGTATAAAATCAGCCTAAATAGGCCGATTTTCAGGGGGCTACTATTTTTCAACCCCCTCCTAGGGGGGGCTACTATTAGAGGAAATACGGTATTTATTGTGTCGATATTTTCCATTGTAAGTTATCATTGAGAAAGAGCGGGCACCAAAATTTGTTGAAGTCATTTTATGCAGTGCTTGTTAATGTTAGAGATTTTTTTGTGTAGTTGCTCAGTGTAATATGCCGTCTGAACGGGCTTGCGAAACCGCGCGATCACTATGATCACTAAACTTTTTAAGATCAAATTTGTTTACTCTGTAATTTATGCTTTGACTTTTGACGTTTTTCGCTGACAAATACATCTAATTGTTAAATAAAATTAAGGCTTTCTATTTGTGAGAAAACATTTGTCTGTTTTGTTAAATGAGTAAGTTATGATCACATAATATTGCTACGCAGAAATTTTTTATTACTAAGTTAAAAAGAATTATGTGTTCTCTGAAAAACCAACCATTAAAATTCGTAAATTCATGTGGAGTATTTGTCTGGTCACAATCAAATAAAAAAGATATAAGTTTAGTAAAACAGCAACTAAGTATAGCAGAATTGTGCAATCGAGTGAATATTGGATATTTTATCATCTACCATTTTTTCTTCTGAAAACAAAAAATTTAATTTTCAAAAGTAAAGAAACATAACATTTTAAAACACAATTTTAAATGCCACATTTCTAACACAAAAACTTAATTACATACTCAGCCAATTCTTAAATAATAGTAGTATGATTTGAATCTAGTCATTTTGTTTTAATAACAGACTTAAATAAACTTCTTAAAAATGTTAGAAATCTCTAACCTATTAAAAAGGAAATTGCTTCAAACTGGACAATTAACCTCCAAATTTTCGTTTTCTACATTGAACCTGAAATAGAAATTTCTGAACTGAACCGTATTAAGTTGACCTCTCGTGCTAATAAAACTTTCGACGCCACTCGTTATCTGTTACTACTACTGCTACTATTCTGTTTACAAAATCGATAGCCATAAAATATGTTTTTTTCTCAAAAAATAGATATGACAAGATTAGAGCAAAAGTTTTTCGTGTCATGGACTCGTCTCACAATAACTAAATCTAGAAACGTGAGCAGACCATAAAACATGCGCAAACTTTCACACCTCTAGATAACAAATAGTGGTGGTGAGAAACTTCCTTATTTTGAAACAATATATTTACGGTAGTCATTAAATAACAAAAAGTTTTGTAGGCTCAAAAAAGTGTGAAACGGTCAACTGTAGACAATTTCCTCAGACTTAACAGCTGAGAAAATAAAATAACTAACTGAAATTAGAAAAAAAATACATTGAATTGAACACTGATGTTAATTGTATTAGGTGAAATTGTGTATAGCCCTCTCAGCCCAGTCACCTCCAGCCCCCCCCCCCCCCGCTCACGCACATGATGGTATATGGTCCTTGCCGGAAAACGCCCAAAATCACCTTTTTCAACGTTTTAACACTTTATTCATGCTAAAACATGTTTTAGGTGGCGGTCAATACTTTTGAATAAAGAAATTTTGACTAAAAGTTGACTTTTCGCCTTGGCGGACCACGGTAATTCAACCTAAAAGCGTACATGGATAGCCTTCAATGGCCAAAAAGGGTGGTTGCTTGTTGGGTTAGAGATGCGCGCACTCACTTACCTCAGATATGATTCCAAACAAGACTTTTCATCATAAATGCATATAGAGTTTCTTTTTGTCCCTTTTTTGCCACAAAAATTTTTTTGCCGGAAAGTGTCGACCGCCACCTAAAGCATGTTTTAAGCACGTTTCAGAAGCTGAAACGTAGAAAACATATTTTGGGCGAGGATCATATACTACAATCCGGCCAAATTTGGTAAAATATTGAGATAAAGTCTATTTTTAAAAATATTTTGCAGTAACAAAGCGCTCCTCAGAGATTTTTGTTAAAAAAACTTCACAGTCGACGCTCTCTATAGTAGAGATAGAAGCGATGCGATGTATCGCATCGCAACATCGCATCGCACGCAGCCATTTTTGGCAAAAAACATCGCATCGCAACATCGCACGCTAATTTTTAAAAACATCGCACATCGCATCGCAAATTTTTTATCAAAAAACATCGCATCGCGACATCGCAAAAAGGCAAATTTCTATCTCTACTCTATAGGATACACCTTTTTAAGATTTAGTGTATCTTATAGAGACGCTGTGGGTCTTACCGGCAAAACTTTTTTCGATCGCAAAAAACGATCGGTGAAGTTGAATGTTTGCGATATTTCCGACGAATCATATTTGGCGAAACTTTTCAGAAATCGGGCAAAAAAAAGTGTCGGACCCAAAGCGGAACGAAGTTCAGAGGTGTATCTTATAGAGAGCGTCGTTTGCAGTTCTTTAAAGTAACTAACTTGGATTTTAATGGATTTTATCAAAAACACAATAAAATAGCAGAAAATCAAAAAAAGCAAAAGGCTTGATAAATAAATTTACTTAGTTGTGCCCAAAAAAACTTTAAATCGTAAATAGTACACTTGAAAGGGAAGAAAAATGTAAAACTAAAAAAGCCAAAAAAAAACTAAATGTAAAAGTCTCATACTAAAAAGCTTAACTTAGTGAATTATAATAAATCAACAACTATAAAAAATCAAATAACTCAGCTCAAAAGACAAATCATATTATTTAATTAACTACTACTAGAAAAGTTACTTACAATATCACAAAGTATTACATTATTTGGCTAGTTAAAAGATTTTTAAAAAATTAGAAGAGCTATTTGATAAGTTCTTTTACAGCTTTTACTAAGCAACTATAAAATTTGCAAAAATAGAGACTTTCAAAAAAAGTACTTTTTTCTAAAAGATTAGTCTCACGCTATTATTAGCAAACCGGATTATTTTAATTATTTTTGAGTTCTTACAGTTTTACCTCCTATAATGCAGAAAATGAAAAATATTGCTTTGGACGAAAATTGCAGTAAGAAAAAAAAATTAACATGAGTTATTTATGAAAGGTCAGATTTTTTGTTTTCGCTAAACTTTTAATTTTTTTTGAAAAAGTTTCTGTTAAGCATTTATGACCATGGACAGGGGCTTGACCGGATATTTCAAGATTTATGAGCTCGTACTTGAACCTGAAAATATCAATATATAACGCTTTATAATCTTGACACAGGTTAATTTTTTTGTGAAAATGTAGCTATGGTTGTTCTTAAGTCATCTAGTCAAAATTTTTAAGAAAAAAAACAAGTATTTCTGGAACGAAAAACGCAAAGTATGAAGAGCCAAGTACGAGGTTCAAATACTGGGTGTAATGAACCCTCGATATAAATATATTCAGGTCAGACTCTAATATCCTTAACGACTATTTCTTAAAAAATTTCGCTGAGATCTTAACCCAAATGCACTTCTATTCTTTTTCATGTGAAAATACTAAAATCACTAGGACAACACACGCACAATCACTAGGAACTCTATAGTATTTTGAAAATTTAATCATTATCAATCTGTCACATACATCCTCGTAGCCCTTCCTGTGGACCCCCTAATCCTCGTGTCCCTTCTGGTACCCCTCCTAATTACGCTTTCCGGGGGTTTGGTACCACATGGTTTGGGCACCATCTTGTTGGTTCGGGTACCATTCTGACGGTTGTGTGGTAGTGGTGGGGTGTCATCCACGTGTTTCGAACCCCATATAGTAGTTGGGGGTATCCATGTTTGCTTCGGCCCAATCCTGGTAATTCGGCTAATTTCCAGGTGGTTCGGGAGTATTCACGTGTTTCAAGCACTATAATAGTGGTTGTGGAGTATGCGCGTGTTTCGGCCCCAGTCATGGTGATTTAGGCACCAACCTGGTAGATGGGGTACTTTACTGGTGGTTAGGGTATTTTCCTGGTCATTTGAGCCCCATCATGGTGGCTTGGGGATGACTCGGACCCCATCAGTATTCACGTCGTTCGGGCAACATCCTGGTGGTTGGGGAACTTTTCTGAATATCCTGGAATTAAGATCTGCAATCTCGAATTTGAAAGGACTTAAAACTTTTTAAAGTCTCTTTAATGAATGCTTAAAGAGAGCTAAGATGTTGAATTTCAGGGTTTCGGATAAATATCTAACATAAGTGAGCAAAACTGAAAAAAAATTAGGCTTGAAAATGACCATCTACCGAAAATGCTGGATAAAATCTACCATTTCAAATTTGGAGGGACTTTAAAAAATTTATAAATCCACTTCAATTTTACGATTTTCTGCTTAATAAAGAGCTTAGATGTTGAATTTCAGGATTTTGGAAAAATATATGACAAGACTTTTCGAAAAATGGCTAAATATATGCTGTAAAAAAATAAATTCAGAAATAGCATGACCCTCCCTCTCGTCCCAAATACTATATAGAGATGTTATTTTCCCTTTTATCGACAATTTCGTCCCTTGCTTCACTCTGGCAATACTTACTAAGTGAAAATCAAATTCTCGCTGTTTGCTATCGAAAACAACAACGCTTAATTTTTTAAATAAAATACATCAAGCTGGTAAGACCTTTTTAAAGTACTAAAAATGTGTGGAATTAAAAATTTTATTAAGGAGGCTGCTTGAACCAAGTCTAACTTCGTTTAGTTGTGGCTTATAAATTAACTTAAATATATTTTTTCAACAAAACAGTTTTTTCATTCTCTAACTCTTAACATTAATTTGGTAAGCATTTTTTTGTAATTCTCGTCTTTTATAAAACTTGAAACTTAATTTTAGTTTATGGATTTTATTTTCTCATTTGGTTCTTAAAATTTTTTTAAACTTCTTATAGAACGAAATTGTACAATATAGCTCAAAACAAATATTTTATTAGTGTTTCTGTATTTTTGAAAAACGAAAAGCAGCACAGTACAGTCGACTCTCGATATAGTGCCACCCCGCTATAGTGCCACCTTCGATATAGTTCCACCCCAGAAATGGACCGATTTGGTCAGCTCAGACTAAAATTCAATCAAGTGAACCCTCGCTGTAGTGCCACTCTCGATATAGTGCCACCTGGGGTGCGGTCCTCATGGGTGGCACTATACCGAGAGTTGACTGTTATCTACATATGGTATTATGGAGGTGAAAGTCATTAGTGCTTTATCGCATTTTCTGTCTTTAAAGAGGTATACCAGCGCGTTACAGTCGCAATTGTATAAAAATTTGATACTTTATGTGTAAACTATTAATTGTGACGCCAGACTCATGTTCAGCATGATCGATTTGCTTTTAAAACTATCAAAACATGAAAAACGCCTTCAAATTTAGAATTCCGCTCAAAACACTAATAACTGGTGACCATAAAGTTCGGAATGGACTTTTGAACTAATTTCTAGCAATAAAATTTATTCCCCAAAAATATTCCAAACATAGGGTTTTGTAGGCCTTTCCTTCCTCTTTCGAATGTATATAAAGTTTCATTAGAATTTTTAGAAAAGCCATTATTTGGTTACAAACATATGTGAGGTCATTTTAGGATGTTGATAGGCATTTTTACCACTTTAGCTGATCAAAATTTTAACTAAAAGTTCAAGGCTACAGCACAATAAAAGCACCATGTTGTAGCGCAGTTCAAGAGCTACAACAACCACTTTACAGAGTAGCTTTTAAAAATATGGGTGTTGAGATATGGCTTTTTTGAAAAAAAAAAACAATTTCTTGAAAATTACCAAAATCTAAAAAATTTGGATAAAATTGATTTGGTAATTTTTCAAGAAATTGTTTTTTTTTTCAAAAAAGCCATATCTCAACACCCATATTTTTAAAAGCTACTCTGTAAAGTGGTTGTTGTAGCTCTTGAACTGCGCTACAACATGGTGCTTTTATTGTGCTGTAGCCTTGAACTTTTAGTTAAATTTTGATCAGCTAAAGTGGTAAAAATGCCTATCAACATCCTAAAATGACCTCACATATGTTTGTAACCAAATAATGGCTTTTAAAAAATTCTAATGAAACTTTATATACCATTCGAAAGAGGAAGGAAAGCCTACAAAACCCTATGTTTGGAATATTTTGGGGAAAAATTTTATTGCTAGAAATTAGTTCAAAAGTCCATTCCGAACTTTATGGTCACCAGTTAATATGAACGTGCATACAATAAACTTTTAGAACATGTTCGAATCTTTTTTGTCTCGAGTGGAATTTGAAATTTCAAGGCGAAAAAAAGGTCATTTTGACCATTTTTGAAGAAAAGGATCATTTATCCAGTACTTATTGCTATTTTGGAGAGAGAAAAAAGATTTAGACTAAAAACTTCAAAAATAAAAAAGATTTGGGGTCCCGAAAAAAAGACAAATATTTTTAACACCAGAATTCCCCACTGTAACGTTTGACTACCTGGGGGTTTTCAGACCTGCTGAGCACGATAATCGCAAAATTAGACCTTTGAACCTAAGTGCAATGCCCTTTTTTATGGCAACTTTCGCAGGAACTCTTTGAAAAATGTTTGCTTTTTTCTTCAGACTGATGAGCAGTGAATTTATCCAGTTCAGAATTTCTTTTATGCTCATTAGAAAGCCCTTTGTCAAGGCTTTTTATGACGTGTCGTTTGCCTATATTTGAAAAGATTGTCGTGGTAATCCGTGGTCAAATGTAGAATTTTTCTAAGTTCAAATCTTTTTTGTCTTCAACAGAAACTAAAATTCGACAGTGACTTCCTAGTACAAAGAGCAGTTTCTTAAGTAAAGCGAACATGTTGAACACGAATCCAGTGTCAGAATTTCAAGTTTGCAAAGTCTCTTACATTAAGTTGATTTTCACGACATTTTTTCGGGCTCTTTTTTACTCTTGCTAGACAGTCCAAAAGCTAATTTCACATGACTTTAAAGCACTTTCAGATGCCGTTTTCATGTTAATTCTGAATATGAAGTCTGTTTTGAAAATAAACGGCCTCTGTGCAAATTTCCCCACGTTCTTAGTAAAATTGTAATTTTTTTCAAAACGGCCTTTTTTATTCTTTTAATTTTTTACCCACGAAAATTTTTCGAATATAGGCAAACGACACGCCATTAGAAGCCTGACAGAGGGCTTTCTAATGTAAAACATAAAAGAAAATTCTGAACTGGATAAATGTGTATCTCCAAAAATTTGATATATAAAATTGTTAGAAATTTATTTTATTTACAATGAGCAGCATTTTTTTGAATAAAAGTTTTATTATTTTTTACTTCAATTAACTGTAATTTTGTCTTTTTTTTGAAAATCTACAGTTTCATCATCCAGTATTCCGATGGTTTTGTCAGAGCGCACACGATGTAGAACACGTGGATAGATATTAATATGAAGATAAATTTCTTGCTTCAATTCGTGTCCCGTAATTTGTTTATCTATTTTTATTTTCTTATTTCCATTAGAGTCTCCAACCGTGAACAAACTGTGACCTCCACCTTGTTATTACTTGAAGAGCTTGAGAACAAGCCTAGTTTGGATGAAGTTTTCTTTAAAAGTTTTTCACCTGGAGCACAAGCCACAAAATTTGCAGCAAGCAAAATAGCAAATAGAATTTTAAATGTTAGGGATAGCATTTTTGTCGAAAATATTGATAGTAGTTGAGGAATATTTGAGAATTAGGATTATAAACACAGCGTCCCTAGCTGACTTTTATATAGTTAACTTGTTTACGCTTTTTTACAAACAACTAAAATATAAAAAAATACTTTAGTTGATCACCAAAAAACCTAGCTAAATTTTTTATATCACATGTTATGTTATATAAAGGGCTGCATCGATTTTTAAGGAAGAGGTTGTGAAAAAGATCGATGTTGACTCTCAAATATTCATGTGAAGAACCTTATCTATCTTCGAATTTCAGTACAGGCCCTAGAATATGTTGTTGCCACCAGTGCTGTGCAAATCTGCGCTCTTCGCTCCGTTCTTTGTTTCGCTCCACGGAACAACCCTAAATTTTTTTGTGACGGACAACAACAACAGACAGAAAAGAGAGTACCGTGATTCCTTTAATAAGCCGGCCACCCTATGATTCAAAATCGTATTCTTGGCATTGTGTTTTTGACCCATTTTTTGAAGACTCCTCTTTGGCAAGTTACCCCTCAATTTGTAGCCAGTGTTATGAGCTACAAAATAGATGGTGACTTTCCTAACAGTGGTCTTCAAAACATAGGTCAAAAAACAATGCCAGAAAACCGTTTTTTTTTTGAATTTAGGGGGGGGCGGCTTATTAGAGGAATTACGGTAAGTGTTAGAGATGAGAAGCTCGGTTTAATGACGTTCGATACAACCTTCCTCGCGATTTAATATCTTATTGGGAGGATTTGGTTTCTTTCTTTTATTTTCAGTGAAATTTACGCTCGATACAATGACGCTCGACTTAACGTCTCGTTTTGGTTAATAAAAAACAAATCTTAACTTTTTTTTGCTATTTTTTATGAAAAATAGATTCAGTTTAAAATACTTGTTGTGTCATTTATTATTTTTGACACTCCGTTTGAACCTGAAGAAAATTTTTATGCAAATGAACCATGCCAAACACAATTTTGGTATCAGAATTCTTTTTTTGTCTAATGGAGACGAGAGAAGAAATAGCCAGACCCAGAAATTTCACTCAAAACATACCATCTATAATAATTGTAAAAAGTAGTACTGCCTGTTTACAATCTGCGTATTTCCACCTTACAACATCTTTGGAACATTTGTTAATATGGTCTAATCACCTCAAAAAAATGGTCTTAAACATCAGTAAATACCAATAACGTCAATAAAACTGTTCAATCTAAACTGGACTTTCGGATTCTACAGGTGAATACATTTTGAAGTTAAGTACGTGGTAGTTAATTATTCTTATTTAGGTTCACTCATCTTTTTGCGACCAAACAATGTTAAAAACAATGTTTGCTGCTGTCAGGATTTTTACTTGTGATCTTGGAAACACAAAAATTTTAAATTTCGACAAAAATTGTGTAGATGCTTTTTTCGGATTCGACAGCTAGGACACCTGTTGTTCCACATATTTAATTTTTTTTAACAAGGACCATATACTCAAACGATAGAGGAGACTTTGTGGTTTTCTTTTTTCTTTACATAATTAAAAATGGTTTAAAATGCTAGGTAACGGACTATTGAAAGTTAGGAACCCGAAAATTGACCCATTATATTTCTTCTCATAGGCCGACAGTCTCCAATAGATCGAAAGTTTCTAATAATCCGACACACTAGATGTTGATTCGAAATAATGGCAGCGTGTCTAATAACCCGACACGTGCGATTGAAAAAAAATTAGAAAGAGAAATTCATTTTTTTAATCAAAACTTCACAAAATTCACTTTTCGGCGAAATGTACAGAGTATTCCACGAGTTTTTTTCTTCTTTTCTGTATTTTCATCAACGTTTCAAAACATTGTTTGACCTCATTCGAAAGTTTGAAGAGAAGAAAATTTTTGGTGTGAAATACAAATCGTACAAATGCTCAGTATAAGATAGAGAAAAGCCCTTACCAGGTCAGGGACTAATATACTTTTTTGTACTTTTACTACTTCGTGTATTCTTTTGAAAATTTTCATATCCATCCTTCATAAAAGTACATCTTCAATTTAAATGAACGAAGACACTGGTGGATCAATTTTTTCGATTTTTCAAGGCGCAGCTCTAATAATAATGACTGAGATATAAAAAATTATGTAAGGAGCGCTCGCACAGCACCACCACAAGCTCCCCCTTCCTAAAAAGGAAGTATTTTTAGAGGGTAGTAGACTTTTCGGACGTAGCTGATGAAAGCTTTTCTTCCCAACCACGGCTCTTTCGATTTTTCAATTTTTTCAGCAAATTATTTTATTATCAGCTTATTTGACATAAAATCGAAAAGCAAATGTACGGCATATAAATCAGATTTATACTTTTTAGTTTAAAAGTTTGAGCACAGACTACCGTATTTTATTCGATAGACGAGCCCTCTCTATTCGAAGATATTTAAGGTAAAAAAATTGGGCCCTTTACGACAAAAGACCCTTTTTTGCCTTCATCCCTCTGTTGTTTTTTTGGAAGATTTTGTCGAAATTTTCGGGCTAAGAATTGCAACTATTTTCAAAGCTGATTGAAGAAATTACAAAAATTCATGCCTAAATCATTGTTGTAGTTATTATTGTTGAATATGAAATAATTTGGAAAAAATGCCAAAAAAAACAAGGGAATCAAGACAAAAAACAGCGACCGATTGTTGTATAGGGCCAAAAATTGCTAGAATAAAATGGAAGAAATATACTTTGGTGAAAAAGTTATGATAGTTAGGCGTTAAATTGTTGGTTCAAGTGCTTAATGAAGATGTTAATTTGGAAGTACGAGGAAGTAGTTGACAATACTGCTAAATAATTTAAATAATTTAATAATAATTTAGTGTCTGAATTCTTTTAGTGGATATAATTTTAATGTAACGAAAAATAGATGAGGCCTCTCTAATAAAAGGCACCCCCTAAAAGGGGGTTGAAAAAGAACGGGCCAGACCGTCTATTAGAGAGAATACGGTACTTCACGTCAAATACAAGGGCTAAATTGAACCTGAGCACCTTAGTTTTTAGTTTTTGTTCGCCCTTGCCCTATAATTTAGTTTGTATCAAGGCTGCCTCATAACAGGAAAAAAATCGGAACGCAATTTGAAATTGGGAATCCAGAACTTTGAATCGGAATTTGAATTTTGGAAATCAAAAGTACCGGATTTCGGAATTCGGATTTTGGATTCCGACGCACCAGCGGCTTGAACAGTTGTTGTAAAGTTGAAATCAAGGAGTAAAATGAATATATTTTATGACATCAATGCATTTTTCAATAATGTATAAGCTAGACAGATCAAAATATTGTTTTTAAATGTAGTTCCAATTAGCATCCATATCCTCTTCATACTCATCTTCGTTCTCATCCATCCAAGATAAGTTCTGGGCAGACACGGTTTCTTGCTACTTCTGGTGATTGAGTTACTGGCTTTCTCTTGTTGCTAGTATTGGTCTCATCTTTCTCTTCTTCTTTTTGCAAGCTGAATTGTTTAATGATTTCAACCTTTAATACACCATGTGTCCCAAAAGTTCGTAGTGAACTTTTGAGCTCATTATTATCATTATAAGTAAAAAATTTAAAAAAAATCATAAAATGTCTGCATTTCTAAATAAATAAATTTCAAATAGCATATGAAATTGGTAACACTTTACTTGACCCCCCCCCCCGCCACGGCTGACCCACTTTACCACAATTTTGAAAAACCGATTGCATATTCGTGTTTCTTGACCCGATTTAGGCGCGAATTTACCAATCGTTTCCGGTAAAGTAAAAAAAAAGTTTTTTCAAAACACAGGGGGGTATCATGGATTTTAGTCAAAATTTGAAAATTTGAATTCGCGCCTTTTGAATTTTGAAGAGATTAAGGGCTGTATAGGGAGGGGAGGGAATAAAAGGGCCACTTTTATGGCAGAACGTTAGAAAAAACATATATTGGTATATTCTTGCTGTCTTACCATGTTTTTTAACTGGGCGTGGCAAAAAGAGCCTCTTATGCATTTTTATGATCAAGAGTACTTTCGGAATCATGTCTAAGGTAAGTGAGTGCGCGCATCTCTAACTCTCAAGCCCCCTGCGCCCCCTCGGGAGATGCGCACACACATTTTTTAGCTGAGATGGAGCTGAGATGCGCACACCCACATACCTTAGACACAAATCACTCGAAAGTGACTCTGGACATGAAAAAGCATGCATACAGAGTTTATTTATGCGGTAGGCCCAGTATTCAAAACTATGTTCAACATCTTCTTTTTTGAGTGTGCCATATTTCAGTAAGCTAGTAAGCCAACCTTATTTTTTATTTAAAAAAATACGAATATTGGATTAATTTCTCAAAATTGTAATATACTGATTTAAAAAAATTTTTTTTTCAAATTTTTCGAATTTTTTCACCTTGGGGACCAAGGCAAATCGAAAATTTTTTTTTCACTTAACTGGAAACGATCGGTAAATTCGCGCCTAAATCGGGGTCGAGAAACACGAGTATGCAATCGGTTTTCAAATTGTCATCAAAAGTGGGTCAGCCGTGGGCGGGGTCAAGTAAAGTCAGCCATAAAATTTAGCTAGATTTTTTTCAGAAGTGAGCTTTAGCTTAAAGCAGTTAAGAGATATTTTGAGAAGTTAACGAGCGTTTTGTCACTTTAATAGGTCAAAAATTTTATTCAGGGTTCATTTGTTCAACAACATATTGACAGTATGTTGTAGCGCAGTTCACGAATTGAGCTACAAAACCTACTTTACAGAATTTTTTCGAAATCCAAATGTTGAGATATTGGATTTTGGAAAAAATAAATTTCTTCAAAATGACCAAAATCGAAAAGTCGTAAAAACTTGGAGAAATTGATTTTTGAAGAAATTTTTCTTGCAAAAGACCATACCTCAACACTCAAAATTAAAAAATTCTGTAAAAAATGGGTTTTGTAGCAGTTGAACTGCGCTTCAACAATGTTACGATCTTGCTGAAGATAACAAGAATAAAATACGGACCAGTTAAATGGATGAAAATTTTCGTTAACTTTTCAAATGACCTTTTAACTGTTTTGAGCTGAACGCTGACCTTCGGAATTATCTAGCTTATTTCATATACTATTTGAAAAAAAGAGATACAGGCCTACGAAACTTATTTTTTGAAATGTCTTGTTGAAATCTTTATTTTAAATGATGAGCTCAAAAGTACGCTCCAAACTTTTTTTACACATGGTAATAGGCAGCCTTCTGTTTAGTTCGCCGTCTTTTCTCTAATTTAAGCCGCCCCTGTAATAATTAGGTATCGAATAGAATTTCAGAGTTAACGGCATTTTTGATAGACAATTTCAGAATTTTCGAGGGCTTGAAAGTAAACACACCGGAGGTCTATTAGAGGAAATACGGTATCTCAAGATTTTCAGGTTTCAGTACAATAATTATCTCAAAGTTGAAGAAAAATACAGGTTGGTCAGCTTTTGTCAAAAGTCTTAACTCAAAAAAAACTTGACTCACGGCGGTAAATGACAAGCCTACAAATCACCTTGGTTTTCAAAGCTCTTTAAAAAAATTCAAATTCAATCAGAATTATTACTCAAGCTTAAGAAATGAGCATAAAGGATCAATGCAGTCTATACGTGTACTGCGTATACTGAACTTGCTTTTACAACAACCTTTTTGTGGTTGTTATTGTGTTTATGTCACCAAATACAATTTTTTGTGTAGAATCCCAGAAATTGTAAAGAATAAGGTATTCAAGTAAGCCCAGAGCTCCAAATAATAACAAATCAAGTTACCTGTAAACAGCAGAGCGGGATCGTCTTCTAGGACTGGTTGCTCGTGGTCATGCTGACGATAGGATAAGAAAATGCCTCTAGCTTTGCCATTTTGCAGTTCAGATTGAATAGCTATGCGCACAGGGCAGGTGTCATCTTCCTGGCTTCGACCACAACCCAAATGAACATTGACTTTTTGCTCTGTCGGAATTCATAGCCCAATGGCTGATCAGTAGTCTTTGACCAGTGGAAGTCATTCTTTGGGTGAAAAGAGTTAAATCTACAGACTCTTGAGTGGATGGCAGAATGACATCAAACACGGGAAAAGCTGTCCTTTTCTGAGGCCTAGATGGTCGACATGCTTTCTTTTCGTCAATTATGCAATGTCATCGTCGCTGTCTGGAACGGACTTTGAAAGCTTTGATGAAGTCTTGACGACTGCAGAGTTGAGGTCAGCTTGTTTTTTTCTGTTCATGTCTTGCTCGTAGAAGCTTGGGTATGCTGAAATTTTTATATATAGTCATCTATGGAAAACAATTATGTACTACGAAGATGGTCAAATTATAATAAAATTGAGATGAAATTTGATGTCATGACTAATGTGTGAAATCTAACAGCTTTTTAAAAAAACTTCTTTCAATTTTTTTAGTTTTCCGGCTTCGAAATTCGATCTTGAAGGGACGAGGGCTACCTGGAGAGAAGGCGGAAAGCAAAAGTGTTTTCCTTAAAAAAATTCAAACATGTTATCATTTATATGGTAGTTCATTAATAGTGACCGCTTTTTCATTGGTTTTTTTAACATTTTCATATGAAAAATACCGTTAGAAAGCTCTTAAATGGCCTACAAAATGAGTTTTTAAACATCACTTTATTGCACTAGACATTCTTAAAATACTCTGACAAACATAGACATATACAGTCTTGGCCAATCAACCGGCGTTATCTACCAGTTTATTCGCCGGTGGGGCACCGGTAGATCACTTTTCTCAACCGGTTGATCAACCGGAAATCAATCAACCGGTTGACGGTAGATGTGGCGGTTGATTACTACAATTTTTTCGTAATATTAGCCATAGTGCATTTAGGGCAGGTTCAGAAACGTCCTTTATTTAAGATTTGTCCTTTATTTGAGATTCGAAATCTTTAGAAATTTTAAGATTTTAGGTGAAAATCTTTATTTTGTTGCTCAAATCAATAAGCACTGGATAAATAGCACTTTTTGACCAAATGTCTTTTATTTTACCAAAATGTCCTTTTTTGAAATTTTGGTTTCCGAGCCGTGGTTTAGGGTCATCCTGGTACCTTTCGGAACTCACAGAACTTACATTTCTATCGGTGCTCTAGTAGACATGATTATATACAAGTTTATAATCGAAAAGGTGAGAAAGCAGCGCTTAGTTTTGAGTATACGTTTGTATGTGACTATGCCTCAGAATTGCGAGAAAACAATAGTTCTCCAAAAACTACGAAATTCCCGAAATTTTTTCTAGAATTTTTTTATTTCGCAACTTTTGCAAGAATAGTCATATGCAACCTTATACTAAAAATTTAGCCCTGCTTTTGAGCGTTTTTTTTATTTTTCATCATAAACTTGTATATAACCATGTCCACTAGAGCACTGATAAAAACGTAAGTTCTGAAACAGTTAGTAATGCACCATGGCAAATTTTACGAAAAAATTTGTTTCGAAATTTGTATCTGATAATTTCTTTTCGGGTGGATTCATGGTGATATCGATTGATGTGAAAAAGTAGGAGTTTGGAAAATAATTAAATCAAATTGAGCTTGCGAAATTTATTTACTAGTCAAAATACCGCTGGAGTGCACAATGTGACCTTCTCCAGGAATCGCGTTTAAAACCACTCCTAAGGCAATAAAACATGCTAAGATCGATAGAAAACATGTTTTAGGATTGGGAAAGCATTTTTTTAAATTGACCACAGGAAGTATCATGGGGTTTCTAGTCAAAAATTCATTATTTTGAATTGGCGCCTTTTGATTTTTAAAGGGAATGAGGCAGTACAGTCGAGTCGCGATATAACGCGACCCCTGTTATACCGCGACCTTTTACGGTCCCGAGGGGTCGCGTTATATCGAGACTCGACTGTATTGGGAAGGGAAGGGAGTAAAAAGAAAACCGTAAAAAGCAGATGATTGTATTTTTCTGGCTGTCTCACCATGTTTTTCGACTAATCCGTGGTAAAAAGTTACTCTATACGCATTTTTGATCACGAGTACTTCTCGGAATCACGTCCAAGGTAAAGGGAGTGCGCGCATGTATAACTCTCAAGCCCTCTGCGCCCCCTTCTGGGGCTTGGGGGCTTGGAATTAAATGCATCTTCTCATTAGTGGGCTCACTGTGATTAGTGACCCCATTTTATTCCCTTCCGCTCTCAACCAAAAAACCATGCCCCCCCCCCTCTTGTGGGTCAATTTTTTTTTAAATGCTTCCCAAGTCCTAAAATCATGTTTTCTATCGTTCTAAGCATGTTTTATTGCCCTAGGAGTGGTTTAAACACGATTCCGGGAGAGGTCACATTGTAAACTTTAGCCCAAAATAATTCCTTAAAATCTGTCTTTCTTTAACTTTCATATAGTCTACTGATTAATCTTTCCAGAATTCGGTTGAACACCTTAAAATTTCGAAATCATGCTCAAACTTTTCCGGGTTTTGGGTGGTTGAAGTGTAAGACCCGGGTCTTCTATTAGATAAAGTGTAGTAATTAAGTTCTATAAAAAAGCTGAAAAATTTCAACTTTTTAGACAAATTTAAAAAAGCCGGTAATGAAAATAACTTTAGCTACATCTGTTTTACTTTAGCTACATTTGTTTAATTAATGCTTACGAATCTGCTATCCTCAAATTATATACCTCTTGATTGCTATCTTGACCATCTTTTTTCTTGGGCTGACTGTTTCAGATTGTTTTATTGAACTGTTCGCTTGGTTGTTGGCGGCATATTGATCGACTTTGTCTACTGCTTGGTTCATTGATGGCAGCTTGCTCTTTTCTTTGTCAGAAAAGCAATCTGACAAACTGTCTGAGACAGAACTGTCTGCTTTGCTGCTATTCTGAAAATTGCATTTTAAACATTTTAGAATCACACTTTGTTCAATTAAATAAATTCTTACCAAAAAGCTGCTACTATTTTGTTGCTCAATCAAGTGCCATTCATTCATGTGTTGTTTCAGCTCTTCGATGGTTGAAAAACTTCTTTTGACGAGCGCAGCATCTGATTTATCGCTGAAGTATCTGGGACACGTGCTGCACCGAAATACTTGAGGCGATTGAAGTAGAAAAGCTGAGATAAATTAATAAAGGGTCTATACTATTGGCTTAGTCAAAAATAATCCGCGCTTTTTTCATAGACTTTTTTCTCAGCCATAAATATGAGTCATGGAAGATTATGAAATTGCGCTAAGAAGTCCTATTCCTCCATTTTCGAATGAGTGGTTAACAGTTTATTTACGATTCATGAAAATATGTGTAGAGCATAAAATGTAAACAACGTTTTAAGGCGGGTAAAAGTGATAAACAGATAATCTGTTACAGATTGGTTATTTTGCAAAAGTTTACAGGTTGTCAAGTTGTCATATTTTCATCTTGTAGCGTACTTCAAGAGATACAAGACCTATTTCAGAGATAAATTTTTGAAAATGTGAAGATTGAGTTATGGCCTCTTGAAAAAAATCCAATTCTTCGAAAGATTACCAAAATCCAAGTTTTTCAAAATTTTTCCAGACTTTGATCATTTTTCGAATAAATTGATTTTTTTTTCAAGAGGCCATATCTCAACTTTCATATTCTCACAAAAATCTCTCAAAGTAGGTCTTGTAGCTATTGAAGTGAGCTACAATATAAAACTAAGATGTTGTTGCTGACAACTTGACAACCCTGAAAACTTTTGCAAAATAACCATTCTGTTTATCACTTTGACCCATCTAATTATACTATTTTAATGAATCGTGAATAAACTGTTAAACACTCATTCGAAAGAATGAGTAATATCAAATTTTGCCCGTAGATTTGTGTTGCCCGTAGAATTTTGAAAATTGCCCGTACAAATCTTAATTTTGCGCGTATATTTTTGAATTTTGCCATATAAAAAAAAATATTTAAACCACTTTTAAAAATTCTCACGGACCTGAAACATGCTGGTAATATGTTTCAAGGTGTAGATGACACATTTTCGAAAAAAAAGTTTTTGACCAAAATTTTTGGAATGAGACTTTTGGCCTGAGATACCAATTGTCTGAAAATTTTAGCTAAAAATTTTTTTGAAAAAGTGTCATCTACACTCTTAAAACATCTTTTTTCAGCCTGTTTCAGGCTCGTGAGCATTTTAAAAAGTGGTTAGAACATGATTTTGAGCGAGTACGGCCAAAATTAAAAAATCTACGTGCGAAATTGAGAATTCTACAGGCAACACAAATATATGGACGAAATTAAATATTCTAACGCCATTTTTCACTATTCTATGGGAAAAATCAAATACCACCCAAAAAATGAGTGGCTGAACTATTTTTAAAATAACTAACAGCTTAAAGCTAAACACTTACAACTAGTTTCTTTGTTAGATGGTCTACACGTTGTCTTTGTAATGGTTTGCATTTTTTCAGATTTCGAGCTTTTGCCAAACGAGACTCGCTCTAAAATGTTCAAATAAGAAAGCTTTGTGGTTGAACCTAAATTAGCAACTTTTTGAGTTCAAAATGAAACACTTTACCTTTAATCCAACCACTCAATTAACCTTGATCCCAACCAGTATATGAGCTTGGGGGACCAAGGCAAAACTTTTTCTTTCCTTTTTTATACCAATAAACTTTTTGCACAAAAAATATATTTAAAGGTGTAAATGTATTTTTTCAAACTTGTTCTTGTGATTCTAAAATTAAAAAAAAAAAAATAAACAAAAAATAACCTTTGTCCCTTAAGCTGATTTAATATTAGGGTCAAGGTTAACTGAATGATTAAGATATACAGTGGCGGCCAAAACATATGGATCGATCAAATTTTCCAAATTTTTTTACGAAAAATGCCTTTTACAGAAATAATTTTCAAATGAAAATAAAAATCCAATCCAATTTTTTTTTTGTTTTTTTTAATTTCGTAGTTTTGTTTACCATAATTTATGACAAACATATTAAACAGTAATGACAGTTTTGTAGAGCATGAAATTTCCTACAAAACTGTCTATTTGGATTTTTATTTTCATTTCACAATTATTTATGTAAAAGGCATTTTTCGTAAAAAAATCTGGAAAATTTCATTGGTCCATATTTTGTCCGCCACTGTACAGGGTACTTTTTATCATGACTTTGTTATTGACAATTCATTTCCAATGCTATTTTATCACACTTTGTAATTAATGGACAAGCTGCCAGGTAGCTTATCTATTTTTATCAATTTTCATAGATAATAGAAAATCAAAAGAAAAAATTAATGGTCCAAGTGGCCACCTGCGTAAATTTTTTCGGGTCAGCCTGTTGGTAAATTTAGCTGTCGAAATAGCCCTTTGCTACTCAATTTGCGGCAAAAGATCTTTGAATTTGAAAAATTAAAACATGACTAGCTTACTTTGCTGCTTTTCAGGGACTTCTTCAACATTATCATCGATCATTACTTTCATAGAGTCCATGTGACCAGCAAATTTTGAGTAGGTCAAACTGACACAGGACGAGTCGTCAGAGTCATTTTCGAACAATTCAAAGTCTTTCTCTTCAGCCTCTTTTTCAAAGTGCTCAGATTGCTCAGTTTCCATTTTGTCTGCATCGCTAGTGGATAGTTTTTCATTAAATTGTGACTGTTCTGGATCATCTTCTTCGTCAATTTTGACTGAAAATTGACATTTTTGAGTAGTACTTTAATATAAGACCACCCTTTCCGCCTTAAGCTGATTTCAGTGGCCTAAAAACTTTAGGGCTTTATACGAGACGAGGACAGTATTTTGCAGGGTTGCTAAAATTCGCGCCAAGATTCAAATTCACAAATATCAGTAACTAGTTGCGAGGATTGATATCAAGTGGCTTTAAGTTTTCAAACTATATTTTTTTTCGTTAGTTTTTAGTTTTTCAAACTGTACGCCTATGACTGTAAGGGAGCACTTATTAGCACGATTGGAGAGTCAACTTTTAGTATCATTGACTGTATTGCGATAGTTGACTGTACTAAAATCGTTGATTGAGGGGATAGTTGACTGTATTGGGAATTCCAATTTGGGACAATAATTTACTATTATAGTCCAGTTTCTAGAGCATTCGTTAGTCTGAAATTTATGTATTAATCATCCATTTTCCGATATCAAACAGATTAAAATGAAGTAAAAATGCAAATATGCCGTAAAATAAATTCGTAAATGGCGGGGAACAATTGACCGATTTCTTATCGAGCAGTCAACTAATATTAATTGACCGGTCAATTGACGGCCAATTGACCGGTCAATTGACCATTGTTCAATCCTACTCAAAAGATTACAATAAAAGACGAAAAACAACTGTCCCGCGCGAATTCAAACATATAAAATTCTCGTTTTCAGCGACGGCTATGATCCTTCAGGCAAATAGAAGTTAAACAGTTGGCCTGTTCCTTTACTTGAAAAGCGTTTCATATCTTCGTCAGACAACTTCGAAATACGAAATGGGCAGTCATAGGATTTCGAGTTATTGTTAAAGTAACTCATGATGAAAATCGAGTTATTAACGCTGTGGTAACATTTTGTGGTAACATGTATAAGGTCCTCTCCAAAATCACACCAGATTATCTTTTTCAACATTTAGCTTCTGAAACGTGCTTAAAGGACCATTGCCGTTGCCGTGTACGAAAATTGTTAATGTTTGAATGGGCGCGTAACACCTTTTTATTGCAAAAATATTCAGAATTTTTTTCAGTAAAGTTATAATTGATTTATTAAAAAAGCAGAGCAGGCACTGGGAATCGAACTGGAGACAGGTCAGTTCGATAAAAGATCAGTTCGCCCCGTTTTTAAAAATGACCATTATGTCACAAAAAAGTCACCTAAACATATTTTTTTAACTTTTTGTATCGTATTTAATTCGGGGAACATGCTTGAGTCCGTCCTAATATACGCTGACCTACCCTTGCCTAAGCCTAATCTCAAAAAAAATGAGGCGAACTGATCGTGGAACGGACTGATCGTACACCAGTCTAACTCACTAACAACGTCGACCACAGGTTGCCGCTTGGTGGTGCAGTGGGTAGCAGTGTTACTTTATTCACAAATTCTTGTGTTCGAAAATTTTTTATTTTGTACACATAACAAACAAAACATATCGTGTTTTTGTTTTTTAACGTTTATGAAAATTTGAATTTTCTCATTTTGATTTCTGTACAAAAATCAAAATATCTTTGTGTGCGTTTGTGTACACAAATAAATTTAAGAATTCTTCGTTCACGTTTGTGTACATATGAAATTCACATATGAAAGATGTTGTAGGAACACAAGAAAAAGCAAAATCCTGGTAAAAATCTGATAAATGTATATAATACTTGAATGTAAAACCTTTAGGTTCTTATCCGGTTTTTAAAATCCCAATGATAAGATCGAGATTTAGGCGTGAATTGTTATTGTGCACATTTTTCCCGAAAACTATGTTTTTTGTAAAATTATCAGTGAAGTACACATTTTGATGCAACAAAATTTTGTTGTTTAGTACAATATTTTTCATATGTGTACTTCATATGTACACAAACTTACACGAAGAATCCTGAAATTTGATTTGTGTACAAATGTACAAAATTTTTATAAATGTTCAAAAAGAAAAACTCGAAATCTTTTGTGTACATTTGTTTACGAAAATAAAACCGCAACACAAAACATGTGTACGCAAAACATCACTGGTGGGTAGTGAGCATAGTTGCACGGGCGCCGGTGTGCGCCCCGAAAATTTTCAAAAAAAATCGGCGCTCGGCGCCGATTTTGAAAAACTCCGGCGCCGGCGCCCGGTTTTCAAGCAATTTTAGTATTTTCTCCAATATGTCTTTTTTCGAAAAATTTGCAATCTTTTTAATTTTTTTATTGATTTTCGCTTTAAAAAATAACACGATTTATTCTTTTTGTACATATAGTTAACCAGAAAATCATGAAATTGAAGAAGTTTCAGCAATTGAACTTTGAACTTGTTACACTAAACTTTAACTTACACTAATTTTGCATGCACTTAAGTTAAGTGACTTAACAAGCTTATTATTGGTCTAGGTTTCTGTTATCACTGGTCATGCTAGCGTATGACATCTTGTTTATTTGTGCAAGCACAGCGGCTGTGAATTGCACGTGCTTATTACTTCAATGCGAACAGCTGAAGGATAAAGTCTAACGTATCGATAATTGTGAAAATGTATAACCATTTTATGTATAACAAGAGAATGATAAATTCATGTCACTTTTCTTATTGATAATGAAAAAACCGAACTTTTTTGTGAAACAAACATTTTTCAGTTACCGTATTTCCTCTAATAGCGCGCATGCTCTAATAAGCGCGCACCCTACTTGAGGGCCTATATCTCAGCTCAGAGAATTTTTATTCCAAAGCTGTTTGATACGTTTTCTTAACTCCCACGAGCTGTACCGATTCCACTTTTTAGATTTTAGTTGAGCACCCAAAAATCTCGAAATCGAATTCCGAATTTTCCGATTTTTGGGGGTTTGAATAATAAGCGCGCCGGCGCGCTTATTAGAAGAAATACGGTACTTTTAGACTTTTCCGGCGCCCGGCGCCTTCAGAATAGCCGGCGCCCACTGGCGCCGGCGCCGGTGCCTGGAGCCTATTTTTGAAAACCACGCCACCGGTGCCGGCGCCTGGCGCCCAAAATTGTTGCGTGCAACTATGGCAGTGAGTTATTGCCATGGTAATGCTCTTGAGTTCGACTACCACCATTTCGGTCGTTTTTCGGTCCAAACGATTTCGGTCGTTTGAGTACCCTTCAGAGGGTTTAGGGTACCATCCAGGCGGTTGAGTAGTATCCAGGTAATTTAATAACTTGAAGGTGATTGAGTCCTATCCATACGCTGTGAGCACTTTTCATGTGATTTAACAACTATCTAGTTAGTTGAATTGTTATCCAGCTGGTTCAGGCACTGTCCAGGTGATTTGGGTACTGTCAAGACGGTTTGGATACCGTCCAGATGGTTCAGGTAGTTAAAAAAGTTGAAAATAATGACTTTCCCTTCAAGACAATAACATAAAAAACAATAAAAAAAATATGTAAAAAAATGACCCACTTAGGGGGGGGAGGGTGCACTTGGGCTTTTACGAGAAAAAATATAAAAAAAAACAAAAAGCAGAGGGTGGGAATCGAACTCGAAAGCATTACCATGGCATCAACAACACTACCCACTAAGCCACCAAGTCACATACTCAAATCAGTCTTCAATACCATTAATTATATTTTTCAATGAGACTATATACTTTTGAACGCATTTTTAACCCTTAAATCAACTCAGGGTAAAAATTGGATATCTAAGTCAAATAAGGATTTTCGAAGAGCTATCAAATGGTATATTAGGTTTTTAATAGCTTACGGACACTATGTGAGGTTCCCTCGCAAGATAAGTAAGTGCGCTCATTTCTAACCATTAAGCACCTTGCGCCCTTAAAAATTTACCGTGAACATTAGCTTCCTCTCCCGAGTCATCAGAATTGTAGGCAAGATCATTTCTGGATCGTTCATCTCCTCCTCTTCTGGAAACAGCAGTGTTACACGTCTATGGCTCTCGTTATTAGTAGAACTAGCATTTTTACTGCTTCCACTTGACTTCAAAATAGACTTTGGAATGAAATTTGACTGAGGAGTATTAAGCTCAGGAGAACTCAAGCAAATGGTGCTCTCAACATTAGACGAAGAATCAGACAGCGCTCTGGTATAGGTGCAGGCACTAGGGTACAGAGAATAGGTTCTTTGACGAGCAGGTAGACTGGATTCTCCTTGGGGAATATATGGAGTTGGTGGCACAACGGCTCTTCGGAAGAAGAATAATCTAGATCATTTTGTAGTTCTTGGTCACTAAGCTTGAGAGACCTTTCTAAATCTTCTTTGCCGGAAGAATCTGAATCCATTGAGATGTCTTTAGAAACATTGCTAGGATCATTGAGCCATCTTCTTGCACAACTACAGCTTCTCTAGTCGGACTTGAATGTGGATTTGTAGACAGGGCTGCGGTTTTTATGATTTCCTTTAAAATAAAGGATTTTAAAAGAAAAAGTGTTTTTATAAATATTTCTACGTTTAAGGCATTGAAAGAATCGTCTTCTGTAACTTGTTTGGGTTCTTCGGCCTCAATGTCGACATTGTCTGGGTTTACAATAAACTGACTCACTAAAAGTCTTCATAGATTTTATTACACTTTTAAGCATTATATTTTTTTATGTAAGATTAGGCTACAGCTTTTAAAAAACGTCGTGCTCTGAACTTTTTTAATAATTTTTTGTATAAAAATGAACTAAAGTACTGAAAAAATTGTCGGCGCTACTTGCATATGCCCCTTTTTATCATGATACTACGTTCATTCTTAGCACGTGATCTTTTGTATTGGCTGGTTCTTATCATTGTCATTTCTAGGAAACTGCTTGGACTAGGCTGAGCGAAGAGTCTTCAAGTGCACTCTTATTTAGGGTTGTCGACCGGTCGAAATTTTCGACCGGTCGGGTCGAGTCGAAGGTCGAAAGTCGAAATTTTCGACCGGTCGGGTCGAGTCGAAGGTCGAAGTCGAAATTTTCGACCGGTCGGGTCGAGTCGAAGGTCGAAGTCGAAAAATTTCGACCGGTCGAGTCGAAGGTCGAAATTTTCGACTAGTCGGGTCGAAGGTCAAAATTTTTGACCGGTCGAGTCAAAATTCGGACAAATGCACGTAACAGCACAACAAATTTTATTTAAATTAATTATCGCTTTGTTTTTGTTTTTTTCGCCTTCTTCAAAATTTCGGGTACAGGCTAATTGGTCGCTACAAAACTGGTCGTTTACAAAACTAGCCGTTTACAGAATTGGTCGTCACAAAACTGGTCGTTTAAGGTCACCCGTCAAGGTCACCCGTTCATTCATTGATTACTTCTTGAAACGCCAATTCTGTAAACGACCAGTTTTGTGACGACCGATTCTGTAAACGGCTAGTTTTGTAGCGACCAATTAGCCTGTACCCAAAATTTCATCCACCAGATTAGCTTTGATGATGTGCAGGTTAGCTGCCGTTGCTTTGCCAACCGAGATCTGAGTTCTTACTAAAATAGTGATTTTAAATACAAACTACTACGCTGAACATGAATCTGACGTGTAATCTAACAGTTTTGCACATGAATGACCGACAACCTAGCGAAAACAAAAACATTTTGGGCAAATCGGGCAAATCGCCCAAAAAGGTCAATTTGCCCTAAAAAGGTGCTGCAAAAAGACTTTTTTTTGATGCTAAAATACTTTTTTTTTTGCTGCAAACGTTGTTTTGCTTCACGAGCCTTCTTCGCAGCATTTTTCACTAGAAATATCAATTATTATACATATTTTGCTGTCAATTTGTCGACAAAATTTTTATTATTTTTCGGAACGAATAAACCATGATATTCAACCCAAAAATTGTGTGCTGAAAACAGTATGTTGAGACAAAAATCCTGTTTTGACTCGTGCAGTTAAATTCGTGCAGGTATGTAGTCCGAAAATTTATTCGTCGTGAGAACATATGCAATTGAAACAAAAATTTCTTTCGATGGAAGGTCGAAAGTCGAAATTTCGACCGGTCGAGTCGAAGGTCGAAAGTCGAAATTTTCGACCGGTCGGGTCGAGTCGAAGGTCGAAAGTCGAAATTTTCGACCGGTCGGGTCGAGTCGAAGGTCGAAAGTCGAAATTTTCGACCGGTCGGTCGAGTCGAAGTCGAAAGTCGAAAAATTTCGACTTTTCGACCTTAAAAGTCGAAATCGACCGGTCGAGTCGACAACCCTACTCTTATTTGACCGAGACGAGTTGCCAGAAATGTCACAAGTTTTTACAGCATTTTCTTCCAAAATTTGATTAAAAAAGCGAACAGAATCAGGAATACGAGTTCGCCGATCTGTTGGCACTTTTTCAGCTGCAAGAATACAAAATAAGCTTGGCTCCATCCCACTATCTGCTAAAAATTAGCCTTGGTCCCCCTGTTGTTTTTTGAGCATTTTGCCTTGGTCCCCCTGATGATTTCAAAAAAAATTTTGTCTCTAATTTTTTTTACCGAACGGCGTTTTTGCCTTGTTGGACTCAGAATTATACGCTGAACACGATGGTGTTTTCGGTTTTAGAAATTTTCGTCAAATTTTTTTTTGCTAGAGTCTTTGAAAAGTGGAAGCTTTTAGAATTTTGTCTGGGCACGAAAGTACGAAAAATGATTATAACTTTTCATATACTAATAGTTTTTGCAGATGTAAATTGCATCTTGTAGAGGAGATTTAGGTTTATCTTTTAAACAGTTATTTGCTCGTGTGTCATATGAATTTATTGATGCAAAATCCCAAAGATTATAGTGTTAGCCATTTGATAAGGACTTATCTTCTGATAAGGACTTATCCTAAATCTACTCTACAAGATGCAGTTTACATCTGGAAAAAATTATCAGTATATGAAAAGTACTTACGTGCCAAGACTGAATTGTTAAAAGCTTCCACTTATTAAAAGCTCTAGCAAAAATTTTTGACGAAAATTTCAAAAACCGAGAACATCATCGTGTTCAGCGTAAAATTCTGATTCCAACAAGGCAAAATTGCGGCTCGGGTTCTGAGTGTTAACTCCGTTTTTCGTTTACGGCTCACAGTTTTTATTATTTACTATAATAAACTTATAATATAAAGTTTATTATACTCATCGCCTAGGGTCGGAGATTCAAGTGCCCTAGGTGCATATATCATTATTTTCAATCAGATTCATTTTTTGTTCATTTAAATTCATTTTTATCGATTATGATTATTCACAGCACTGATTTACTGTCAGCAAATGCCCCAATTTTAGGGTTTCATGCGAAATGACAGACCTGTGTAGGATGGCCTGGAATTGTAAATCGTTAGATGTTTTTCGTTTAAATTTTAGCTCTAACTAAATATCAATTTTTTCTCTACTCGATAGCTAAAATGCAAGCCTAGAGTCTTGGCTACATTTTAGTGTATGCAACATGTGACTTGTGGCAAAAAATTTGAAAATCATGGAATTAGCGCCAAAATATTTTGTTTTACAGAGTTTGGAAGGAGATTTGTTTTTAATAGAAAAATTTTTCTGATAGAAAAAAAGAGAAATATTCTTCAGTCCATTCTAAAATACGCTGACCTACCGTTGTCTAAGCTTACCGTAGAGGGACCAAGCCTACTAAATTCGAAAAACAATTTTTTGCGTCAGGAAAAATATTATGCCAATTAGAAATTTAACGAATTTCTTGCCAAACCCTGTATACAAAAAATTAGATAAAGAGTTATGCTTTTTAGGCATTCAAATATTTTCACATAGTTCAACGTTAACATATTAAGTTACAAGTTGGACGGGCGTCTTACAGGCACTTTCTATAAGCTTTTTACAAAACCTTGGTCCAATTACTATATGGAGATAAGAGTTGCTCAGAGTAACATTATATAAAATTTTAAATCTTACCTTGGCTAACCGACATAGAAGTCGCTGCCGCAGAGCAAACTTTGTGGCTTTTAAAGTATCAGTGACTCTGTCTGAAACAGAAATGTCTGGGGCCTTTTCAACTTGCTGATTTTCCTTCTTTTGATAGTTTAGGTGTTGGGGGACAGATGTTGCAGAAGTTTGGGTAGAAGTAGCACACTTAGTGGTTGATCTCTTGGGTTGCCATGTTGCTGTAGGTTTGGATGATGAATTTGATGTTTGATTGTCTCTATTATTCATTTTGCAGGAAGGAATCTTTTTCTGGAAATTTTCAGTGAAATATTATATCTGTTCATATAAGATTTAAAAAATATTATGTTGCGAAGCATCAGTTTTTGTTTTCAATTTCAAGTGAATTGCTCACATATTCCTAATTATTTTTGGTATAAAATGAAAAAGTGTAATGTCCACCGATAGTCCTTTTATCAAAAGCCGAAATGTCTTTTCAAGGGGCAAGGAGAAAAGGTGGGGACCAGCACTTTTATCTCGATCAAGTTTTACATGCGTTCACGTCCTAATTTGTTAAGTTTTCTGCCTAGTTTTTAAAAGTAGTATATGGTCATCAATATTAGATTCAACGCGAAACGAGCGAAAAATGGAATGATTCAAAAAATTTGCTGGTCTCCACCTTAATTTTTGGAACGCACAGGCATGCTCCTTTGAAGGGGCGTGCCACGCATAAAAAGGGCTGCAGCATAGCGATCATAGCGCCCCACTTAAAAATTTATGGGTATCTAGCTGTATTTCGGCCATCCACAACTTGTTATCACCCGGACCCTTTTCATCTACTCCATTAATGATTGAAGCGGGAAGGAAAAAAATCTCATCTAAACTTTTAAGTTTTCTGTCTAATTTTTTTAGTAGTAGTACAGTAAACCCTCGATTTAACGGCCCTCCTTGGGACCGGCCCTAGGAAGCCGTTATATCGGGAAGGGGGGGGGGGGGCGTTACACCGAGGGGCTGTTAATAAAAACAAAAAAGTTGAAAGGGGCTATTAAATCGAGGGTTCACTACAAACAGGACGAAATTCAAGCAAGAATCGAGGTTTACTGTAGTGGAATTAGCTTTTCAACCGTTGATTCACAGGTTATCAACACTTAAAAGCCGGTTAGTGCTAATGAGAGCGTTTTGTTCAGAAGTTTGCGCTGAACAGAATAGGCGCAAAAAATTTCCGAAAAAAATTTCTCTTTTGCATATTTTTAGAAATCTATTTAATGGACATTCTCAATTTCGAGTTGTTTCAGTTATTTGATCTTATCTAGAGATGGCCTCGGGACGGGAATCCCGTCCCGTCCCGAAGGGATTTAGGGCTTGTCCGGGTCCCGTCCCGGAAAAATTCTAATGTGTCCCGTCCCGGAATGATTTTCCGATTTTTCATTCATTTTTCCTTTATTTTCCTTCATTAATGGGTCGGGACGTCTCGTTCCGTCCCGTCCCGAAGGGTTTTTAGGCCTTGTCCCGTCCCGGTGTCCCGTCCCGAAATTTTTTAAAGTAAATTTTGTCCCGTCCCGTCCCGAATAGGCCATTTGCCATCTCTAATCTTATCTTTTTATTCGAAAACAATTTTGTGTAGCTCTTATGAAGTGCAGAATTCAGCAGGCTTTCAAAAAAAAGCGAATTTGAATTAGCTCGAAAAAAGCCTTGCACCAACTAATTTGTTGATCCTGGTACTGCTTTGTTATATGATTTGCTGTCTTCTTTGGTTATGAAATGATGCGCATAATCTGTGCTTTTTCAGCAGTGAGAGTACTGAAATATAAACGGTGATACCAATGATTTTTTAGTGTTTATACGAAGAAACGAAATTCTGTATTTCATGGGATTTTGAAAAATGCCAGTATTTTATTTATTACTAAATTTGTACTTTCTCAAAAGCCTGTTGAATCATGCACCTGATAAGAGCTTTAGTTACACAAAATTGTTTCCGAATAAGAAGATACTATCAAATAACTAAAACAACTCAAAATTAAAAATGTCCATCATAAAATTTCTAAAAAAATGCAAAAGAATTTTTTTCGGAAATTTCTTGCGCCTATATTGTTCAGCGCAAAATTCTGAACAAAACGCTCTCATTAGCACGAACCGGCTTTCAACTGTTGAATGACCGGACCTGATAAGCCAATCACAGTATTACCTGATCTCACAAAGTTTTTGTGCCTTGTTTTTAAAAGTAGTGTATGGTCATCAATATTAGATTTAACGCAAAACGAGTGAAAAGTAGAATGATTCAAAAAACTTTGCTGGCCCCCGCTTTAATTTTTTGATTTGCACGGACACTGGCATGCGCAAAATTTGCATTTGTGAAGGACGCTTCTCTTTCGTCTCTCACTATACTCTTTTAAGTCTCGCATTGTACTTTTAAGTCATTTCAGACGACTCCAAAGAGTACACTGATAGACGAAAGAGAAGTGTCCCGCCAATTCAAATTTTGCACATGCCGCCGCACGCAAAAATCATGGTCCTTTAAGAGAAAAACGAACAATGAGAATAAAAACAGAATAAAAATGATTTTGGAATTTGAAAAACTTCAGTATCATTAGAACAATATAATAGATAGTTTTTGTTATTAGATATAACTTTTGTGTGAAAATCAAAGCAAAATATTTTTTTTATCAACTTTTCGTTGATGCTTTCTGATTTTTCCCTAGCTGTCCGGTTTTTTTCAGCTGTGCTTACACGTAAGATGCAACTGCGGGATTGAATTGAATTTTTTTCAATGCCTTGGTTTCCCAAGCTGATCTTAAACATTCTAAATCAGCTTAAGGGATCAAGGAATGCGAATTCTGTGGTGAAACCCAGGGGTAGCTATACACTTTTTCAAGTGAGAGTTTCGAAAACACTGCTTAATAGTGTCAAACATGAGTCTAGGACATACCTGCACCAGCGCCAGCGCCGGCGCCAAGCGCCAGCGCCGGCGCTGGCGCTGCCGCCGGCGCCGGCGCTGTTTTTAAAAATGCCTGGCGGCGCCGCCAGGCGCCGGCGCCAAAATTTTTTAGAGCCTGGCGCCGGCGCTGGCGCTGGCGGCGATTTTTTTTATGACGTTGGCGCTGGCGCCGGCGATGGCGCTGGCGCCGGGTGGTGGAACAGCCAAGTGGTTGAACAGCTTCTATTTTCGACTTTGGAACTGTCATGCTCAGAAAACCTATTGGAGCGGGTGAAACGGAGCAAATAACAAGATTTTTCGAGGAAATATCTAACGAAAATCTGGAAATTGAACGTGATTCTGGTGATTTTTGGAAAGCTCATTCAAAGGTTATGCAAAAATACTTGACTGAAATTCAAATTTTGTAAAAAAATTTTATAGATCTATCCATCAACTTCTAAGCTAGCATTTGATATACCGTATTTACTGTGTTAAGTCCCCATGGGGAGTTATTTTTCAACCTCTAAAAAATCGAAAAATTTTAAGGTCGATTTTGAGATTTTGGGTGCTCAACCAAAATCTGAAAAGTGTAATCAGGTAAACTCACGGCAACTAAGAAAACGCAAAAAACACATTTGCGAAATGTTCGCTCTAGGCTGAGATATAAGGTCCGTAGAGTGGGGACTTATTAGAGGGTGGGGAGTTATTAGAGGTGGGGAGTTTATACAGTAAATACGGTACTGCCAATACAGCATGTTCAGGGGCGGTTGAACGCATGTTCAGCATTATGTCAATGGTATCTACTGGACGAAAAAAATCTACTGCAGCCACTCTTTTAAATAGCAAAACACTTCTTGTCTATAACTCATTTAATCAAATTATAATTTTCTGTAGTACTTTTGCAGAATTGTTCTTTTACCATTAAAAAAGTGAGCAATTAATCAATAAACAAAAAGTGTTGCATTGATTGATATTTTTGGAATTAAAAAGCAAAAAACACTCACTAAACATTTCAAAACATTTTTATGGCGCTGGCGCCGAAATTTTCGACTGGCGCTGGCGCCGGCGGCGAAAATTGACCACCTAGCGCCGGCGCTGGCGGCGCCGCCGGCGCCGGCGCTGTTTTTAAAAATGCTGGCGGCGCCGCCAGGCGCCGGCGCCGAAATTTTTTTGAGCCTGGCGCCGGCGCTGGCGCTGGCGCCGATTTTTTTGAGCGTGCAGGTATGGTCTAGGATATGGGCTGTACGTGAAAACACCCCTTGAATTATGTGTTTACCCATCAAATTTGTGGACTGGTTGGTCTTCCGAGGCTCTGAAGAGTTTGAAATTTTTTTGTACCAGCGTGTAGCCTTGCAATTATTGTTTCGGATAAGCCATCAACTGGCTTGGTGTGATTGAAAAATTTGGGGAGAAATTGGTTTTTATAAATATACTACTTTTTTAGAATAAATTGTTGTGCTACTTTTATACATCGTTAATACCTTATCAGAAACTAGAATGTTAGGGCTACACGCTGGTGAATAAACAATTCTAAACTGTTGGAGGCCTCGTAAGAGCAACGAGATTGAAAAATTTAAAGAATAAACACATAATTCAAAGGGTGCTCTCAATATGAGCCTTTGAAACAGGTACTTTCACTATTTTGATAATTCAAAGTCGAATTAGAAAATTTTCGAAAAAAATCTCTTATCGAGAACCAAAATGTTTTTAATTTTTTTCAAAAAACCGTAGAATGACAAAGAAATAAAATTTGAAATTTAAAAAACCTTCATCTTTTGAACAATCTAACTGGTATCCAAAAGTTGGGATGGATTTTCAAAGCCTTATCTTTCACAAATGTTGTGATCCTATCTTTTTCCTCCAATACCATTTTGTAGGCCTGCCTCTCTTCTTTAAATGGCATATGAAACTTAGCTTGATTATTTTAAATAAGTCACCATCTGGCACCAAATACTTGTGAGGTTATTTTTGAAAAGCTTACCAACGTTTTCATCACTTTAACTGATTTAAATTTCAATTAAATTTCAAGGCTTATAATAACTCAGCTCAGCATACTCAGCACCATATTGTAGCGCAGCTCAAGTGCTACAAACCCATGTTACAGAATTTTTTTTGAAAATCTGAATGTTGAGATATGGCTTTTGGAAAAAATCAATTTCTCAAAAAAATGACTAAAATACAAGTTTTCTAATTTTTCAGATTTTACTCATTTTTCGGAGAGGCAGGGCTACAAAATGGTACAGTCAAACGCCGGTTTAGTGCGAGCCTGGGGACCGGAAAAATTCGCACTATATCGAGGTTCACACTAAATCGGGGTTCCACTTTCGAGGTTTGACTGTATTAGAACAGGGCTGCCATATGACCTTTTTAAAAAAATTTGTACTTTCTTGGAACCAATTTTTTTTGAAGTTTAGGCACAATCTCTTTTTCGCTTTAAAATGGCAATAAGCACTAGATAAAATGCACTCTTTCCTTCAAATTCCTGTTTTTTGACCAAATATCCTTTTTTTTTAAATTTTGAGATGGCAGCCCTGTATTATAAGAAAAAAGATATGATCACAAGAAAAGTGAAAGATAAGGCTTCGAAAATTCATCCCGAACTTTTTGGACACCAGTTAAGCACTAGTTTTTGATAGAAGACGCCACTTTTGTATGAAAATTGAGACAAAAAGATTTTTCTCAATTTTTTTTTGTTAACGCTATCCTGGTTTTCCCCGGTCTTCCTAGTACTTATCGATTGATTTTAGACATTAGGTAGGCCAGCTATGTTCTAGATCTAAAACAAGCAGGAAAGACAAGTTTGAGTTAAAAAAACATAATCTAAGCACAAGTTAGGCCCTTGGCCCTAACTTGTGCTTAGGTTAAGATAAGCAAGGTAAGCTGGACAGGTAGAGAAAGGTGATATTTATGAATAGGGTTTCTCTTGTTATATCTATGCAGAATCAAAATATTCATTTTTTTATAAGTTTTAAAACAGATAAATTAAAGAAATTATATGAATGTTTTTAAATAGTTCAAAGAGTTGTGATAGGCATATATTATATATATTAAGTTTAAGTTTTTATTTTGATTGACTAGATACGAGTAATCGATTTTGTAGAAGAACGTTTAACAACAATACTAAAAGGATGATATGGCTGATTTTTTTTGACTCAAAAGTGATTAAACCGAATCTTTTTCAACAGTTTATCAAAATAAAAACTTTGGTTCAATGATATCTTGATTTTTCGCTACCTTTTTTATTTAAATTCATTTTAAAATTCAATTTAACTGCAACAACGGTTCACCTGGTGTATTTTTGCATGAGTAACACGAATATCACAAAACTGGACTGGAACATCATGTTACAGTGTCATCGAAAATCCCAATTTTCAGATGACTCCTTAAGGTCAGGTATGGTTTTTTAAACTGTTGAGTAGTGAAGTACGTGAATGCAGCGGCGTCGGACATTTGGCATAATTCGTGTAATTCATCCGCAGGCATTTGGCATAATTTTTCGGTATGATTCAGGCAAAACACCGAACCATACAAAAATTATTTCAAATTATGTTTACATCGGTTATATAGCAAGCACTCAACGGCGATCAGATGTGTGCAAAAACAAGAGAACGTCAAAGAAAAATACAGTTCACCTGATTTTCTTCGAAAGCTTGTGAAACTAAATTTCATTAACAAGCTCTTTGTAATCATATTTGATGATTTTCATTTTGGTGTAGTGTTTGGTTTATTAGTGGCACTTTTTAGCCAAAAGGTGGCATATTTCAACAAAAGGTTCCCATTTTAACAGAAGGTTGCACTTTTCAGCTGTTTAAAACAAAATTCAAAAAAAGGTTGCACTTTTTAGCCACAAAAAGTCCCACGTTAATTATCTTCTTTTTTTTAATTGAAGCATACTGCATAAATAAACTCTGGTAGGCATACATATTTCATGCATCCAAAGTCACTTTCGAGTGATTTGCGTCTAAGGTATGTGAGTGCGCTCAAGCCCCGCTTCTCCGAAGGGGGCGCAGGGGCTTGAGAGTTAGAGAACTACTCACTTACCTTAGACATTATTCAAGCAAGACTCATGATCATAATGCATATAGAGCAATATTTGCCAGTGCAAGTGAACAGAACGGGGTAGAATACTTTTGTATAAGATTTCCCTTTGTCGCCTGAGGCAAAAAGTCAAATCTCAATCAATTTTTTTTAAAAGTCAAAATGATCGAAAACATTTTTGTCGTTTTCAGCCCAAAAAATTACTTAGGAGACGTAAATACGCGATTTAGAATCAGTGAAAAACTGGCCTTAAGCTAATAAGTACTCACCGTATAACTTCTAATAATCTCCCACCCTTTTTTTGATTAGGATTTCTGAGTTAATGCCATTTTCGATTCACAATTTCGAAATTTTCCAGGGGTTGAAAAATAATCTCCCATGAGAGAGTGGTAGAGGCTATACGGTAAACAAATTTTGAATAAATACTGGACTAATGCCATTTATGTGGCGAAGTATATTTGTATATAGAGAGTTTTTAAATTTTATTCGGCTACTGTCTTCATGACATTTTCACAGTAAGCCTTGTACCGTATTTTAACTTTTTATACGATTTTATCCTCAGGGTAGGAGTTAGAGAGACCTAGGGAGTTGTTAGAGTTTGAAATAAGTGGTGGAGTTATACTTTGATCCACTATGAAAAACTTGTAACCTGCAATTCAGTAAGTAAGTACAACACCATGCTCTCCGATGACATCCTAATTCAAATTTTTGGTTTCCTCATTCGCAAGAAGCTCTCAGATCTACAATTTACAAATCAACACTTCTCCTTCTTGATCAGCAACTGCTTTAGTCAAACAGGGCCGTATTTGGTTTTCCAAATCTCATCTCTACAATAGGACATAAGAAGCAAGGAAAAAAGGTAGTAGGCAAGTAGCTGATTCGCCGTTACGATATTCTCCGTTGACAGAATTAACCATCGCCTAAATTTGGCGTTGACAGAATTTCTGTCGTGATATTCGCAAAATGTGTCTTTTGACTAAATTCGCTGCCTGTACTATAGTAGTGAATTTTGACTCGTCAAAGATTGGTCAATAGTAAAAACTAGGGTTTGCAGGCGCTATCGGCGCCTGTGCCGTTTGGAATATTGGTAGTTCAGGCACTGTTCCTGTGGTTCGAGAACATTAGTAGTTCATTTACAATAATAGTTCGGGCAGATTTATTTTTTGAGTGCGTTAATGGTTAGGCCAGATCATCCATCCTACATGTTAACCCACCCACTCTACTCGCCTATCCTCACCTATCCTCGCCTACCCCGCTACCCTCGCCTATTTTGCCTACTATAACGTACACCTGACATGGTCCCCAGGGTGTACGTTATATCAAAGTTTAACTGTAGAGATTATTTCTGAACATTTAACTATACTATCTGGCTACCTACACATCCTAAGTGGCCATTTACCTACCCTACCTGGCAGAAAAGTGAGCTTGAAAACAAGAATCCACCTTGAATCCAGGCAAAAATCCACCTTCACCAATTTGGAGGGCAAGGAAAACTTTTTTTAGAATCCATTTCAATAATACGTAATTGTGCTTAAAGGAAATACTATATAGAGGTTTCAAATAAAGTACGTATTAGTATCAGAATTACAACTATTGGCCAACCCTAGTGTTGAGGACATGATTTTAGGTAAGATACAATGAATACAACTAGCAAAAATCCTCCAAGTGGGTAGCTCCATCTATCTAACCTCATCAGGGCATTTCACCTGAGTACCATTACTAAAAGGCCTATATCTGAGCTTCCATTCCCCTGTCATACCCAACCACCTTCCTGGCACACCTGTCAACCTGGCATGCCTTTGCTTCGACATTGCTAAAAGCACAATATATCAGTGGATCTAAAGTTGTGCAATTTTCCTGGGCTAAATTGAACCTGAGCTCCCCCCCTCCTAGTTTAATTAGCTTGGGGGAACAAGGCGATTTTTTCGGAAACGTTTTTTACACACTTTTTATCACTTAAAGCATTGAAGAAATATTTTTAATCACTCTTGTACAAAAAAATTTGTATAAAATTTTTTTTTGAAAAAGCTGATTTGACTGGGGGGAGCTCAGGTTCAAGTGAGGGGAGGGGGCAGAGGGGGGGGGGGGGTACTCAGATTCAAGTGAGGGAGGGGGCAGGGGGGGGGGGGGTACTCAGATTCAAGTGAGTCTTTTCCGAAAAGTTAAGACTGAGAAATTTCGCATTTCACAACTCTAGCTTAAGCAATAAAATCATAGTTTTAAGGGTAAAAGTGCAAATTTTACAACTGAAAAGATAATCTGAGTCCGATTTTTTGAAAGATTTGACCGATTTTGCGAAGGCCGGTCAAAATCGTTATTTCGACAAAGAATTTTACCAAATTTGACTGAAAATTTGACCGGTCTAATTCTCGTTTCACAACTAGTTTGTACAAGTTGTATGTGTCTTGTCTCATCTTTTGACTGCAAATTAATTTTATTTTATTTTGTTAACGCCAAATTTAGGCGACGTCAAATTTTTCAACGGCGAATTTTGCGATGGCAAATTTTTGACAGCGAATCAGCCCCTTCCAAGTTAGTATACTGTATTTTCACTAATAAATTTCCATCGGTCCAAAAATAATGTTTTGGCATTGTGTTTTCACCATCAGTGGAAGACTACTCTTAGGCGAAAACCACTCATTTGTAGCTCGTCTTTCTTGTTACCAAGCGGACAGTGACTTGTCTGGTAACAATCTTTAAAAATGGGTCAAGAACACAGTGCCAAAAGCACGATTTTGAATCAGGGGGTGAGCATTAATTATTGAAAAGGCGGTGGTTGATTTCCTCCTACAAAAGGTTCAGAATTCTTGTCAAATTGATTCAAATTTAAATTTATAACAAAAAGTTTTAATCCCCCATCCAAAAGTTCAAATCTCCCGTCAAATTTAGTTTTATCCCGTCAAATTATTTGTTTTGCGATTATTTGTTGATTTTGAATTTTTTTTTCAAAAGAGGAGGGTGGCGAGGTCGAAAAAAATCAAATGCTTTTCAAAAATTAGTCATAATTTCTATTCATTTTCAACCAAGATATAAGAAAGCGAAGCTTATATAATTTTTTTTCAAGAGGAACATTCATATAAACATCGGCTAAGTGACAGGTTCGACTACCAGTGACTGCACACCTTATTTTTATGTTATTTTATTTACAAGTTTAGTGTCAAAATGATAATTCGATGCCATCTCTCCATAAGACTATCCCAGAACTGTTCGCTATTATTTGGAAGTCAATTATCGTGAGCTCTAACGATTCCACGATTCCGGGTTTTTGGTAAGGATCCAAAATTTCAGAATCATACCAAGTTTTTTGATTTTATGGAGTTGAAAAAACGGCCCAGACCGATTGATCGAGGAGATACGGTGTTCGGCTCTAGTTGAAAATATAGACCATATTTTCGCCTTGCCTTTTGTTTATTTTTTGCTTGTGCTCAGGCTCAGGATAGACCACCATACATCAAGAAAGACTCAAACAGGTTTCGGAACTTTTTAAAAATGGGGAGAGGAGTGTGGACTTTTGGCTAACTGTGAATAGGTTATTGCTGGTTTTAATAGGGTTTGCCTATATATAGATAGACTTTATCGGAATCATGTCTAAGGTAAGTGACCTACCATCCTCTTGCGCGCCTCTCGGAGGCGCAGGGGGCTTGATTGATTTGGGTTGAGATGCGCACACCCACTATGTGGATATCTAGACACAATCACCCGAAAGTGACTCTAGATGCAAAAAAACAAAATACATACCAAAATTTTGTCATGCGGTAGGCCCCAGCTAACAAAACTATGTGTAAATCCATCTTTTTGGTCTTTTAAACAATATTCAGGTACCCTTTCGGGAATAATGTAGCATTGATGGACCAAGGCATTTGATCGACTTTGGTAACTAAATTTTTTGAAACCGTGACTGTTTAGTACGAAAGTTATTAATAAACGAGTTTTTTATCGATCTTAGCGTATAAAATTACTTAGAAGTTGTCTAAACACTATTTACAGTTGACCAAAAAAGGGGCCCCCAAGTGAACAAGTGCTCAGGTTATTTAAGTACAAAATAAGAAAGACATGATTCAGTCCTTCCTAACATACATAGGCCTACATGCCCCTAAGCCGAAGACAAAAAAATAACCGAAAAATAGCATGCTGATTATGGAAAAAAACTATGTTGGACTCTAAGATATGGCCAACAATACTGAAGATTTTTAATTTAGCAAAAGGAGGCCAATTGTTGAGTATGGTAGTGAGAATCTTCATGACTACAATGATTATCTATACTCTGGACAAATAACTGTTGGTTGGTCATTTTGATTTGATATATTAATAATTATAAAAATGTGTTAAAAAACTTTAATTTTTCTACAAATTACTAAATAGGAATTTTGTTTGTATTTTGTTGGCTGTCAAACTGGGGGGGGGGTGGGTTGTAGATAGCTAGGCTTAAAAAAGTAACTTCCGTGCGCAGTGCGTAAGCGTTCTCATTTCGCGGCCCAGAATGGTGCGCAGCAGGGTTGCAGCTGACTGTGAAAAAAAAGTCAGAACCAGACATCAGATGTCAAAAACAGTCAGATAATCAGATATCAGAAATAGGCAACTTTTTTATTCAAAAATTCAACAATTATTCAAACAAGGCAAGCTGTGAACAAATTGTGAAGAAAAAGCAGCATTCTCAGATTGCAATACAACTACAACATTACCTTAACTGCAAAAGTACAAACTAAGAATAAGCTTATTGTTCATGGAGTGAATGGACAGACTGAACAGGAAATAAAAAATGTAATCGAAGGCAAATTGTCCTGGAGGCGAATTGACTGTGTACCTTAAACAACCATTTGACTGGCCCTTTTTTACCGGTCCATTTTACAACCCTTTTTACGCAGTAACACTAGTAATTGTTTTTATAGTGCTATTTAAACTTGAATTGCTTTCTAATCATGGCAAAATAAATACTTTTTGGTATAAAACTTTATAAAAATTAGGATTGTAGAAACAGTTATGGCCCATGCATAACCTCTTATATTAAAAACGACATGATAGCCTAGTGAGTAAGGCTGTGGAGGTGCATCACTGATGCAAAACTTCGGTTCCGCCTGGTAACCGACCTAATTTTTGAAGTTTAAATTGGGTAAGATCAGGGCTTCGAACTTCTTTTTCGGCTTCTTTTTTTCGGCTTCTTTTTTTTAAAAGATTTGTCCTTTTTGGCACCCCAATCTTTTTTTATTTTTGAAAATTTAGTCAAAATCTTTTTTTCGTTTCAGAATGGCAACAAGCACTGGATAAAATGACCCTTTTACTTCCAATAAATACACTGCAGTGAAAGGAAAAAGATTCTTTTTCAAAAATATATTTATAAAACACCATAAATAAAAGCAAATCGTGTATCATGCAGTTGATTTAAAAAAAAAATTAGAAACAGATATCAGATGTCGAAAAAAGTCAGGTAATCAGGTAATCAGATATCAGATTTCAGCTGCAACGCTGGTGCGCAGGTTCGATTCCACGTAGTGATATGCTATTTATTTTGGCTTCTTGACAGTTTTAGACATAATTAAACTTTTTGACGCCAGGTTCGGAATCAGCCACCTAAATTACCCCTAATACTGGTCAATTAAGCCGAAAAAAATAGCGTGCCACAGGTGGGTCGATCATGCGCACTGTTTTTGGGACATAAAACATGAACGCTAACTCACTGCGCCATGGGACCACTTTTTCAAGCCTTAGTAGCCTTTTATTTTTATTTTAAATCCAATAGTTGAGTCATTTGTGTTAATGATTCGGTGCTGTGATTTCAAATAAGTTGTGAAAGTTGTGCTAGGAACATGTAAATCAGAATTGCAAAACTCCTTCATAAAATGCCTTATAATAATCAAAGCGTCATAAAAAGAAGCCATGGAAATCGCGATACTCGAAAAAATGAGTGTCGCGATTTCAATGGCGCTTCGATTATTGAGGCATTTTTGGAAGAATTAGCAATCCTGATCAATATGTTCCGAGCACAATTTTCATTTTTGCACAAGTTTGTTGACATAACAGCACCAATTATTAACACAACTGGCTCAATTATTGTATTTAAACATGAAATTGCGTGAAATGTGGTAGCCAAACGCGACCATTGTACGCCGGCTCTAAGATTCACAATTTTCTGGTTCTACTGCTGGTTAAAGCTGGTTCTACTGCAGAGTCGTTGAAACAGTTTGGTCCCCCTATTGTTTTTGTAAAAATTAGCTTGGTCTCCTGTTGTTTTTATGATAAAAAATATTTTCATTGGGGGACATTCAACAGGGGAGACCAAGCTGTTTTTTGGCAACGGACTCTGCAGTAGAACCGAAAGCTTATGAAAAGTCATTTTAGATTGGATGTCCAGAAAGCACTATTACAATCCCTGAAGTCAATTACTTATGATTAACCATATTGACTCAACATTTGACTCAGCCTCTTTTAACCAAATGGTTTATTTGGGCTAGCAATGGGCAGTGATCATGGTGCGACATCACCCATAATGAAGGCTGTAGACCAAGGATTGTTGGACCAGCCTATTTCAACATATTTTCAACCACTCTGGAGGTGTTAATTTTGGTGGAATTGACCAAGACCATTGCAGTGATGAGATCGATTATGTGGGCTTGAACTCAGACAGTGAACACTACAATTTCACGGTAGATAAAATACGGGTGGGCGATGAAAAAGCTATACTAGACAACTTTGACGCTATTTCTGACAGTGGCACAACTTGCCTAACTGGTCCCATCAATATATTAGTCAAATAGCTGAAGCTCTTGGAGCTGCAGGTGCTGCAGAAGATTTTAAAATTGACTGTGACGCTGACTCAGAACCTTTAATCCTTACTATTGGTGGCAAAGAGTATGCTCTGTCTACCAAAAGCCTAATGCTTGAACAAGAATCAAGTCATTGTATTCTTGCTTTAGATGTTGATGAAGACTGGATACTAGGCGACACTTCCTTCGATCATATTGCCAAATTCATGACATTGGCCGAAAAAGACTAGGATTTGCCGCATTGAAGAATAATGACTAAGAATGAGAAAGAAAATACTTATACAATGTCTCAGATACGTTAAAATAAATTTAAAGAATTTTTTGATTTTGATATGCACATTGACTGTGACTCTTTCGTGGCATATTAAAAAAATACGAGGCTGATTTTATTTACCTTTTTCGCACTTCATTAAGCGATTAAAAAATTATACATATACATTATATATATAATATACAGTCGAACTCCGATATAAGGCCACCCCTGGGACCGGCCGAAGGTGGCCTTATATCGGGTGGCTTTATATCGGGGGTGAACTTTGACTATTTCTTTCTTTGCTGGCCAAAAATTGGTCTCGAGGTGGCCTTATAGCGGGGTGGCCTTATATCGGGTGGCCTTATATCGGAGTTCGACTGTATTATATATATAAAACAAATAAGCGAACGCAAAACAATTCGCTGGAAAATTGCCGAATTCGGTTTTGCCGACAAATCAACCACACCTAGTAAATTGTTTAGTATCAAAATTTCAAAATGACAATTTGAATTTTTTACAGAAAATACGTCAAAAGATTTGTACTTATTTGGGACCCCAGATCTTAGAATTTCTCGTATAAATTTTTTATTTCTGGTACTTAAACCAAAACAAGCACTGCAAAAATGCATTTTATGACAAAAATGACTAAATTTACTTAATTTCAGATGAAACCCTGACTTAAACACAAAAGTGCGACTAGACAGTTGACCTAAATAGTATATATAGATTTGCATTTGAAATTAACATTTTATTGTTAATCTGAGAAAATGTTTATTCGATGAAAAGCAGTGAAAGTCGGTCAACTCGTCCATTCGGCAATGTCGAGAAACGATGGCTCGATTAGTAGATGCTTCCAAGTTTTGATAAAAATTTTGATGCAAACAAAAAATGGTTTGAAAAATAATCGCCTGTGCAAACTGCTCAGCTTTTTTGATCGAACTGAACCATGTTGTTTTCGCCTTGTGTTTGCTAGGTACTAGTGCCGTTGCCCCCCCCCCTACCAAATTTTTTCAAAAGTGACCCTAAACATATTCTATATAAAATAAAATTGGGGTATTTGCATATAAATAGTAAGAAAATTATGCTTGAGTCCGTCTTATCATACGCTGGGCCATCCTTACCTAAGCTTAGGCTTAAGTATGGTAAATAATCAGAAAATGACCCTGAGAGGCCTAAAAAGACCATCTACCATTGAGGAATTGAAGTCAAAAGTTTGAAGTTAAAAATATTTTTTGAGTCAGAAATTGTTTAGAAATGTTTCTTCTATTATGTGAAGCAGAAAAAAGTAACTTAGGATGTGTTTTTCGGTCACTTTTAAAAGAATGTGGTAGGGGGGGGGGTTGGGGCAGTGTCTCAATAGTCAGAGGCAGAATGGAAAGTCAGAATGAAATTCAAAAAATTCTGACAGTCAGAAAGCGCGGGAATTATTCTGACTGTCAGACTCTTCTGACTCTCAGAAATGACGGATCAGACAGGGAAAAAACAGCGTGATGTGATCGATTTTTTTTTCTGACTCTCATTTCTGACAGTCAGAATAATTCCCGCGCTTTCTGACTGTCAGATTTTTGAATTTCATTCTGACTTTCCATTCTGCCTCTGACTATTGAGAACACTGGTTTGGGGGCAACGGACTAGTACCTTTGCTATCTTAAGACAGTCATTCTTCAACACTTTTCTATAGCTCCGTTTGGCCCGGAATTCGAGCCCTTTTTCGGATTCGGTTCCGGCCGCGAAAAAATATGTAATTCCGGTTCTTGTTTTTAACAAATTTTAAAATTCCGCTTCCAGTCCAAATATTAATACCGCGCCTAACTTTATCATAATTCCGCTCTTGCTCGGCTGGTTTTAAATGCGTAATATCAAAATGGATGGATTTATTCTGCTCCAAGTTAAACTTGGTCATTTGGCAAATGTTCACAACATGTTGGCCCAATTGCTTGTGGAATCCTGTATTTGCAGTGCAGCGAACCAGACATACTTTTTTCAATTGAGCTTTATGCAGTCAGCGAATCGGCCTCAATGTAATTATTTTTATGTAGGTTCTATTCCTGAAGAATTGCCGAAAATAATTAAAGATACACTTCAATCCTTTTTTGGCCCTACTACTGTTATTAAACAAAAGAAAAAGGTAAATTATGTAGACTTTGATCTTAGCCTACAAGTGTTGTACTTTCTGGGAAATTTTCAAATCGAAAATTTTCTGGAAAAATTCAATATTTTCTATAATTATATAATTTTCTATATCAATTTTTAATGTAAGACATGTTTTTATGTGTGAAATCATAGCAAATAAATAATGACCATAGAAAAATATATTTGAAAAGCAAAATAACCGAAGGCGTTTTTTTTTTGCTTTAACTCATGAATTATTCTTAAGAACTATGCCGACAAAAAAATCAAAAATAAAATATTCATTACAAAGGTTTTCTTAGTGATGCCGACATTTTTATTGAATAGCTTTTTATATTTATTGTATTCTCACCAATCAAATTCTCAAAGCAGAGCTAAATTGAATGATTAATTCCACACCTACAAATAAATTCCTTTTTACACTTGGAAATTCGAATCGAGAAACAAAAATTACTAATCAATCTTACTACATTGGTTAAGTAGTATGTGAAGATAAAGAAAAGCTGGAATCTTTTTTATGAAAAGAACCAATTTAAGACTTGGAAAAAGTTGTTTGATTACGGGGTTTTAAACGTAAAGCCGTAGTTTACCCAGACATAGTTTTTTTTTAATTTGCTCATTTAAAAATCTCGTATTTTGGCTGTTTTACCTAATGTTTGAGTTTAAAGAGAGTCATGTGCGCGAAAAAAGATTGTGAAGAGGAGCTTAAAATAGGGTCTGAAATAGCCAAAAAACACGAAAATTAAAAAAAAAACAAAAATTTACTAGCTAAATTACAAAAATTTTTTTTTGAAAAATAGCTAAAATTCTTTCTTAAAGGAGGGGTGAAAGCTGTTAAGGAGATAGTCTTGACACAAAAGGATTATCTCATGTTTTGGGCTTTTTTAAATGTAGTTTTGAGTCATATTTTGTCCACACTCGGTGTGCGATCTCATGCAAACTTGTGCAGAATTAAAAGTTAAGTCAGTACCATCAATATCAGTATTTCTAAATTCCTTCAAAAAATGCACTAAAAATCGAATTGCAATAGAAAATTAATCAACCTTTTTTCAATGGTTTTTTGACTTTTCCATTTCGATTTTTAGAGCGTTTTTTTTTTGAAGAATTTATAATTCTGATATTGATGATGCTCATTCAACTTTTAATTTCGCACAAGTTTGTTCGAGATCGCAACACCGAGTTGTGGACAAAATATGGCTCTAAAGCCACATTTCATAAGCCCAAATCTTGGATTAATCCTTCTGTGTCTCGACTCGAGACTATATCCTCAACAGCTTTCACCCCTCCTTTAACTCCTAACTTTGAGTTCTGTATGTCAACGCTGAGTCAATATTTTGCAAATCTGTTTTCCTTTTTTTAACTTCCTCAACCTGTTTCGCTTTCTAATTTTTCTTCAGCTGCTAAGAAATATTCCACCGTGTTTCTTCTAATAACTCACACTGCTGCCAATAACTCATCCCTCCTACCAAAGTTTGGTATAACCAGATCAACTGATAGAAACCTTCGAGATATGGGATTTAAAAGCGTCGAACCCCGGGCGAACAACGAATTTTTTGGGGTATACTAAATCGAGGGTGTTAAAATTTCGACCGAAAAATATTCAAAAAATGACTCGACATGCTCTAATAACTCTTGCAAACAAAGCAAGAGCCAGAGCAGAAATTGGAAATTCAGAGCAGAGCGAAATTCTCAAAAAGTCGAATCCGAAGCCAGAGCAAAATTTGAAAAGTTCAGAGCCAGGGCGAAGACAAATTTTTAAAAACTCAGAGCATGAGCGGGAGCGAAAGTTTGAAAATTTTATACCAATTTACATACAATTTCACGTAGAAAGTACCATTTCGTGAGCAAAAGATCTGAAGAACGTAAAAGTGTAGCAAAAGCAACACACTGCGACGATACTTACGTGTTTATATTGAATTTTTGGATCAAAAAGTGTGTTTGAGTCTCAGGTGATCGGGTCGTTTTTTGTGTTCAACCATGACTTTTTGGCATTTTAAGCAAACCCATGTCAGATATCTCACCGTGACCCTTACGTACAACATTTAGCTTGTTTTCAAGCACGCACACGTACAATTATCAAAAGATTCTAAATTTTTGTTGCTCTTTAAACTGGATATGCTGGATTTTGACATGGATTTTGGGTTGGTTTTTGTATTGAAGCACAATTTTTGCACTTTTCCAAAACTGATGTTAGATATCATACCATCTAGCAAAGACTCCAGCCTTTATTTAACACGGGAAGGCCGGTGCGCCCATTTGCGACAACGGTAGAACAGAATGTGTTGAAACGATGGTGGGGTCTTTTTCCCTTCGATGTCTGACGAAGTTGGTGAAAACGGCTTTCGGGAAGTAAGAACTTGTGCATGGTCAAAATCAGCTGCATGCCCACATGTTTTTAAGTGGTGCGTAATGATCGTCATGCTACACCCAACCATATTATATCAAAAGGCCGCAAGGATATCAGCTTTCAATATAGTAAGCGTAGTGGATTTTTATCTGTGAAGTAAAGATAAATCACCACTTCTTTCTCGAGGTACGTATTTTCGAATTCTCTTACTTTGATTTCTATGTGCCATAACTTTCTACACATGTAACTTTGATCAACGCGTTTTTTGCAGAATCTTGTAGCAAATTTATCAGTTTTGCATGATCGAAATTTAGCTAGCACTCACAAGTTTTCAAGTAATGCGCTATTTATCTTCCTATTACACCCAAGCTATAATATGTCAAAATGACCGCCAGGAACTCTGCTTTCAAACTGTTCAAAAATACACTGTTTTTATTCGAAAAATTTTGAAAAAAAACACCACTTGCTTGTCTGCGTGAATTTTTTGAATTTCACATTTTTACTTTATACGTACTTGTGCTTATTCTACTTTTATTTATTGGGTTGTAAACTAGTTCTGTCGTTTTTGTTCATGAAGATTTTGTTTCAATGTAAAATATTTTATCATACTGTTTATATGTCATTTGTAGAAAAGAATCTCCTATTTCATGCTTTATTTCAGATTTCAAATTTCACAGCAAAATGTTGATTTTAGCCTTAAAGAAATAAGCTTCAAGTTAAAAAAATAATTATCTCGAATCTTTAGAACTAGTCAAAAGTTCAGTCAATTGTTAGGCGCTGCAGCAACACTTAGCACCATACTGTAGCGCAGATCAAGAGTTTCAAAATGCATTTTACAGAATGATTTTTGAAAATCTGAGTAATTTGAGGTAATGACTGTTTTAAAAAAGCAATTTTCAAAAAATGACTGAAATCGGGAAAAATTATGAAAACTTGAATTTCAGTCATTTTTCGAAGAATTTGCTTTTTTAAAACAGTCATTCTCAATATCAGATTTTCAAAAAATTTTTGTAAAATGGATTTTGAAGTCATTTCTTGAAGGCTAAAAATCAACATTTTGTTGTGAAATTGTGAAATCTGAAATAGAGCGATCAAATAGGAGATTTTTTTCTACAAAATGAACATATAACAGTAATGCGAGAAATATTTTAACATTGAAACAAAATCTTCATGAACAAAAACCGAAGAGCTTATGTTACACCCTATAATAATTTTATATTTTCAAAAAAAAAAGCATTAAAAAGAATGAAATGAAAATTAAAAACTATTTTTTCCACATCACTATAAATGTCGCTTTTTACCAAACGTTTTTTCTTCTTCTCACTTTTAAATGAAAAAATTAAGTCTGGACCACACAATGATTACAGAAAGAAGCTTTAAAAAAGATGATAATGGAAGGTTGATGCTCATTTAATAACAGCTATAATACTAATGCAATATTACCAAATTTTTTCGCTGCTTTTATTTGCGGTCTTCTGACTAGCCCGTTGAATGCAACTGTTGTGGCGATAAGCCTAGTAAGAGTTTTTTAAAAATAATTTAAAATGTACTGAAAATTTGTTATCAGAGACGTGTCGGCTCACGTTTTCCCTGACCGCTGTGGAAAAAACCTTAGCTGCCAAAATCTTATGCGGCCCTCCTGGCGTGTTGGGATTGGTCTGCCTGTCGGAGATTGGATGCCAAGCACAAGAATCTTTTTAATTGCTAAGCAATTGCTAAAATGTTTATAGTAAAAGCTACTTATTTTGATTAATAAAAGTAAATACATTATCATTTCACTCTATTAACTTCTCCTGCTCTGATATCTACCCACCCTCTAATGATTCCCCACCCCTCTAATAGGCCTACAGTAAATTTCTTGTGGTTATTTTTTTTATACGTTAAACATCAAAACAAACTGATCAACAAATACAAACATACCGTATTTTCTTTAAT